>ML777293.1:668301-689125 GCA_009831015.1 Picea engelmannii | reverse complement strand
ATGAGAAATTAAGGGGATGGATGGTGATTTAGTAATGTGAAATGGACATATAAATGGGAAATGGATACTGGAAGATTAAGGTGATGGAGGATAGTTTAATAATGTAGACATGGATAATGAGAGGATAATGGTCTTAGTTTTTTGTTTTTTTTTGGAATTTTCTTTATGTTACACTACGAAGGTGATCTCATTCTCCCACCAGTTAGGAATTAATTTCTTCTTTTCAAAGTTTTAAAACTATTATATTTTCTTTAAAACTTACCCTCATCATCGCCCCAAGAATTTTATGAAGACCAACTATTACTTAGGTGGGTTTTTGTTTAATTTGTTATTTTTTTATTCCAGGGTCTACTCTTAGGGTTAGTCTAAAATTTTACCCTAAAAGTTTTAGACTTAGTACTAGATTCCGAGTTGGGCGTCACTGGGTTAGGGAAGTTGTTTAAGAATCTCTTAAGGCGTTACTATCTTAGGGATATTTAGGTTTGTTTCCTTCATCCACATCAATGCGACGTTCCCTTCAGGATGCACCACGTGCTCCAAGGGTGCCACTCACCTCATTCATTTCTTTTACACGACGTTCCCTTCAAGATGCGCCACATGCTCCAAGGGTGCCACTCGCTTCTTGTGTTTCTTTTTGTGCGACGTGCCCTTCACGATGCACCACATGATTCAAGGGTGCCACTCACCAACTAGACTGATTGGTAAACATCTATAACCCCTGGAGTCAACACTCCGCCAGGTGAACTTGTGGGAGACTAAGGGTTCTAAGGAATAAGGCCCCCTCGCCTTATTGCGCGCCCCTTAGAATCATCGTGAGTGACTGTTGCAGTCTAACCTCATGACATCGTGGATTCTCTCGAACTAGGTAATCGTTAACCTACAGTTCGAGCCATGACGGGAGTGCTAGTAGGCGGTGGCAGGGCTGTTGTCCACCCCTCTCCCTCAACCTCTCTGGAAATCGTGTGTGGCCCCTTTACTCCATATGTGAGTCTAGTCGGCAAGCTATCGTCAGCCTGCATCATCAACAATCGTGTCAAAACATGTCAACATCATATCATCAGATCAAAGAAAGATCACAGTAAATAAATCAACCCAAATAGGACACTCCCTGACTCAATCTAGAGTCCAAGGGGGTTCCACCGATGCCTCTGCATCCTCAAGGTCTGAAACCCTAGACACTCAATGAAATAGAGTCAGAAACACCTGTGTCAGTCAAAACTAGTAAAACATCATGTCGTCTGTCAATTGCATCATAATCAAGTATAAATGGTTTAGCATCACAAAAGTCCAGATCACTTGCGAGCAAGTGTCCTCAAAAATAAGTTTTCTCAGTGCGCCAGAGAGGGATGTTACATACACCCCCTCTTGGTCTAAAATTCATCCCGAAGTTTCTCAGTATAATGCCAAAATAAAAGTACCACAGTATCATAAGTCTATATATCAAACAAAAATGGAAACTACTAGCGCATATCATATGCCTCCTCCCAGGTCGCCGAGTATGGACTATAACTGTCCCACTAGACCTTGACCTGATCTACCATTCGACGTCGTCACTGTTGAACGCGATGATCTAATATGTGGACCGGCTCAGCCATGAGTGCTCCCTTGTCCGATACCTGCAAGGAACTCAGGTCAATCACGTGTGTAGGATCACTAATATAATGTCTCAAAATAGATACATGAAAAACATCGTGCATACGCCTCAAAGAATCAGACAAGGCTAGTCGATAGGCCACGGGCCCCTTTCTCTCCATAATATCGAAAGGTTCCACAAACCTAGGAGAGAGTTTAGCTCCCTTTCCAAACTTGATCGAACAGTTATGCGGTTTAACCCACAAGAAAACTCGGTCGCCGACCTCATAACTATGGTCGACTCAGTGCGCATCAGAATAACTTTTCTATCAATCCTGCGCTTCTTTAATCCTTTGTCTTATGGTTTGCATTTTCTCTTCCATTTCTTGGATCACTTCTGGCCCCACTAGGACCCTATCCTCAAGATGATCCCAACTCAAGGGTGTCTGACACGGTCACCCATAAAGAAACTCAAAAGGTGCCATCTTAATGGTGCTCTGGTAACTGTTGTTGTAAGCAAACTCTACTAGAGGCAAGAATTCCTCCCAACGCTTTTGTTGGTCCATCACGTACATGCGCAACATGTCTTCTAAGGTTTGGTTCATTCGTTTGGTCTACCCATCAGTCTCTGGGTGATATGCAGTACTAAAATTAAGTTGGGTTCCCAATGCCTCTTGGAAACTCGTCCAAAATCGTCTGGTAAACACCGATCCTCGATCGGATATAATCTTCTTAGGCACGCCATGTAGCCTCACAATATCACTGATGAAAACTCTCGCTATGTCAGGTGCATGATATGTCATACGCACCAAAATAAAGTGAGCACGCTTCATCAGAGTGTCTACTACTACAAAAATCGAGTCGTGTCTCCTTGCCGTCAGTGGCAATCCAACAATAAAATCCATTGAAATAACTTCCCATTTCGATTATGGAATGGCATGTGGTTGAAGTAATCCTATCGGGTGTCTATGTTCAGCCTTTACCTGCTGACACTCTAGACATCTAGCCACAAAGTTGACTATGTCTGCCTTCATTCCCTTCCAGAAGAATAAGGGTTTAAGGTTTGCCCTCATCTTCGTAACTCCTGGGTGAGCCATGTAAATTGCTCTATGAGCCTCGCTCAGGATCAACATCATCAACTCGTCGTTAGGCGGTACGTAAATCCATTCTCTAAACCTCAATAACCCATCGCTATCAAAAGAAAATCCCTCATATCGTGGTACCATCACTGTGTTTTGTCTGATAAAATCCTCGACTTCCTTGTACCAATCATCATCACGCTGTAAAGTGAGAATCTTCTCATGTAAATTCGTTTGAAGAGACAACACTGAAAAGATGCGTGGCCTCCGACTCAAAGCATATGCCACTCGATTCACTGTTCCCTTTATGTAAGTAATATCGAAGTCGTACTCGCTAAGCAATTCCGACCAATGCCGTTGTAGCGCGTTCAGGTCGCTTTGCGTGAAAATGTGTTGCCGCCCACAATGATCAGTCTTTAATTCAAATTTTCATCCAACAAGGTAGTGTCTCCAAACCTTCAAGGCATAAACGATGGCTAACAACTCCAAATCGTGCATCGCATAGTTCTCTTCATGCCTTCTCAGCTTCCTCGAAATGTAAGAAATCACTCGTCCCTCTTGCATCAAGACTCCGCCTAATCCTTCCTTGGATGCATCAGTGCATACCAAGAATTCCACATCCATGTCGGGGACCTTTAGTATTGTCGCGGTTGTCAACAACTCTTTAAGCCTCGGAAATGCTTCCACACATTTCTCTGTCCAAACAAACTTCTTGTTTTTCTTCTGCAATTCCGTGATCGGATTTGCTATCTTCGAAAAAACCTCGACAAACCATCGATAGTATCCTGCTAATCCCATAAAACTACGCACTTCTGTGACATTCATCGGCGTAGGCCATTCCATAATAGCCTCAACCTTGGCGGGATCCACGGCGATACCTTCACTGGAGATGACATGCCCTAAGTAGTGAATCCTCGATAAATAAAAAGAGCATTTGGACAACTTCCCATATAATTTTTGTTCCTGTAAACATTATAGTACCAAGTGCAAGTGCTCGTCATGCTCCTCTGTCGTCCGAGAGTAGATCAAAATATCATCAATGAGTACTTGGACAAACTTGTCCAAGTACTCGCAGAACACCCCGTTCATCAAACTCATGAATACCCCTGGGGCGTTTGTCAGTCCAAATGGAAAAATAGTAAACTCGTAATGTCCAAATCTCGTCTTAAAGGCGGTCTTATGGATGTCATCCTCCTTAATCCGTAACTGGTGATACCCGGATCGCAAATCAATCTTGGAGAACACTGCCGCACCCTTCATTTGATCGAATAGATCATCAATTCTTGGTAAGGGATACTGATTCTTGATCGTAGCCTTGTTCAGTTGACGGTAGTCAATGCAAAGCCTCCATGATCCGTCCTTCTTTCGTATGAAAATAACTGGTGCACCCCACTGTGACACACTAGGACGTATCAGTCCCAGGTCCAACAACTTCTTCAGTTGCATTTTCAACTCTTGCAACTCCGGGGTCAACATCCGATAAGGCATTCTTGCTATCGGTTCGGTTCCCGGTTTCAGGTCTATGGTAAACTCCAGTTCCCTTTCCAGTGGCATCCCAGGCAACTCCTCTAGAAATACGTCTGCAAACTCCTTCACCACCGGAAGGTGTCCTAGACCTTCCACTACTCCCTTCTCGTTTAGCGCGAGGATCGCATAAAGTTTTCACCCCTTGCGCATACTCTTCTGTAACTACAAGGAAGAGACGAACCGCAGGGACACTCCCTGGTTCCTTCCTACAATCACACGTCTCTTTCCTTCGTCATCCACCAAGATCAACCGTTTCGTCTTACAGTTGAGTATCGCCTCATGCGTTTCCAACCAATCCATACTGATCATGACGTCATAAGATCCTAAGATCATGACATACAAGTTGACCCTCATGAAAAACTCTCCCAGGTTAAGGGCATAGCCCGTAACCTTTCCTCCCACCTTCTTTTTGGCTTTCGAAGCCATCTCCACGAAGCTAAACTCATCCTGTTCGACTGCCTTTACCTTAATCCTTTTTAGCACTGCACCAGAAATGAAACTCTTAGTATCTCCTGGGTCTATCAAAATACTAAGGGTCTGGTCAGCGACAGTACCTGTCATCTTGAGCACAGTCGACTGGTGCTCTGCCTGATAGTTATTCACTACTGCATGAATCCGATGGGCCTTGCCCATATCTCCCATGGTAGTGGGTCCGGCTGATCCGCGCACACTGGTCCTCTCCATAGGATAGTCGCGCTGGTAGTGCGGCTCCCCATGCGTCGAGCACCCCTTCTTCGGCCCAGTAGTCCTGGTACCCGAAGTAGAAGATGACTGCCCACCGGCCTGAAACCCTGGTCTGTTCTGTTGAACATGCCTAAATTGTTGCTGCTGTGGGCGATGCTGTTGCTGTTGCTGTGGTCCTCGATAAGGTGTTCGATGCTAAGGCGACGGTCGTCGAGGTGTAGAAAAAGTGGATCCCCTCTGGAAGCCACAATGTCCCAGTGTATGCCTCGTTGGTGTCTGATGCTGCGGCGCACCAGATGAACTCTGCCCTGTAGGTCTCGCTGGAATCCTGGTCTGGCCCCCACTGATAAGCTCCTCCTCTACTATGAGGGCGTTTTGGACCACGTCATGTAAGGTTTGAGGCATCAAGATCCTAACCTTTTCACGTAGGTTGCCATTAAGGCCAAACACGAACCTGTTGAATTTGAGCTTCTCAGTGTTAAGGTGCGGAGCATACCGGAGCAGCTCCATAAAACGTGCCTCGTACTCAGGCACCATACGACCTCCTTGTCATAACGCATTGAACTCATTGAGCTGACGCTCAATGAATTCCTATGAAAGGTACCTCTCTCGGAACCGTTCCTCAAACAGTTCCCATGACACATCTTCAACAACCATGTTTAGCTGCGGCAGGAGCGTCTTCCACCATAGAAGAGTGCTCCCCTTCAGTTGAAAGACCGCCATGCGGACCTTCATGTTGGAGGTATAATCACGAAGTGCGAAGCACATCGCCATATTCTCCAACGATGCCTCGGAGGTTGCACCATCCAGGGCACCAAAGAACTTGGGAAATTTTACCTTCTCGAGTTCACGGTGAATGCTACCTGTAACGGCCAGTGCGCATGACAGAACCTCATGGGGTGCTGACACCCTGGCCTCGTCTCTGTCCAAACGGATGATCAGAGCCTCGGACATGTGCTGAAAGGATCTCATCATCCCAATAACATCACCAACTGCTATATGCTCCTGTCCTAGAACCTTCTCACCTCCCTGGGGGTTAGACCCCTCAGGCGTGGATGCTGCTGGAGGAGTCACGCCTCCTCCCCTAGCACCCCGTTGTCTGCCTCCGTGGCGTCTTCTACCCATGATTACCTTCGTGCACACAATCAACTCGATCAACAACAATATAATCAATCTAATCCTGTCAACGAAATCCGTAGCGAACCCCAAGTCATGGGTCGAAGCGGCTCTAATACCATATGTAACATCCTCATCGTTATGACAACAACGCTGATAACAGGTGCAATTTTTTTTTTGTTTTAAAAGTGTGTGCGCGCATGTAGGAGGGGAAACAGACCCACTAGACTCTACGTCACCACCCGACGACTAACAAGACACAACCACGACGATCACAACAATAATACGCAAGGCGCCCAACAAGTAACTGCAAGCAAATACTAGCCATGACAAAGGCGCCCCACAATATCTTCAACAATAAACGACGTACTGGGTTAGGTAATGTACGAACACAGAAGGTAGAATCCATGGTAGTACGTTTTACTATTTCTGCACAGGAAAGCAGGGCGCTTAATCTTAGTCCTCTACTCTAGAGAGAGAGGAGGTCAAATAGGCTCCTAGCCGACTGCTCAGGAAGAAACTAGTAATCCCCTCAGGTGTGTCGCAAGAGTGGAAACCCTGCCTTTAAAAGGAACGAGACTCTTGATACGGCACTGGATTCTTGATGCAGAAAAACACACAGACATATATACTAAGGCTACTGAAGGTGTCTACATCCCTCCGGACACAAGCAGACCACGCAATGCAATACCACCAAGTACTACAAATCAAGGACAATCATGACCTCTACGGAAGACGCAAGTCAGGAGAACTTTAATATCGACCAACCACTATTGAGACTCGAAGACATCAATCATAGATCAATTTTTCCATTGTTTTCCATTAAGCGACGAGTACCATCCCAGTCTTAACAATGTACATTAGTTTACTTGCAAAATCTCGATTTACTGAATCATAATGAAACTACCATCACGTCTCCATAACATAACCATGTCAAATTATACTATTAATAACAGTAACTTTTTCAGTAACAATTTCAATAATTTAACAACATCCTTCCATCTAACATTATCCTAGCATTGCCGTTGAATAACAATGCATTTCATGCTTCACCACCAACTACTGGCAATTATATAATTAACCTTGCAACTAACTAATATTGCAATAACACCTAAATGACCATTTAATAACCATTAAGTAAATAACATTCAGTTACAATTAAACGCATTGCAAATTTAACCCATAAGGACCGCTTCACCACCAACTAAATAACAATTTAATAATTAACATTGTGACTAACTAACATTGCAATAACAATTAAATGACCATTTAATAACAACAAATTAAATAACATGGCAGTTACAATTTAATGCATTGCAAATTTAAACAATAAGGACCGCTTCATTTATATGTTATCAGTCATAATGAAATTTCCAAACATCTCTGTAACATACCCATATCATCGCCCTTATAACACAAATCATTGTAATTAAAATAATGGTGATTTACCTTGTGTTGTTAAAATCAAGGAACTACCAAGGACCTGACCATAATAACCATGTATTTATTTTTATAAAGGAACATCATAGTAAATTAAACTAATAAGGCCTTCATTACAGAAACATTGCAATAATAATAAACGATGATTAACACAAAACCACATGGGAAACATATTGTGAAATGGTTTGTAGAAATATTTCAAGGCATTGTAATCTAATCTAATGATCACTTTACACTTCCGGATACCTTAACAATATATAGTCCTTATATAGACCACACAGTCTATATACAGTCATTTGGTTAGATTTAAAGTATGTTGGATTTATAAATATGTTAGATCTGAAGATATAGGTCACCGTATATAAAACATCCAATACTTTAATACATAGTACATATTGATGAGCCAACATGGTAATGTAACTAATATAAAAGTAAGCGATGTAACCCCCCTTTTATGAACGGTTCGAGCTACATTCCAATCATATACAAGATATATCCAATAGTTGAGATATATACAGTAGTTGCGATATATACCGTTAGATTTAAAGGAATATTAGATTTAAGGCATGTATGCTCCAGTATATAAAACATCAATACAGAGTACCTATTGTTTAACCAACATTATCATGTAAACTAATATAAAAATAAAGATAAAGTCACTGTGGGAAAGATTTTTGAAAGTTCTCTAATAACCCTTTTCAACACATAAGTCAGTTTATACACTGTAGGTATATAGCCATCAGAATTAATCACTTGGTGGTGTAGCATGAATATGAATTATCAAATATATACAATAAGAAGCATTAATATGAAATATCAGATAAAAAACTAAAAATAGGAAATTAACACGAGGGAATGCAGGACAATAACTGCTCCCGAAACGAAGAATTATGTTAACGCTGAGTGGCGGTCATCCCAGTCAAATAATATCTGAAGTACCCAACCTTCATAGATTCCACATATGAATATAGCGAGCAAAAATATGAAATATGAATAAAGAATAAAAGTTTATGAAATATTGAGATTTAGCTCCGCTGTCTAATTCTTGGAGTCCATTCTAAAGGCGAATTCTTGGTGATTTCAATTCTCCAGAATAATTCAGTCTGGTCGAAATGAAAAAAGGCAGTTCAGAAGGGATCTCCTGCGGGTTTAAGGATATCAGTAGTTTCATTTCTCTTTTCATAATTTTTCAGCTCATAAGGGAAACTCGGAATAACCCAGGACGAGTTTGGGAATAATTTAAGAGGGCAGTGAAACATATCATTATGATTTATGGGTTGTAAAGAAAAACGACAGTGAATGCAACACCCAAGCATCTAATCCACCCACAGTCAATCAAACGCCCCCATCACTGTAAAAACGCCCCAGAAATTTTATACACGCCCCCATTAACAGGAAAACGCCCACAATAACATCAGACGCCCCCCCCATTAATATTAAAAATGCCCGCTGAATATAAAAACACCCTTGTGCTATATAATACATCCCCAGAGATATGAAATGCCCCCAATCATATAAAGAAAATGCCTAGAATCAAATACAGTACCCATAAACCTAAAACGAATTTATCAGAAACCCTAAAACTGTACCAAACACAAAAAATGGAATGATTTTACAAAATGAAATGGATGTACATTCATAGCCATATTAACACGACCCCAGTCAGTTATGAACACCCCCCAACCATATGTAAAAGCCCACCTTGAAACAGAACGCCCACAGGAATATTTAGAAGCCCGCGGCAATAAGAAACGCTCAGGAATAAAACCCAATGCAGAGCAAGACCATTGTAAAAAAAAATGCAGGCATTTTACCCAAAAATCACAGAGAAGTTCCACTATAACCACGCAGAGTTTAAACCACAAGAACCAGAGAATGTTGACCCTCAACGTTGCGATAAACCCCAATGCAATTTCTTAATTTATTTTTCTTATTTTCTTTTTAAAATAGTCAACGCAGAGATAAAGAACAGGCAGAGAAGGATTTCAGAGTAAATGACAGTAACCAAGCAACTACAATTTTATACCATAACCATTCTACCCTACAATAGAGGAGCGTACCTTGGCTTATCGCCCGCTTGATGACGTCTGTTTGCTCCGCATTGCTCCTGCTCCGTGCTGCTCCCACTCATCGACCATAGAGGACTCATCGGTACCTCCCAGCCAAACGCTATGGGTACTCTACTCCCCCTCAGCCCCCCGAGCCGCAAAGGGGCCACACACAATCCAGACAGTAACCTAGCTTCCCAGCTCGCCTCTAAGGCTGAGCTACCACTCTGACACAGCTGAGAAAATCCCCAAATCCTCACAAGAAATCAGTCCAGTTTTCCATTTCGATAGCATAAAAATACCCAATAGCTCCCCTCTTTCTCCCTTCCTCCCTTCTCTTTATGCCCCTCAAACCCTAAATCATAATAAATTTTAGTTTTTTTTTTTTTAATGAAACCCTAAAAATTTCTCTCTTTTACAAGTGTCACTCCTCCCTACCCTTGTCCATAAATTATTTTCTTTTTCTATAAATTAGAGATTATGGAATACACGTCAATTTGTTTATAATATATATATTACTTTATTTTTCCTATTTACAAGCATGTTATTCATCATTTTAATTTATCCTTAATATATATATATATATATATATATTTATAGGTTAATAAGAGATTAAAGTGATGACAAACATGTATATGGGAAAAGTAGATGTATTACATAAAAGAGGAATAATGAGAAATTAAGGGGATGGATGGTGATTTAGTAATGTGAAATGGACATGTAAATGGGAAATGGATACTGGAAGATTAAGGTGATGGAGGATAGTTTAATAATGTAGACATGTATAATGAGAGGATAATGGTCTTAGTTTTTTGTTTTTTTTTGGAATTTTCTTTATGTTACACTACGAAGGTGATGTCATTCTCCCACCGGTTAGGAATTAATTTATTCTTTGCAAAGTTTTAAAACTATTAGATTTGCTTTAAAAATTACCCTCGTCATCGCCCCAAGAATTATATGAAGACCAACTATTACTTAGGTGGGTTTTTTTTTAATTTGTTATTTTTCTATTCCAGGGTCTGCTCTTAGGGTTAGACTAAAATTTTACCCTAAAATTTTTAGACTTAGTACTAGATTCTGAACTGAGCGTCACTGGGTTAGGGAAGTTGTTTAAGAATCTCTTAAGGAGTTACTGTCTTAGGGATATTTAGGTTTGTTTCCTTCATCCACATCAATGCGACATGCCCTTCAGGACGCACAATGTGCTCCAAGGGTGCCACTCGCCTCATTCATTTCCTTTACACGACGTTCCCTTCAAGATGCGCCACATGCTCCAAAGGTGCCACTCGCTTCTTTTGTTTCTTTTTGTGCAACGTGCCCTTCAGGATGCACCACGTGCTCCAAGGGTGCCACTCGCCAACTGGACTGATTGGTAGACATCTATAACCCCTAGAGTCAACACTCCGCCAAGTGAACTTGTGGGAGACTAAGGGTTCTAAGGAATAAGGCCCCCCCCGCCTTATTGCGTGCCCCTTAGAATCATCATGAGCGACTGTCGCAGTATGCCCTCACGACATCGTGGATCCTCTTGATCTAGGTAATCGTTAACCTATAGTTCGAGCCACTGCAGGAGTGCTAGTAGGCGGTGGCAGGGTTGTTTTCCACCCCTCTCCCTCAACCTCTCTGGAAATCGTGTGTGGCCCATTTACTCCATATGTGAGTCTGTTCGGCAAGCTATCGTCATCCTGCATCATCAACAATCGTGTCAAAAAATGTCAACATCATATCATTATATCAAAGAAAGATCACAGTAAATAAATCAACCCAAATAGGACACTCCCTGACTCAATCCGGAGTCCAAGGGGGTTCCACCGATGCCTCTGCATCCTCAAGGTCCGAAACCCTCCACACTCAATGAAGCAGAGTCAGTAGCACCTGTGTCAATCAAAACTAGTAAAACATCATGTCATCTGTCAATCACATCATAATCAAGTATAAATGGTTTAGCATCACAAAAGTCCAGATCACTCGCGAGCAATTGTCGTCAAAAATAGGTTTTCTCAGTGCGCCAGAGCGGGATGTTACAATGAAATTCGTAGGTACCTATAGGTATACAAGAATAGACAAGTTTAGATAATGTTTTATTGGTAAAATTAACAAAAAATCTAAATTTTAAGACTAGCTACAGAATCTTGCGATTCTGTAGTTGGTCTAGTTTGAAAACAGAACCATTTTAAATCAATCCAAAACTAACATAAATATATCCTTCCTATTAAACAAATCTTTAATTATTAATTCAACACAAAACAAATCATTCATGCTAGAAGTAACTAGATTCTTTATGCCAATTTGAAACAAATGAAATCGTAATTTAATTAATCAAATAATAACAGGATATGTACAATCTGTCAAACAACTTTTATTACCAATTTAAAATAGACAGAATCGTTTTCAATTCAAAACTAACAGAGCTGTATCAAACCAAACTTTGAAACTATTTATTCATTTATACTAATCTGAGACAAATAAAATCGCATTAACCAAATCATAGCTATGAAAAGAATTGATGCAATCAAAATAGTTTATGCTAATTCTAAACAAAATCTTTCGTGCTAATTCAAATACAAAACGAAATCATTTTTGGTAATTCGAAGTAAACATAATTGTTTTTAATCTATTTAAACAAACAGGACTAATAGAAAACAAACCCAATCGGTCATACTAATTTAAACCAACTCAAAAAACAAAATCGATGTTGAAATACATACGTGGGCAGTAGGAAAATGATTCGATCAGGATAACTTTGAATTGACAAAGGTCGTTTCTCCCTCAGCATTTCTGAAGACAATAGAGCCTGTTGTCTTTCAACTTGTTGACAGACTGTTTGATGAATCTTTGGATTGATCAAGGGTTCAAGAGTGTTATAGGTTGGACGGGTGAGAGGGGTTTTGATGCACAGGCCTGGAGAATTCATAGACATTTCAGAAAATGCACATAGACCCAATACGCACCTTTCAACCACGGAGAAGATCTGAAACTTGACCTCTAAAACATGAGCTAGATCTCTGTAACAACTCAATTTCTGAGGAAACCGCCAGTGTAGAAAGTGAAGGGGCCAATTTCAGTTCTGGGGTTTCAAGGGTTTGATTTGATTCAAAATCGTTTTCCTAGAATCGCCCACGGAAAAACATGTCTCTGGGAGGCAATTACGGGGGCAGTCTTCTCTGGCAATCAAACAATAATTGACTCTGAACACCATGGGGTTAAATTCGCCCTATAGGGGCCATAGGAGAGAGCACACAGTGAGAAGGGTAAGCATTGAGGGTTTGGACAAGGTATACACAGAACCAAAAGCTCACAGGTTTCCCCAAAACCAACAGAGGTAACCCGGGATAGAAGGCGAGAATTAATGCTAAAGGGTGTGGAGGTGGTGGAACGAAATCAACCCATGCAAAACAGTCATATCCAAATCTACAATCGATGGTTCATATGGTGATTCTCTATTGCAATGTATTAAAAACAATGTCATTCAAACAATTAATGAAAACTATGGTAAGTCGAACCAAATATTTGCACAAGCAATAATGTTTGCATGGTTTTAAAATCAAAACAATGTTTCGAATATAGCACCAAGGATTCAATCATAAAACGTATGCTTTGTTTGAAACCATTAGATTAAGGGTGTAATCACCATGTTAATGTGTTGTTATGACACCATTGAATTCGATCAAAAGAAATAGAACATCGAACCACCATTGAATCAAGGAATCAATCACAATCATTAGAATATCATCCAGTCTCATAAAAATGAAATCATATTAACAATAAAAAAATGCCAAATGAGTAAAGGTTTTGGTGTCTTGCCAACTGTGTGACCATAATTGAATTGGAAATGAAATGAACACATAGACAAGAGTAACCATTATAATCCAGTGGCAATTTTAATGTCTTCGAACCAACGTTTTCACGCTTGCAGTCGTGAAAACAAAAACAAAAGGCATGTGTGTGAATGCGCAAAATAATGGTGTCATTTTGTTTTAAAGAATTGCGACGAGTATTGAGAGTTCAAAACCCTTATGTGGGAAGCTTGTAAGGAAAAGATAAAAATGCGAAATGGCTTCCAACAATGGCGACACACTGGTAGAAGCAGTTATCTCTGCCAAAAGAACAAATCTAGATTATGATATGAGAATAATTCTAACTCAAGAACAACCAAAAAACTGTTTAAACATCATCGTTAATCAAAGAATTCCAGCTATGGTTTAAAATATGAAAACTGATAACAGTCTTAAGACAAGCGAGTCATGATATTAAAGATAAATCTCCAATACTGTTGACAGAGCCACTGCTGCCAGCAGGCATCGATAGCCTCGACAAGGTTTCCATTTAACCCACTCTGATATCTGTATCCTGGCAAGAAGTTCCATATCAGAATAAAGGTCATTTTAAGGTCAGGAGATTTCATACTTATGAATTTTCATATACCCGACATTGCTTCGCTGCCAGCGGGCCTATTCAGTACCCAAACGAAGTTGTCTTGGCGTCATGCATGCATTTACCCACTGGCAGCATACCTGTTCAACATCCCGGCGGGTTTACAAGAACTTCCCACATCTCTTTTATGATTTAGTTTATTTAGATAAAGATATATAATTGAGCGGGGTGACGCTGACAATTATTTTATTTTGTCATATTTTTTTATAGACCTCAACAGAATTTTTTTGGAACTTTCCTTCATTAAGATCCAAATATGGTTTATTTATAGAAACAACCTTCTAAGGCAGGGAGACATCTTCTGAGTTATTCCCTTAAGGAATAGGGATAGCGTAGTTATTCCCTTAAGGAATAGGGATAGCGTAAGAATATAATAGATGATCGTGACATGATTTACTCACAGATCGAAATCAATCAACTTCTTTCAAACAATAGTCCTTGTTCAACACAGATGCAAATTTCAAAAGTATATAATAATTGATGTTTAGACAATTTTTCAGCAGTCATTTCTGTGAAAGGATTTTCTGTTTTCTTTGTCCGAACAGTTCAAAATGCAGGTATGTGTATTTCCAAAAATAAAAACTGATAAGTACAAGGGGAAAAATCAAAACCAAAACAGTAAAAAGAAAAGCAAACAAAAGCAAAATATTTACACAGTATACAAAGGGTTGTCATCAAGTGAAATTTTTTTTCAGAGATTGGCCATTCACCGGATAGGTGTTAGGCTATCCCTCTAGATTCTATAATCGGAAAGAGCTAGGACCCAATTTCTCAGTAATTAAAAATGGTCCAAGCCATAAGTTCTGAAATTTCATGTGCTCTCCCTTTCCCTCATGCGGTTTGTCCCATTTCAAGACAAGGTCACCTACTTCGAAGTTCCTATCAGAGGCAGAGTTGGCATCAAACCAACTTTTGACCACTAGTTGATGC
The DNA here is from genome assembly GCA_009831015.1 of Picea engelmannii. NCBI lineage: Eukaryota > Viridiplantae > Streptophyta > Pinopsida > Pinales > Pinaceae > Picea > Picea engelmannii. The sequence continues at coordinate 674,295 of ML777293.1, read as the reverse complement.
TGATCCAACTTACGTTTAGCTTGAGCTTTTACCTCTTCTAGTTTCATTAAAGCGTTAATTCGGTTTTCCAAAGGGGGACAATCTTCTTCTTGTATTTTCTGTGATAACTGTAGTGAGGGAAGAAGAATGTATGGTGGCGGAATTGCTTCTCTTCCATAGACGAGAAAGAAGGGAGAGTTACCTACAACAGTCTTTGGTGTTACCCTATCAGCCCAAATTGCGTTTAGCAGTGCATTATGCCAGTTTTTGTGATTCTCAAATATCGTTCTCTTGATGATTTTAATCAGATTTTTATTTGTTGATTCTGCCAATCCATTGCCCTGAGGGTAGTAGCTGGAAGAATACTTTAATTTAATTCCTTTTTCTAGAGAGAACTCTCTCATCTCAAGAGACGAAAAATAAGAAGCGTTATCGAATACTAAACAGTCAGGGATACCAAAACGAGTAATAATATTTGAATTTAAAAAGGCAATTACCTGACTGGTATTGACAGTTCTTAATGCGGCAGCTTCGGACCACCTAGTGAGGTAATCTGTGGTTGTTATGATAAAATTATGTTGCTTTGAGGATGGAGGATTGATTGGACCTATAATATCAAGGCCCCACTGCTGAAAAGAGGAGTCTACTGAAATGAGCTGCAAAGGAAAGGTTGGTTTTTGTATGCACCCAAATGTTTTTTGACAAATAATACACTTATGGCACAAGGCATGGGCATCTCTAAAAAGTGTGGGCTAGTAATAAACAGCTCTCAAGACTTTATGGGTAGTGGTGTCACCACCAAAATGCCCACCAGCTTCTCCTACATGCAATTCTAGTAAGACTTTTTCTGTTGCATTAGAACTCCATGAAAATTTTGATGAAACAAAATACCATTAATCAACTTAAATGAGGCAGATTTTAATCTTAACGCTCTTCTTTTAGTGGGATCTAGGTGACGGGGGACTGACTCATGTTCAAGACAGAATTTTATATCGTCATACCATGGACTGACAGAGTTTTGTGCACAACAGATTGCATTTTGATTGTGTTGTCCTAGGTTTGACATATCGTTTTCTTCTTGATGTCTTGTTGCTAAGTCAGTGACTAACTTGCATAACCCCTGGCCTCTCACTATCTGAGTTGGGATAATTTCTATGTCATTCTCTTGCAAGGAAGTAACCCAGTTCACCCTCTTTTCGCCTAACTCTTTCTGCACTAACAGATTCCTGACGGCTGGGTAAGGGACAATAATTTTCATCCTAGATTTCAGAAGATAAGACCGGAAGTTCTTGAATTCTTTGAAAATAGTGTAGGCTTGATGACCTACCACTGGTTAATTAAGTTTCGCGCCTTTGAAAGAAGAGCTCATAAAGGCAATGGGTACTTCATTTTTTTCAGGGTTCTTTTGAGTTAGGACGACAACGTAGGAACGGTCAAAAGCAAAAGTGTACAGTGTGAAGTCTTGCAAAAAGTAGGGGCTCATGAGAGAAGGAGCGTCTATTATGTCCCTTTTTAGTGAATTGAATGCTTGATTTTCTAAGGGTCCCCAATGATATTGTGCATCTTTCTTAATTAAATTTTGTAACGGTCTGACCATTTCGGAGAAACTGGGGATGAATCTCCTGAAAAAGTTTATCTGGCCTAAGAAAGACTACATAGACTTTTTGGATGAGGGAGGGGGAAGTTTTGAGATGACTTGATTCCGTTCAGGGTCGATAATCATCCCTTTTCTTGACACAATGAATCCTAAGAGTTTACCTTGTTCTACTGCAAAGATAGATTTTTTAGGATTCAAGGAAAATTTGTCTTTACGACATCATTGTAGAACGACTCTTAAATGAGCTAGATGATCAGTTTTGTTTTTGGAAAATAGAGTAACATCATCTAGGTAAACTACGACAGATTGGTTGATTAAGCCTCGGAAAGAGATGTCCATCACTCTCTGGAAAGTGGCACCAGCATTGATCAATCCAAAGGGCATTTTCCTGTAAGCGTAAGTGTCCCATGGAGTGCGGAAGGTAGTTTTAAGTTGGTCTGGAGGAGACATCAAGACTTGGTTGTACCCTGAAAAACCATCCAATAAGGATAGTCTCTCAGAACCAGATACATGTTGAAGGATATGTTCCATAGGTGGGATAGGGTAGCTGTATTTGTCAGACGCTCTATTAAGGTTTCGGAAATTGACACAAAGTCGGATTTCCCCACTTTTCTTCCGGACAGGGACAAGGTTAGAAACACATTGCGTGTGCCTAAATGGGAAAATTATCTTAGCATTTAGGAGTTTATTCAATTTTTTTTTAATGGTCGATTCGAGTTTAGGGTGCATCTTTCTTAACTTTTGTTGGAAGGGTAAGGTTTGGGGTTTCATAGGAATGACGTGTTGTATGATGTTAGGGTCGAAAGTTTTAAAGTCATCATACGTCCACGCAAAAACATCTTTAAATTCTTTAAACAATTTAATAAACACAGATTTTTCTTGTTTAGAACACCCCACCCCTAAATTAATGCACTGTGGATTGTTATTAGTTCCTAAGTTGACTTTTTCATACAATAACGAGGAACTATTGGTTTTACAGTTGACCAATTTTTTGAATTTATCTTGAAGATAGTAAAACTTCTCTAATCTAAGTACAGATTTAGGGATCAAATTTACCATGTCTGACGAAGATTCAAGAGTTCTCAGATCTGGTATTACCGTGAAATCGTGCAAATTGTCGTCATGAGTGCATTCTTCAATCACCACGCCTTGAAAAGTTTCTTCCATATGAAGGAAGCTAATAATCTTTTGATCGTCGTCGAAGACTCTCCAATTCGTGATGTTGTCGGGAACATATGGCCTGAACAACTGTTTGACAGAGAATGCATTTGGAGACAAGCCTTCTGCAGGAAAGAGTTTGGAAGCTACGTTAGCTAATAGATCAGATTCAGAATTATTCAAACTAGGAATTGAATTTATATTGAAAGCAAAAAACTTATTCATTAAATTCCATACCTCAGATTGTTAGCTTTTAAGATATGGAGACAGACAATGGATAGAATCTCTTACCTGTCTAACCATGATTTCGGAATCGCCAAAGACAGTCAGATTTTGAATGTTCATATCTAAAGCTTTTCTAAGGCCCTGCAATAAAGCCTCATATTTTGTTGTGTTATTAGTACATTCAAATTCTAACCTACATGCAATCAAGGTTTTGTTACCTACCGAATCAATAATAACACAACCTGCACCAGCTCCTTCCTTGGATTTTGACCCGTCAAAATAAAGAGACCAAATTTGATTTTTATCGGGTGCATAAGACCATTGTGTACAAGTTGTTGGTTGCGCATATGCTACAATCTCAGACTATTGTTTTGATTGGTGATAGCTGAAGTCTCAGCGATGAAATTATCGAAAAAGGTATCCATCCCTTGTATTTCGGGTGAATCAGCAGAAGGTGTAAATGGTTCATTGGGATCATTCAAATCTGTGACTGTGAGCTTAAGGTAGCATTCATGATTTACCTTGATCTTGTTGGGATTTTCATTCTCGGGGAGCCATAGGTGAGACCAATCTATTGAGAAATAGTCGTGTAGTTTCTCTGATCAGTCCCTGCTTAAAAACAAACCATACACTTCTGGAATATCCACAACAATAATATCAATCACTTTATGAACTTTGGGATTAGACAATAATATTATAAGCACATTCCTTAATTCGCCTATGACTTTGACACTAGTTCGATCAAGATGTATGATTTTTAAAGTGGATGGTTCAACTTCAGCATTGATCTTCTGACATACAGACCATGGCATCACATTGGATGATTCTCCTGAGTCTACCATACAATTGTGCACGTTTCTATTAAAGATTTCGAAAGTTAACAAAAATGGAGGTACATTCCTACGAGTACTAAGCGTGGAAGCTTGTGGCTTTTTACTCGTAGTTTCTAAAACTAATTTATCTACATTTGTTACATTATTTACAGGAAGGATTCCTTTATCGTGAGGATTAGAATTATTCTTAGTTGAAGTCTTCTGAAGAACATTGTTTTGTACAACCTTATTACTGTTTGAATTACCATTTTTTCTATTCTCTGCAATATTCTGTAACATTTTTTGTAGCAGAAATGGAAATTTTAATAATTCATAAACATAAATGTTAGCCCTTAAATTTTTCAGATGTTCAACTAAATCGTAATCTAAGTTGGGGTTTACATGACTCTGTTTAGTCTCAGCTGATTTAGATTGCTTCGGGGGAAAAGTCGGAGTGTTTTCAGAAGAAGGCTTGTTTGCGGTCTTACTCCTAGTATTGTATGGATGTACTGTCTCGAAGTTAGCTTGAAAAATGCTATCCGAGAAGTGTCCAAAAATGTTCGGAGAAGATTCTTCTTCTTGAACTGTCTCGTGTTCAACAACCTTTTCAGGAATCTCAGGAGGCATCAAGTTATCCTGGGCTTCTAAAATGGTTTGAAGGGCGAATTGCAAACTTTCTAGGTTCAGGCCCTCGGTATTTGGATTAGGTCAGTTGGTGGGAAAAGGCTTTCTGAACGGGGGTTTGTAGGGCCCTTTGCTCGAAGAATATTCTTTTGCCATTTGTTTCAAATCTATAACTTGATTTGATAGTTTTTGAATGACTTTAGTTAAGTTTTCCAAATCCAATCTTTCAGGTTGTGTTTTATTTTGAGAAGGTCAAGGGAGGATTTCGATCTTCTTTTTGGAAGATGAACTAGTTTCTGTTTCGTTGCCAGTAGTGTCTTTTAAACTAAGTATGTCTTTTTCAATCTGGCTGGCCTCTTCAAAGGCATCTAACAACATGGCTTTCTTAGATCGTTTTACCCAAATGGCTATACTTTGATGCAAGGCTTTAGTATAGTATGCTATGATAAGATTCTCGACAAACATTGAATCGGTAGGGATTCGTTTCTTTAGTGTTAAGAATATTTGATTAAAGTATTTAATTTTCTCTTTGGGATTCATTCTTAAACTAGAAAGCTCCATGACTAGGACTTTCGGGGACTTATCATCTCCGAGTTTTTCCAAAAATGAAGATTCAAATTTCTCCCATGACATGATGGTATGGGGTTGTTAGGAAAAGTACCAAGTTGAGGCATTGCCCTCAAAAGTATAGGGGAACAACCTATTGACTACGTCTTCGTGCTCGACATTACAGAGTCTAATGGCTAACATAAACTTTTTAATGTGATCTTTTGTAATTTGTTTAGAGTTAGGGTCAAACTTGGGAAGCCACTTCTCCGGATGTTTGGGTAAGGGGTGTTGAGGTCCAGGTATAGCTACAACATCCTGGTCGAGCAAGGGTTTGGTAGGATTGTTCTGGTTGGCCATTGGTGTAGGCGATGTGGAAGGCTAAGAAGGGGAACTGCCTTTGTTAGAAAAGTCTTCTCCAGAAGAAGAAGGAGATGATGGAAGTGGTGAGGGTGGTATTCCAGATCCTCCTGCAGCAGGAGTGAGGATTGGATCTGTAGGGTTCAAAGTGAGGTTAGTGCCTCCATGTTGTTCTCTGATATCATAGAAATCTATCGGTTGGTCCAAAGGTCGATTTGGTTGTCTTAGACAGGCGAAGGCACTATGTGTTCTTAAAAAAAAATTGGCGGACAATATCCTGTACCTCACCACCTATAGAATTAGGGGTTAATGGTTCAACGATGATCCGAAAATCGTCATTTGATGTGGTTACTATTTGAGGGACGATGTTGTCATTTGAATGACTTATTGTCACTATAGGTGAGCGGTTAGGTGGTGGAGGAGTCTTACGACCACCTCGTGCCATTAATAAGCTTCAGGCCCTCCTTCTAGCACCATTTGTTGACGGGCAAAAATGAACGCTCGCCAACTGGAGGAGTGGATCCGGTCCGAGGTTGTCTAAATAACCCAAGAGGTTTGGGATGATCCACCCCGACAGGTTTAGCGGCTCCATTGGATGATCTAAGTCCTAAGAAAATGAAAGAAAACTAAAATTAAAGGAACTAATCTAAATGAAAACAACAATTAAAGCAAACTAATAAACAAAGCTGAAAT
>ML777293.1:627244-668227 GCA_009831015.1 Picea engelmannii | reverse complement strand
ATATATATATATATATAGTCTATTGTCTAATATTATATAGCCATAATTCTATGAAATTAAATGTTCAATTAACAGAATTAGATCTTAATCGCAAATGTATAATATTTACAGATTACAAATTTTAAATGAAAACCTGCAAAAAATCATTTGTAAGCTGTCCCATGACAACAAAACTATTGTTTTTTAATTTTTATAATTTTATGAGAAAGAAATAAAATGGAAACTATCTGAGATGACCAATCAAAAAATAATAATCTTAAGTAATAAATCTGAACTAATATATCTATCTAAACTACTTAAACAACACTAATAAACTAACCTGTAATAACGCTTTCCAATTTGTCCTGTGAAAAGTATTTGATTCAGTTGTTCGATGGGAGGAAACCTGCACCAAATTTTCAACAAGATTCTTGTAAACAGGAAGCAACAACGCTCTTTTGAATATCAACGACAGAATAAACAAGACATAAAAAAAAACAACAACAATCTTATAATTTACAAATCATCGCAGTTAGATAAATCCATGTGCAAAGATTTGTACAGAACAATTCAATTAACGAAGAAGATAAACCTTTATTCATTAAATTGAAACAGAATAATTGTTGTGCTAAAACTGAGATACATAAGACATGGACAGAATTTAAATCACAACGCATTAACCTGTAATAAGTCTTGATATTTAAAGTAGTCAAAGACTTAATCACAAATTAGAATGCACAAAACCTGAACGAAAGTATGATAAATTGAAAGTTAATGCTGTTACAAAAGATCGACTTCCATTCAAGTCTGTATCATCATAAATCCATAGTCTTGTTCTCCCAAAAGTGATGATGGGTTCCTTACAAAAAATAACAAGTATTTAAAGACCACAGGGTAAAAAATCCTTGTGGGAATTATCAAAACAATTTACAAAAAATCTGGGAACAATCTCCCAAGTCTTCTCTATTTCTGCCTATGACTAACAAATTTAAACAAAACTATATCTAAACTGCCACAGCATGTCCAATTTTTCAATGAAATTCGTAGGTACCTGTAGGTAGACAAGAATAGACAAGTTTAGATAATGTTTTATTGGTAAAATTAACAAAAAAACTAAGTTTTAAGACTAGCTACAGAATCTTGCGATTCTGTAGCTGGTCTAGTTTGAAAACAGAACCATTTTAAATCAATCCAAAACTAACAGAAATATATCCTACCTACTAAACAAATCTTTAATTATTAATTCAACAAAAAACAAATCGTTCATGCTAGAAGTAACTAGATTCTTTATGCCAATTTGAAACAAATGAAATTGTAATTGAATTAATCAAATGATAACAGGATATGTATGATCTGTCAAACAACTTTTATTACCAATTTGAAATAGACAGAATCATTTTCAATCTAAAACTAACAGAGTTGTATCAAACCAAACTTTGAAACTATTTATTCGTTTATACTAATCTGAGACCAATAAAATCGCATTAACCAAATCATATCTATGAAACAAATCGATGTAATCAAAATAGTTTATGCTAATTCTAAACAAAATCTTTCGTGCTAATTCAAATACAAAACGAAATCATTTATGGGAATTCGAAGTAAACAAAATTGTTTTTAATCTATTTAAACAAACAAGACTAATCGAAAACAAACCCAATCGGTCATACTAATTTAAACCAACTCAAAAAACAAAATCAATGTAGAAATACATACCTTGGCAGTAAGAAAATGATTCGATCAGGATAACTTTGAATTGACAAAGGTCGTTGCTGCCTCAACATTTCTGAAGACAATAGAGCCTATTGTCTTTCAACTTGTTGACAGACTGTTTGATGAATATTTGGATTGATCAAGGGTTCAAGAGTGTTAGAGGTTGGACGGGTGAGAGGGGTTCTGAGGCATAGGCCTGGAGAATTCATAGACGTTTCAGCAAATGCACACAGACCCAAAACACACCTTTCATCCATGGAGAAGATCTGAAGCTTGACCTCTAAAACATGAGCTAGATCTCTATAAAACCTATATTTCTAAGGAAACCACCCGAGATGAAGGTAAAGGGGCTAATTTCAGTTCTGGGTTTTCAAGGGTTTGATTTGATTCAAAACCGTTTTCCCAGAATCGCCCACGCAAAAACATATCTCTGGGAGGCAATTACGGGGGCAGTCTTCTCTAGAAATCAAACATTAACTGACTTTGAACACCATGGGGTTAAATTTTCCCTAAAGGGGCCATAGGAGAGAGCACACAGTGTGCAGGGTAAGCGGGGAGGGTTTGGACAAGGTATACGCAGAACCAAAATCTCACAAGTTTCCCCAAAACCAATAGAGGTAACCCGGGATAGAAGGCGGGCATTAATGCCAAAGTGTGTGGGGGTGGTGGAACGAAATCAACCCATGCAAAATAGTCATATCCAAATGTACAATCGACGATGCATATGGTGATTCACTATTGCAATGTATTAAAATAAATGCCATTCAAACAATTAATGAAAACTATGGTAAGTCGACCCAAATATTTGCACAAGCAATAATGTTTGCATGGTTTTAAAATCAAAACAATGTTTCGAATATAGCACCAAGGATTCAATCATAAAACGTATGCTTTGCATGAAACCATTGGATTAAGGGTCTAATCACCATGTTAATGTGTTTTTATGACACCATTGAATTCTATCAAAAGCAATAGAACACCAAACCATCATTGAGTCAAGGAATCAATCACAATCATTAGAATATCATCCAGTCTCATAAAAATGAAATCATATTAACAACAAAAAAATGCCAAATGAGTAAAGGTTTTGATGTCTTGCCAACTGTGTGACCATAATTGAATTGGAAATGCAATGAACACATAGACAAGAGTAACCATTATAATCCAGTGACGATTTTAATGACTTCGAACCAAGGTTTTCACGCTTGCAGTCATGAAAACAAAAACAAAAGGTAGGTGTGTGAATGCGCAAAATAATGGTGTCATTTTGTTTTAAAGAATTGCGACGAGTATTGAGGGTTCAAAACCCTTATGTGGGCATCTTGTAAGGAAAATATAAAAATGCGAAAGGGCTGCCAACATAATGTCACTTATGTTAATCTCTTATGATCGTGGTAGGTGGGTTCATGATGAGACCACCTATCCTTTTTGGGAGAAGGTTTTTTTCTTTTTCTTTTTATTTTTATATTTATTTAGACTACTAATTATGATGTGAAGGAAATTTATCATTCAAGTATATGTATATATATATGGAAAAGAAACAAATTATGGTGATTAAGGATTATGAATAATATTAAGATAATTCGGAAAAATCAATCCATAAACAATTTGATAAGGTATGCTAGATATTCCTTGAAAAGAAAATAAGAAATCGTTACCATGATAATTAGAATTGATGTTGTTGAAAATTAGTTAGTGAAGTTCATACCCAAAGGAGTATCTAAACGCATCAGGAGTAGTCATAAAAACAACACGTGTTGTTGGTGGAAACAAAAAATCATTTCTTTCAAGGGAAAGGAACAACAACAGGAACAACCACAAAAGGAACAACAATTGTTTCTTTCGAATGAACGAAGCTGCCTGAAAAGGGAACAACAATCGCAACAAAGGGAACAACAGTTGTTAAGTTTGAATGAACGACACTTCCCTCCAAGGGAACAATGATCTCAACAAATGGAAATACAAATGTTATGTTTGAATGAACAACACTGCCAACAAAGGGAAAATCAATCGCAACAAAGGGAACAACAATTGTTACATTCGAATGAATGACACTGCCCGCAAAGGGAACAAAAATCGCAACAAAGGGAATGTCATCTGTTACGTTTGAATGAATAGCACTACCCACAAAGGGAACAACAATCACAACAAAGGAAATGAAAACTATTACATTCGAGGAGGATGACGATGATTTTCAAATTTAACCATCTAATTAATTAATTGGATACCTCCCGCACAAATGTTTTCTTTAGCGAATCTAGGATTGATTAGTCATCAAATAAATTCATTTAATTTTATGGGTAGGTGTATTCAATGATTGGGGGAATAAAATATATTGGATGGTTTATGGTTTCATGCATTCATTTTTATTTACTAAAGTCACAGTCGCTCATCTTTTGAGTGCCGCTTCTTACTTTTGCTGCAAAACATGCAATATTTATCTCCTTTTATCAAAACAAGTTCTATATTCGATCGATTTTCAAAGTGAAACAAGAGAAATTTGGAGTTTAAATAAGGAATAGAGAAGAGTGCTAATTATATTTCATTATAGTAATATTTTACATTCTTTCTAGTTTGTGTTCTCCAAATCTCTTTATAGTGACTTTCCTAGAAAGTAAAAAAACTTAAAAGAACTCAATCAAATCTTCGAGGAAAAATATATACAATATGTACAGTGCTGCAAAAACAATAATTTCATGGAGTTGAAGTTGTTGGGTTACCCTCCCAGCTAGCTAAAATATGAATAGTAGGATCTTTACTTACTTCTTGGCAAAAGGATTCTTTTGAAAGCGGTTGATGGTAAAGCCGTAGTCGATGTCCATTTACCCAAAAAGGAGAACCAGACCCATCGATGGTAACTAAAGTGGCAGTTCCATTATCATGGACTTCCTTGATTTCATACGGTCCCAGCCACCTTGTCTAAAATTTCCCAGGAAAATCCTGAAATCTGGAATCATAAAGAAGCACCCAATCACCTTTATAGAAGGATTTCTTCTTGATATGCTTGTCATGCCACCTAGCTCTCTACTGCTGAATAATAGTTGTGCGTTGAAGAGAAAACAAGTGTGCTTCATCTAACTCATTGAGCTTTTGAAAGCACTGTGTGTGTGCTTCTGTAATATCCAACCCAAAATCTTGGGCAATTTTTAGATTCTTGATCTCAAATTCAATTGGAAATATAGGATCTTTTCCAAAGACTAGGTGATAAGGAGAGTAGCCAGTAGTGTTATGCCATGTTGTGTGATAGGGCCATAAGGAGTTTGGGAGCTCGACTACCAAATTTTGACGATTTTTTGAGACTATTTTTGTCAAGATTTCCTCCAAGAATTTATTGGTACTTTCCACTTGTCCATTTTCTTGGGGGTGGTATGGGGAGGTGACCCTATCTTTAATGTGATATTTGTGCAGAGTGGCCAAGATTTTATGTGTTGTAAATTGTGACCCTTCATCCATGATTACTTCCCTAGGTAATCCATAGTGCACAAATAGTTCAAAGAGAAATTTAATGACTACTCCCTCAATTTCATTTGGAAATGATACTTCTTCTACCCACTTGGTCATATAGTCTATTTCAACTAGTATATAATATTTTTGATTTTATTTTGGGTTAAAGGGACCAACAAAATCCAGTTCCCATACATTCAAAGGTTCCATCACCACTTGTGGTTGTAGGGGAATTTCATCAACTTGGCCTGGTCGACCCATCCTCTGACATCTATCACAGGCCTAAACATACTTCTTTGCATCGTTAAATATCAAGGGCCAATAATAACCCATCTGTAAAACCTTATGCCCAGTTATGCGGTCTGCAAAATGTCTACCACAGGGCTCATCATGACACACCTTCAAGACATCGTGAATTTCATCCTCTCTGATACATATTCATATCTGAATATTAGACCCTGTGTGAAAAAGATATCCATCGATCCAGGTGAACTATGCACTATGCTAAACAATTAATTTCCTTTCTCTTGATGACAAGTGCGTTGAAAATTTCCCCACTACCAGATAATTCACCACATCAGCGTAACAAGGCATCTTAATAGTCACAATGAACAAATTTTCATCTGAAAATTGGTCTTCGATTGTCAAAGAGTTATTTGTCTTGGGTATACGAGACAAAAAATCGGCAACAAGATTTTCTCTTCCCGGTCGATCCTTAATGGTGATGTTGAATTCCTACAAAAGAAACAACCAATGCATAACCCATCCATTAGTAATTGGTTTGTTGGCTAAGTATCTAATAGTAGAGTGATCACTATTCAAAATTATTGGATAGCTTGTTACGTACTGTCGAAATTTATTAATAGAATGTATAATGGCTAAATTTTTTTTTTCTGTTACTGTGTAATTTAATTTGGAAAGAGTAATATTTTTGCTAATAAAATAAATATCATAAGGTTTCTTGTATTCTTCTTGTCCAAGGACAACACCTATAGCAATATCCGATGTGTCTGAAGAGATGTGAAATGGTAACTTCCAGTTTGGTTCTCTCAACATTGGTGTTATTGAAATTGACCTTTTAAGCTCTGCAAATGCAACATCACACTTATCAGACCACTAAAATTACACATTACCAGTTAAAGCATGTAAAGGTGCAGCTATTATTGAAATTTTTTCTATGAATCTATGATAATATCCTACACAACCAAGGAAGCTACGTACCTCGGTCTGTGTATGAGGTGTGGGTAATTTAAGGATTACCTCTATCTTTGTTGGTTCTACCTTGATTCCATCTATAGAAACATAGTGTCCTAGTACCACACCTTCAGTCATCATCATATGAAATTTCTCATGACTTAAAAATATCCTAGTAGAAATGCAGCGTTCTAGTACCTTCTCCATATTTCTTAAATCTTGATCAAATTCAGTTCCATAAGGGGTAAAATTGTCCATGTAAACTTGAAGTCCTTCATTAATTAAATCAAAAAATATGCTTAAAATAACTCTCTGGAATGTAGTTGGAGCATTACATAACCCAAAGGGAAATACTCGATATGAGAAGGTACCCCAAGGACATGTAAATGTAATTTTATCCTGGTGTTCTGGAGAAATTTGAATCTGATTATAACCGCTAAATCCATGTCGGAAGGAGAAAAATTGCTTCACTTCTAAAGTATCAAGGACCCGATCAATAAAAGGTAGGCGAAAATGGTCCTTCTGGGTAGCTTTATTGAGTTGTCTGTAATATACAAAGAATTACCACTTATCATTCTTTTCAAGGATGATTGCCAGTGGGGAGACCCACTGGCTATCTGAAATAGGATATATGAAATCTACATCCAACATTTTCTATAATTACTCTTTGGAAATGTCCCTGAGATGAGGGTTTAATCTTTGTTGGGGTTGTCGGATGGGTTGGGTATCTTTTTCTATATAGATATGATGTGTACATAGTTGGGGATCAATTTCCTTCATATCAGGATACTCACAAGAAAAAGCATGTTGGTATTTAGCAAGGATCTGGATTAATTTTCGTTGTTGTTGGTCATTCAAATTGGTGTTAATATTCATAAATATTCCTAGTGCAATTTCGAATGCAACACCGTTATGGACAATAGTGGTGGGAATCTGTTTCTCCATAAATTCTTCCAAGGGGTCTCTGTGTGATTCATTATCTAAAATGGCCTTCAACATTTGACATGTTGGGTTTCCTATCATAGTTGATCTATTAATGAAGATAGTCATCACATCATCTTCTAGTTGGTTTTTGAGCCCAAGAGCTTCTTCTAGTGTGAGAAGAGGGCATATGTTTTCTTCTGGATATCTAGGTGGTTGCAACTGTTGATGTATGACAGGTAGACTTGGTTTAGCTGGAGGATACAAGATAAGGTTCTTTATAGCATTTCCTATGGCAATCGTCATGTTGTCTATGAGACATTCTATGTATGCATATGTCATTGCTATCAATGGTCTCCCTAATATTAATGGGTGTCCATCTAGTCTACTTCTTGGGTTGATAACTAGGAAATTAGCTAGGTACTCCTAAGAGTCAATCGAGAATGCTATGTCTTGTAATGTGCCTGCTGGTTTACTCACCAATATATCAGCCAATTCTTACATAGTTGAAGTAGGTTCGAAGGAGGTGATACCTAGGACATTACAGGTCTCGTTGGTCAGGATATTGATGGTTTCTCCCAAATACACCAGTGAATTTGGGAAAAAGAAACCATGTATATGACCTATTACCATGATATTTCATGGGTCTACGTATTTAACTGGCTCATGTTTGCCTAGAATAAGATCAGACAACATTCCTATGACATGAACAGTTGATGGATTCTTAATTTTCCTTCTGGGCTTCTTCCTACCTAATTCTTTAATTGTTTTTTCATAAATAGGAATATATTGTAAATCCTATAGGAGTGGAATTGTAACACATAGATTCTTTAGTTCCATGATGATATCAAAGTTTGGACATACAATTGGTTTTTCTATCATTAGCCTATCAGGAAATGGGGGAAGATAAATTACGTCTTTATCGAGATTTTGTTACTCGACTATATTTTCCCCCTATTCTGTTTCTTCTGTTATGACCACAGATGATGGTTTATTGTTGTTTTTCTATCATTATAATTCTCCTATTCTTGATGAATGTCACTTTCCTCAGGATAAATTACACGCCCTGACCTCAACCGAAGTTCATTGCATCCTACAGAGTTTTTTTCACCCTCCAAATTTTTGACAATTTGCATGAGTTGGACTGGTCTATTATTAGGATTCAGGTTGGGTTGAGATGGTAGTTGAGGGAAATTTTGAGGTTTAAGTGAAGCTTGTTGTTGTTCCTAAGTTCTACACCTGACTACTAAAGGGAAAAGATAGGCCACCTATCAGTTTAGAATGATTTCTTCTTTTAAATTTTTGTTGTTTGGTCAGAGGGTTATTCTATCAATACAAAGGAAAGGTTGGGTTGGCATAACGATATGGATGAGGGACCTGCTTGGCTGATGGCACACTATTGAAAGACTTGTGAAATTATTGAAAACAAAGGGAAACAACAAACTACTCAATGAATAATCTGCTGCAAGAAGTTCAATACTTAAAATATCATTTCAAGACATAAAACATGTATCAAAACACAATAATTCGCACAGGTTGCAGAAAAACAAATTTTCACCAAAGCATTAGCTATTTGACAGGTTGCATATCAGTAAAAATAGGTCATACAATACCTTAAATGAAATGAAATGTACATTCCACAAATAAAAACCTGTATTCAAGATAAGAATGAAAACACATGAAGATTTGAATGAAACATTGTCATCAAGAGTATGTTCACTAGGTAGAGAGATTTAATCCATCTATAAAAAGGGTCCAACCAGTCTATTGCATTGTTATTCCTTCCTAAAAAAATCCAACGTTTATAATATCCAAAAACTAAATATTTAAAAGAATTGCAGAGGCTCTTGTCCTTAGGAGACTGAGACCTAAATTTAGGGAACTATTCGTAAATCAAATAATTAACTTCACTAAGACACTAAACTTAATCAACAAGAGTGGTTCTTATCACACACATAAGACCACTCTTGCATCTAATCTAGGAAAATGTTGGACTTAATCAAATAAAACTATTGTTGTCTCTACGACAGAACTAATGCATGTGCTAGAGGAACTGAGTGGTCGAAAATAGGCCTTAGAGTGACACAATAGAGCTCTGTTTTGAATGAAGATGTGTCTGGAAGATGTTGGAGGCCACTGGAGATAACCAACTACATAAGCAGAGTTTGATGTCGTATTTATGGAATTAATCTGCGTTGACCTGTGACTGAGACTTAACTCTTTGTCTATGCCTGAGATTTTGGAAGCCAAGCACACTCTGTATTGACCCCATTATATTCCATCTATACCTATGAAATAACTTCTCTGGAATGGTTGTTGGCCCATCGGTCATGAGGGGAGATGTGGAGGAGAGTATCCAATTGAGAGATGTGGAGGTGAGCATCCAATTGGGAGATGTGGAGGAGAGCATCCAATCGGGAGATGAGATGAATGGACACGAGGGTAGATGATGTGTGAAAACATATGGCATAGTGAGAGGAGGTGTGAGTAGGTTGGGAAGTGAGTGGAGAATAGGTGGTGAAAGGCGAGAGGAGGCGATATTGAAAAACAACCTGGGAGGAACTCAGAGGGGAGGGTAGGCGGTAAGTTGATTAGAGAGGGGGGTCCAATTTTTCAAGGAATCACCCAGTTAGGTGGGGCCCATGGTGGGAAAACTACTTACTCAGACACCCCCCCCCCCCGACCACCGTTAAAGGTAGAATGGTCATGGGGTCTGAGTTACGATAAAAAGACCATTGATATGGAGAGGTGGGCCACCATCGATGGAGATCAACGTGGGGGTTAATGGAGGGCAAGTTTCGAGTGGTGAGATGAGTGAGAGTAGTGATTGGATGAGTGGAGGGGATGTAGTGATATGATGTCATTCATGCACGTGATTGCAGGATCTATTGAGGGTGGTTTTTATTCAGACCACCTTTGGGCTCGCAATCCACCACAAGTTTCCATGTACCCTTCCAAAAATACCATAGTTCCAATTACGGGACCGCTTAGGAAAATTAACACTCGAGCAGTTTCCATCCCTGCAATGAACTATAACCATCAATATGATTATGATCTGAGATCAGGGTGACATTCACCTGTTGTGAGGATAGACAGTTCTCATTGACCTAGGATCAATGGTTGAGATTCACTTCAATCTTTTGGGCTTTGGGTGTTTTGAATATGAAACATGAAACATATCCCAGAGGAAAAAGAAACTTTGAAGTGAGTGATCTTTCACCATGTGCCATGATGGATGAACAGTCTAGATTCTCTTCAGAAATTTGGGATTTGGGAGTTTCAAATGTGAAGCATAAAGATATCTTGGAGGAAAACTCCTGAAGTGGACGATCTTCTTACACGTGTCTCCATTGATATATGGTCCTGATTCATTCCAATTTTTCAGCACTTGGGGCTTCAGGAGTTTCAAATGTTTGTGATTGGAAAACTCCCGAAGTGAAAATTGCTGAAGTAAATGATCTTTCACTGCGTGCCATCATTGATGAACGGTCCATATTTGATTCGGGACTTTGGTATTTAAGATCTTGAACACTTCATCTCTTCGGCTCTCTGGGACTTCGGCGCATGTCCTAATAGATGAAGGCTCCAGATTCTCTTCGGGTCTCTCGAATTTCAGGCTTTGGGTCTTCGGGAATTTGTGGATGTGAAGTATGCCAATCTCCTGAACGAAAATCACTGAAGTGATTAGTTGGTGCTTATCACTAATTAAACCAAGCTTAAGACGTGTTAAATACTTCATGGGTTCAAGACTTTTGATGACTCTTGGTGTTAAAATCTTCACAATTCTGCACCCCTGCATGGATGGCAACCATTGATATGATTTTATTGGTGGATCTTTACCATTGAAAATTTCCCTGTTCATTTAAGAAATCCTAGCCTGAAAATGACTATTTTGAATGGATTTGTTTGTCCACGAGCATTTCCTGCATATTTAAAAGGCTTGGTCGACCTATGGTGAGCTGGATCAATGGAAAATATGATGACAAGTAATTTGAACCAAATCCAACATATATTTCATCCTTTCAAGAAAAATAGAACAAAAACGTGAAAAGACTCAAACCAAGAAAAAATGAATAAGAACCAAGTCACTTAGTAATGGGAAGATGACTTAACCAACCAGAAGAGTAAAATATTATTAAGTAATAAGGAAAAAGATAAGAGAGGCAAGGGATGCAGACCTAGGTTACAAAATTGGATTCAACTGGGGATAGCTTGTCCCTTTGAGGTGGTAAGAATTGTAGATCGATTCCTTGAGATTAGATAACTAATCTTACCTTTCATCAATTACCCTTTTTTCTGTCTGTCAGCCCCGCGTATCTGTTACTGTCCCTCAACCATGCATTTTATTGAATTAAAAGCTGAAACTACACCCCGATACCTTTTTCGGCTATGGAGTCTTTATTCACACACAACTAAGTAATCAAAACAACAATAAAAGGAAAGTGTCTATGGTACAAGAGGGACCTTCCCCCATCCTCAAACAAAATAGTGTTTTAGAAAACACACATTTACTGGGCCTCCAAAGATCTCTATTTCATCTAGATTGTGCAGGATGAACGTGTTGTTTTCTAGAAATTCAATCACCTTAAAATGGCCAAACCAAGGGTTTTCAAATTTATCGTGCTTGGACTTGTCATCCCTTCTGGCATCCCACCTCAAAACTAGGTCACCTTCCTGAAAAATATCCTTCTTTGTTTTCTTATCAAAGGTTGATTTGATATTTCTCTGGTATGCCTCTGTTCTATGATCAAGTGCCTCCCTTCTCTTCTTAACTTCTATAATCTGAAAGATCCTCCATTGGATGTCATTGGGCTCCTCAATATCCTCCTGCAAAAATTTCAGGACTGGTATACCGAGTTGAGTAGGAAAAACAACGTCTATGCCATAAACAAGATGTATTGGTGAGGTTCCAAGATACTTCTTAGTGTTGATTTTGTCAGCCCATAAGGCATATTTGAGCTTAGAGTCCCATGATTTTTTCCTTTTAGTCAACAAATTTTTAATGATCTTGATGAGATTATTGTTTGATGATTCTTCCAAGTCATTTCCCTGAGGGTAATAGGGTGTGGGATGTATCAAGGAAATTTTGTGACTTCCACATAAGTCAATGGTGGCTTTGGACTTGAATACTTGGGCATTTTCTGTTACAATCTTACTGGGGCAACCAAATATGGAAAAAATATTAGTTTCTAGGAAATTCATGATTGCCTTGTCAGTGGCATTCCTAGTGAACACAACCTCAATCCATTTGGTGAAGTAGTCGGTGGCAGTGAGGATCCACTTGTGTTGTCCACTAGAGGGTGTATTTATTTCTCCTATGAAGTCTAACCCCCATTGCTGAAATGGACTATTGGCTTTGATAGGTTTCAGGGACAGTGATAGTAACTTATGTTTCCCTACAAACATATAACATTCATTGCAGGCCCTAACATTGGAAAACACATCATAGAAAAGGGTCGGCCAGTAGTATCCTTCCCTCAAGATATCGAGCATTGTGGACTTCCAATGTTGGCTCCATCCACACACTCCTCTGTTCATTTATGTTGTGACTTGTTTAACTTCATCCCCATCAAGGAATTTTAATAGAATTCCAACATGATCCCTCCATTACAAGCGCTGGTTTGAAATTTGTAATTTGATGGATTTCAACTTGAGAGACCTGGCCTTTGTCTTCTTCACATCTTGTGGACATTCAAAATGTTGTAGAAAATAGATAATGTTTTTATACCAAGGTGAAGAGGAATATTTTTCAAATACTTGTAAGCTGTCTTGTTCGGGCTGTATGATGGGTGCATCTAATTGGGTGAAGATTTGATGCAACTCTAGCACCTTGAAGTTTGATTCTTATAGAAATTTGGCCAGTCCTTTCCCCTTGATCATCTTGGTGGGATTTATGTGAAAATAATACTCCAACATCTTGACAATCCATTTTCCTCTATTCCCCTTGTTGTCTTGCTGGACCAAAATCTCTTTGGCACTACTTCTAGGAACAAAGGTTGTTATGATAGACGGTAGCACGTAAACCGTGAAGGACTTCAGTGCTTTGACCAGTGCATAATCCTTCTTCTCTAATATATTATACTTGAGCTCAAAATCTCAGAGAGCTCTACCGAAAAAGGATATTGGTTGTTCATGCCCTTCCTCATTTTTCTACAGCAGTACAACAACAATTGTTTCCTCTGAGGAAAAGGAAAAGATGAATAACTCTTTGGTATAGTCAAGGTTGGCCAATACATGTGCTTCGAGTAAAGCTTGTTTGATTGTTTGGAAAGATTATTTTTCCTCCGAGGACCATTTTATCACAACATATTTCTTCAACATGTTAGTAATAGGCTTCAGAATTTCAGCAAAATTTGGCACAAAATGTCAGAGGAAGTTTATCTTACCAATTAAAGATTGGAAAACTTTTTTGTTTATGGGGATCTCGATTTGTTGAATGGAACAACCCCTCTTTGGATCAATTTTTATGCCTCTCGCTGATATGATGTAGCCCAGGATCTTTCCCTCTTTCATGGCAAAGTGAGACTTACTAGGATTGAGAGATATCCCATACCTCCTACATTTCTTGAAAGCCTGCTCCAAATGCTGCAAATGTTCCTCATAAAACTTGGAAAAAATGGTAATGTCATATAGGTATATGACCATAAATGTTTCCTTCTCCCCCACAAAATCTATGTCCATGGACCTCTGAAAAGTGTCCCTTGCATTCATGAGCCCAAAGGGAATCTTGTCATACATGAATGTTCCCCATGGGGTGGTGAATGTTGTTTTTTCTTTATCCTCCTCACAAACTGCTATCTGGTTATAACCAGAGTATCCATCCAACAAGGAAACTATGTGTGCACCTACCACTGTCTGTAAAATATGATACATCTTGGGGAGGGGGTAATTTTCCTTCAAAGAACACTTGTTGAGATTTCTCAAATCAACACATAAGCGTATCTCCCCACTATTCTTCCTTACAGGCACTAAGTTGGCCACCTAGTTTGAATACCTCAATGGTAAAATAATCTTGGCATCCACCATCCTTTTTAGCTCTCCCTCAATTATAGAAATTAACATGGGATTAAATTTTCTAATTTTTTGTCTGAATGGCTTGGAGCCAGTTTTTAGAGGGATCTTGTTATGGATGATGTAAGTATCAAATGTCTTCAAATCTTCATAGGACCATGCAAAAGCATCAGAATTTTTTTTAATGAGACTAACATACCTGCTTTTGTTTCTATAGCTAATGCTTTGAACAAATTGAAGATCTTGGGATCCTCAGTGGTCCCAATATTGCACTATGTCACCTCCTTTTCTTGATTCTTCATGGCAGTTCCTTTGTAAACATCATGGTTGTCGAACAATATTTCCAATGGTACTAGTCCTCCTGGAATGTGACAAGTTTTCATCTCCACAATATCACGACCAACCATTGTCTTCAACAAATGAGAAGATTTTT
This sequence comes from Picea engelmannii, assembly GCA_009831015.1. Classification (NCBI taxonomy): domain Eukaryota; kingdom Viridiplantae; phylum Streptophyta; class Pinopsida; order Pinales; family Pinaceae; genus Picea; species Picea engelmannii. Next base: position 653,532 of record ML777293.1, on the reverse strand, counting down.
TATCTTCTAATTTCTCATTTTCATCTTCTTAACTTTCTTGATCAATTGAGATATTGAATAATTCATCAATGGTGTGAAGAAATCTCTACAAATCTAAATCATCACTAAAGACTTGCCAGTTCTTTATGTTGTCTGGTATGGTTGTTCTATGTCTAATTTCAACCTGATATTTAATATTTGGGCCAATGAGAGGCCTGAACGTGATGGAAGCTAAGGCCAGAGAATCAACTTTTTGATTATGTTCTCTAGGAATGAAAGAGAGGTTAAATGCTAGAAATAAATTATTGATCAAATCCCATACCTTGTTTATGTATTGCTTGAGCCTTTGTTTCTTAGTTGGATAGATATTTCTCACTTGATTTATTACCAACTTAGAATCACCAAAAACTTCTAAACAATCAATGGCCATGTTTTTGGCAGCGCTCAATCCCAATACTAGAGCTTCATATTCATCTATATTGTTAGTAGTCTCAAACTCTAGCTTATAAGAGAGGTTTATTACTTCTCCTAAAGGGGAAATGAGGAGAATACTTGCACCAAAACCTTCTTTTGATGAATATCCATCGAAATAAATATTCCACACCTTGTTTTGTTGACCAGTCATTGGTGTCTCTCTGCGTTGGCTAGCTAATATTTCAGGTCCATCATCATTTAAATGAAAAACAAACGAACCCATCCCATCCTCAACAACATAAATGGGGTGATTTCTTGGTTTCTAATGATCACTGACTATGTAGGATAACCTTACGTCTTTGTACTCATGTGCTCACCACCAAACACAAGAATGGTAGCATATGTGAGGTCCATTTGCAATGATCCTACAACCTTCTTAGCCCAAGTTCTGGATAAGAGAATGCCAAACTTTGGTGGAATATCGACCATCACAATGTCCATCACTACATTGTTCATGGGTAGTTGTTCTAGAGAAACCACCATATCCTTTATCAATCCCAGAAATTTTACTTTCTTAGAATCAAAGGAATGCAGGTCTTGGTAAGGCTTGGTAATCTACATACCTAGTTCTTCCATAACAACTTTGGGCATGACATTGTGAGAGGCTCCTGAGTCCATAAGACAATTGTGCAGGATCTTATCATGGACATTCGGAGATATATAGAAAGGAAGAGAAACATCAGAGCCATCCTCAATGTGTGGACCCGTAGTAATGGTTGGGCTTTCATCCTGTAGACTAATGACATCAGAAGATACACTAGAATAAGTTGGTTGGAGAAATTTCATGATGGATTTTTTGAAAGGTTCATTTTTTAACAATTATGTCAAAGGGACAAGAATCTTGATTTTGCTTAGCTCATGTTCCAGGCTGAAAGAGGTTGGTGGCTTATCATCTTCCTTTGTTTCAGGGGAAATATTTTTTGATAGTGGAGATGGTTGAGTTTTAGATGGAATACCTTTATTTGGATTTGTCTTGGGAGGAGCTTTTGCTTGTTTTCTTTGATCAGAGGTAGTGGATTTGGAAGCTCTATTTCTCATCCTCAAATCATATTTCTTATGGGTTTGACCTTGAATAAATCCCTCCTCCCCTATCTGATCATCAAATTGATTTGAAAACTGAGCTACCTCATATTCTTGTTGTCTTAAGTGGCTGGTATAATAATTTGTTTCATTGAAAAGCACAACAGTATCATCCACAACATCATTGTTTTCATCTATCTCCTCAATATGATTGTTTTGGAAAGGGGCCACTACCCTTTGATCATCAACATTTCTCCTTTCTCTCTGCATTACTTGAGGAGCATAATTAGACCTTATGAATTGGTTCTGATTTTTATTACCAACCCCTTGAAAAGTTTTGTTTGGTTGTTTGGATTCCCATTTTAGCTTAGTTATCTCATAAGTCAGATCCTTCAAAGTCTTTGTCATCTCCTCAAGTTTGGGATCAGATTTAGTTGGGTTAGAGGAGGCAGGGGAATCCTCTCTCTGTTTTTTCTTCTCTTTATCATACCTAGTCTTCAATCTATCTAATGCAAAAATATTAGATTCAATCTCAATGGTTGCTTCCTGCATGGACAACATTGTGGTTGACCTTCTCTCTCTCAGGAGGAGGGAGAATTATGCATCAAATGCATTAGCATAAGTGATCTTGGTGGAGGCCTCAGTTGGTTTGATTTCATATGGGATTATACCATACATTTTATTGAATCTCTTGGTGAATTCTGAAATAGATTCACCATTCTTTCTCTTTAGAACCCCAAATTCACTGATGTAATAGAGATAATCTCTTCTATATCCCCATTTCTTTATGAAATATTCATCCAATGCCTCAATATCGACAATGGAGACTGCAGGAATACTCTTGAACCATTTTCTGACCTCCCCATTCAAAATTTGTACAAACAACCTCATCCACACATCTGAATAATCAATGTTAAAGTTTTTTGCAAAACTGTAGAAGGATACCAGATGTTCTTCAACACTTATTTCACCCTCCCCATTATATATTTCCATATATTTCATGTAATCTATGGTTGGGAGTGCATGTAAAACTACAGGTAGCACTAAGGGTTCATATTTGGAAGAAATTATGACATCCATCCTATTAACGTCCATGGCTTAAACAATAGGAATCTGCAAATTTATGGGAGATACAGGAGTGGATGCCAGATTGGACGCTGAAGTGGAATCGAGAGTAGGATATGTGTGATCCCTTTTGGAATTATGATTCTTAGGGATATCAAATTCAAGCTGCTTGTGATGATGGTTTGAAGTATTCTCTTGGTGTGAAACTTTTCCCTTGAGGGGGGCAGTGTATCTTTGAGCTACAGTGGACTTCCTTAGTTTCCTTTCTATCTCAAAGTCTATTGTGTTATTATCATGGTTATAATCAGCCTTCTTGGCTTTGATTTTTTCATATTTGGATATGTTGAATCCCTTTCTGGGCATCAATATTTCTTCTTTAAATTTTACTCAGTGAAGTCCCCAGGTGAAAGATGGAATTTTTTCTGTGTGTGATATTTGTTCACCATCAAATGTCAGAGATGATCAATTTTCATTCTACTAGGGAAAGATATTTCGTTACTCCGTTCCCTGACAATGGCACCAAAATATGTTTGTCCTAAGGTCTGCACCTGACTGCTAAAGGGAAAAGATAGGCCACCTATCAGTTTAGAATGATTACTTCTTTTAAATTTTTGTTGGTTGGTCTAAGGTTTATTATATCAAGACAAAGTCAAGGTTGGGTTGGAAGAATTATATGGATGAGGACCCTCCTTGGCTGATGGAACACTAATGACAGACAAGTGAAATTATAGAAAACAAAGGGAAACAAAAAACTATTGAATGAATAATCTACTGCAAGAAGTTCAATACTTAAAATATCATTTCAAGACATCAAACATATATCAAAACACAATAATTCCCACAGGTTGCAGAAAACAAATTTTCACCAAAGCATTAGTTGTTTGACAGGTTGCATATCAGTAAAAATAAGTCATACAATAGATGAAAGGAAATGAAATGTACGTTGCACAAATCAAAAACCATCATCAAGATAAGAATAAAAACATGTGAATAGTTGAATGAAACACTGTCATCAAGAGTATGTTCACCAGGTAGAGAGCTTTAATCCATGCATAACATGGGTCCAACCAGTCTTTTGTATTTACATTCCTTCCTAAAAAAATATGAAGTTTACAATATCCAAAAATTAAATATTTAAAAGAGTTGCAGAGGCTCTCTTTCTTAGGGGACTAAGACCTAAATTTAGGGAATTGTTCATAAACAAAATAAATTTTTTTTATTATTATTATTATTGTTATTATTATTATTATTTTTATGTCTGGCGGAATCAACAACTAGTTGGGCACGTGCTCGCGTTACACGTGGCCATGTTATCCAACTTCTACCACTATAACCTCCAGGTGTGCCCACGATGCCCCTTACACAGCACACATTGTAAGATGGGGGGAATTGAACTCGAAACCTCATGGAACTTCATTTTCACGACACTTGCCAATTGACCTGCCCCCCCGGGGGCCATAAACAAAATAATTTAATTCACTAAGACACTCGACTTAATCAACAAGAGTGGTTCTTATCACACATAGAAGACCACTCTTGCATCTAATCTAGGAAAATGTTGGACTTAATCAAATAAAACTGGTATTGTCTCTACGACAAAACTGATGCATGTGCTAGAGGAACCGAGGGGCCAAAAATAGGCCTTGAAATGACAAATAAAATATTTGTGTTCAATGATAATGTGTCTGCGAGATGTTGGAGGGAACTGGAGATAACCAGCTATATGAGCAGAGTTTGTCATAGCATTTCGAGAACTAATCTACATCAACCTGTGACTGAGACTTAACTCTCTTTCTATTCCTAAGATTTCATAATCCAAGTGCACTCTGTATTGACCCCATCAGATTCCATCTGTACCTATGAAATAGCTTCGCTAGAATGGTTGCATTCCCACCAAGCATGAGGGGAGACATGGAGGCGAGCATCCTATCAGGAGACAGGATGAATGGACGTGAGGGTAGATGACGTGTGAAGACATATCGCATAGTGAGAGGAGGTGTGAGTAGGTTGGGAAGTGGGTGGAGAAAAGGTGGCGAAAGGTGAGAGGAGGCAGTATTGAAAAAAAACCTAGGAGGAACTCGGGGGGGGGTTAGGCGATAAGAGGATTAGAGAGGGAGGCGTTTGAGTTTTCGAGGAGCCTCCATGTTAGGTAGGAAACACGGTGGGAAAACTACTTACTCAGACCCACCACCACCATTAAAGGTATAATGGTTGGGGGAGTCCGAGTTGCAATAAGGACCATTGATCTGGGGAGGTGGGCCACCATCGATGGAGATCGGCATGGAGTTTAACGAAGGACAAGTTTCAGGTGATGAGAGGAGTGATAGTAGTGAGTGGATGAGTGGAGGTGACACAATGATCTGATGTCATTCAAGAATGTGATTGCGGGAGCTATTGAGGGTGTTTTGGATTTAGACCACCTTTGGGCCCGCAATCCACCACAAGTTGCCATGTACCCTTCCAAAAACACCATGGTTCCAATTGCAAGACCTCTTAGGAAAATTAAGGCTCGAGTAGTTTGTGTCCCCGTAATGAACTATAGTCGTTGATCTGATTATGATATGAGATCTGGGTGACATTTACCTACTGCGACGATTGATTGTTCAAATTGACCTGGGATTAATGGTCGAGATTCACTTCAGAATTTTGGGCTTCAGGTGTTTTGAATATCAAACATGAAACATCTCCCGGAGGAAAAAAAAAATATGAAGTGAGTGATCTATAGCCACATGCCATGATGGATGAACGGTCCAGATTCTCTTCAGAAATACGGGCTTTGGGATTTTCAAATGTGAAGCATGAAGATATCCAAGAGAAAACTCCCTAAGTGGATGATCTGCTTCCATGTGTCTCCATTGATGTATCATCTTGATTCGTTCCAGGTTTTCTGCACTTCAGGCTTTGAGAGTTTCAAATGCTTCTGCTTGGAAAACTCCCGAAGTGAAAATAGCCAAAGTAAATGATCTGTCGCCACGTGTCATGATCGATGAACGGTCTCTATTTGATTCAAGACTTCGATATTTAATCTCTTTAACACTTCGTATCTTCGACTCTTTGGGACTTTAGCACGTGTCCTAATAGATGAATGACCCAGATTCTCTTCGGGTCTCCGGGAGTTCAGGATCTGGGTCTTCAGGAATTTGTGGATGTGAAGTATGTCAATCTCTCGACGGAAAATTGCCAAAGTGATTAGCCAATTCTTATCACTTATTAACCTGATCTTAAGCCATTTTAAATACTTCAGGGATTCGATACTTCTAATGACTCTTGGCGTTAAAATCCACACAATTCTTCACCCCCTCATGGACGACAACCATTTATATGATTTTCTTGGTGGATCTTTACCGTTGATAATTTCCATGTTCATTTCGACAATCCTGGCATGAAAATGACCATTCTGAATGGTTGTGTTTGTCCACAAGAGTTTCTTGCATATATAAAAAGGCTTGGTTGACCTGTGGTGAGATGTATCAATGGAAAATATGATGACAAGTAATTCGAACCAAACACAACATATATTTCACCCTTTAAATAAAAACAAAACAGGAATGCGCAAAGACTCAAACCAGGAAAAAACAAATAAGAACCAAGTCACTCAGTAATGGGAATATGACTTAACCAACCAAAAGAGTAAAATTTGATGAAGGAATAGGGAAAAAGCGAAGAGATGCAGGGGATGCAGACCTAGGTTACAACACTTGTAAAGTGGTCTGAGCTTGAGGAGCCATTCCCATAAGTTGATTGGTCAGTCCCATGGGGCGCTGCCAATTTTGAGTCCAATTGGGGGCTTGGGTAGCTGTGCTAGTCCATTGTGAAGGATAGGGGATATTATTTGAATTCTACCAAACAGGGTAGAGTATTGCAAGTTATACCAAGTAGGAGTGGGAACCGATTGATTTGACCAAGGTGCAGTAGAATATTGGTGGAGCTAGCAGATGGGATTAACAAATGGTTGGCCCTGCCATGTATTTCCATAATTATGCTACTGATTATATTGTCCAGTAAATAAAGAAGAAGGATCTTGTAACGTACCTAGATGATGATCCTTCCATTGGCAATGTTGGGCCATCAGATATACTGGTCCTCTTTTTCTTCTTTAAATACAACTTTTAGTCTTGGAAGTGATGGACATTGCTCTCTCACATGGTATTTGGCACATATAGTGAAGGTTTGAGCCATGTCCAAGGGACATTCCCCTAGAATGTGTTTCTTTCTACACCATGGACAAAATACAACCAACGACTGTTCTTCTTCCTCTTGTCTATGTTTGACCTGCATAACATGCAATTACGTAGTTAAATTACCCAAAATGTTATTTTTAAAATTTTCCAAAATATTACCAATTTCTTCTCGTGTGACACTTCCACTAGTAATGTTTCTACTTCTGGTGATGGGGCCTCGTATTCTTGATCTAGTTCGTGTACTACCACGTGAACACCTAATACACAATTGGACAATTTCATCATATGTTTCTTGATAAACATCTCCTTTTCCCATCAAATTTAACGTCTCTGCCCATTCATCCTTCATACATTTTATTAGAGTGTCTTCAAGTACCTCACCTGGTAGTGTACCATAAGGTGATCTCTACAGGTTATATTGAAACCTTTCAGCATATTCTTCTATTGTTTCATTTTATTTTGCAACCATTTTAAATATTTCATCCTTTAACTCCATGGTTCTATAATAGTCTTGATATTTCATAAGGAAGGCTTGTTTCATTTCATCACATGAATTTATAGTTCCTCCCCCTAGTCCCATAAACCATTGTAAATATGATCCTTTCAAAGTGGCAGGAAATAGGTTTAGTTTATGGGTTTCAAAGTTATAGTCATAGCCTCTACATAGGACATCAAATTCGAATAGGAACACATTAGGGTCCTCTGAGATCAATCCATTGAAGGTTGGAAGATTCTACAGTGGAATGGATTTCATTGGGACATTAGCAACTGGCTCAACTATAAGATATTCCAAAGTGGAAGTCTGGGTTTGCAACTGATTTTTCTATTCCATTTGGTCGAAAATGTGCCAATAACCGTCATGGATTTCTTGGTCTAGGTGTTCTACTTTGTGTGGTTGATTACTTGTTCCTTTAGGATTGGTCATGCTACATATGTCTGGGATTTTAGGTGTTCCTTCTCCTGCCATAATCATAGGAGATATATGTTTAGGTGGTTGTGGGTTTGCCTCAACAATTCCACTGGTCTCCCCTTCTCCTTCTCTCAAATTACAAGAATTTCCCTCTCCTAAAGGATTGAAAAGTGGAGTGTATGTATTTTGAAAAATTTGTTCAATTCCTTTAGTTCCTCTATGAACCTCAACCTGAGCTGCAGTTGGTGAATTTGATGCTTGATGGACTTATGTAGAACCTTTTTGAGGTCTAATTGAGGCTTGAGATTTAACTTTTCAGATAATTTCATCTATGAAAGTGCTCCTTCCAGGGGGCACCGGGCCCTGGGCTTTTGTAGTTTTTGGTAAGGGTTTTTGTTTTTAAGGTTCTTTCTTCTTATTCATACACACTGACGCAACTTCTATACAGCTATGTAACCTCTATGCATCAACTTGAGGTAGGCATTGACACATGCATTTTACTTGTTGCATGTGTAGGTTCTTACCTTCCATTTTCAATACCTCGTCCTTTTAGAGATGCAACCTATACAATCCTTTATGTTATCCCTGACAACGACACCAAAATGTTGGGCTCTAAAGACATCCTTAAAAAAAACTTAGTGTGGCATTACTTTTATCAGCCGAGGATTCATCTTTTCTCTCAAGATTGTCAGTAAAGTCTATGCAAATAGTTGTAGTGGTTGAAATCATGTAGATAGTTTAGTTACAACAAATCTGAGTCTATCTAAATTACTGCAATAATCAAATTCTTCACACATTAACTACAAACTCTGAAACTAATAACTCTATCAACAAAAAATATTTTTTGAGCAATAACAAACCATGAAAAAAAACATCAATTAATTATGAAACACATTCATCTATTCAAGAAACAACAATTTAATCTACAAAAATTAATCAATCTCTCAATAATTAATTAATCTATTGGAAAGAAACAATGATCTACCGAATATTTAAGAAGGAACAACAAATGTGAATTAAACGAAAGGAACAAAAAATGAGAATCTAATGAAAGGAAGAACAAATGTAAACTTAATGAAAAGAATCCACAAGCGATAAATGGACAACAATTGGTATTGGAACAACAATCAATAAACTATTTTCTGCAACTAGAATAACACAACCATTTCATAAAAACAACACATTAACAAATCTATTCTAATTGTTAAAGGAAATATCAAATCACAAATTTATAACAAAATTGATAATATTATAGATAATACAGTAGCTCCTGTCAACTAGGCCCACGGTCTTCAGAAGATATTGTTGTGGAAAACACAGTACAGAAAAATGATCAAAATGCTTGAAGCTTCCATTAATTCCATAATTGATAAGTCATTTACAATGGGATTGTTGTACAAAGTGTCGACAATTAAGAGATCTGAATTCTGGTATCCCTCTCTATCATTCACTCTTCTTTATATAATACAATGAGATAAGTATATTAAGATTTCCTGAGGATCAAGATATCCTTAGGATTTCTTTTACTATTTATGAAGATTGCAAGATAAAAATTCAATATTCCTTTGAACCGTTTTGTGCCTTATTTCTTCGATATTCAATGGTATCTTCATCTTCATGATCTTCTTAATTATCTCTAGTTAACAACAATTGTCCATTTCTGCATAAAATCAAAATAATTCAAACCAAAGTTTAGAAAATATCTAATATCATTTAATATTATTTCCTAAGATCTTTTTAACCATTTTCTTCCCTAATTACTTCAAACTAATAGAAAGTCAACAAAGAATATATCATAAACCAAAGTAACAAGGAGAATATCTATACCTTTTTCTCACCCTAAGACCCGGGTTCTACCTTAGTTCTCCAACAAAACACTTATCACCATCATCCCTTCTGGTAAATGAGAAGGCTACACCATGTACATAGTGCACAATGAAGTCTCACCAAGAGATGATTTATGGGGTACTGCAGGACGCAGATGTCTATAGTCATGGAAGGGATTTGGGGATTTTCTTTCTTACTTCTTATTACTTATACTTAACCATGCATTATATTCTACTATCCATCAGATCCATTCATTCATTCATTCATTTTCACATTTAATTTAGTGCAAACTATAAATAAATCATCCATTCATATAACTAACCATTTAATGATAAATGCAGAAATAACACATCAAAACACATTACACACATGGTCTTACCATGGTTCACCCCCTCTCGGGATATATCCACAAATATCCCATACTTATTTATTCTTATTCATCAAAAAAGGACATTGTGCACATTACATCAAAGTAGTGAGTAGTGAGGTAGAATAGGATCACACCAAGATCCACCGCTTGCGACCTGACCCTCAGCTAATTTGACCTCATTCGATCTCTAAAACTCTCTAAATAGACTCCAAATTACCAATAATCCAAAAAGGTTCTCCAAAAGTGACTCGTCACACTACTCTCTAACACTTCCATGATATCATAAAATCTTTAATAGTTCTCAGATGCTATCATAATTCTCTCCTAATATACCTCATAATCCTTATTTATATTACAAAATAGGTTATAAACCCTTATAATCCATCCCAAAACCTTAACCCTAACTAGGCTAAGTTTGTCCACTTTTGTGCGTGATTTCTGCAAATCCTTTAGCACGTGTTGCTTTTCCTCAAAATGTGGCACGTTGTTCTGCCTCACTTGTTTCATTTTCCTCCAAATATACCTTCTCCAATAGGTGGTGATGTTGGGCATATGGTTTGAGATATGTTATTGGTGAGCTTGGCATGAGTTTCATGTGATTGGGAATGGATATGGTTATGTGGAGAAGACAATGATAGTGGAAGTGTAGTGACAATGATAGGATGTATACAGTGAAAGGTTGACAGTGGAAGTATCAGTTGTTTGGCACTTATACTTCAATGTGGTTGGATGGGGAAATGAAAGGGAATTGTATCATCCTTCCTATTTGTGCCTAAGAATTAGGAAGTTGGAGCTTCCTTTAGGTTGAAGGTTGAGAACTAGGTGGTTGTAAGCACCTTCTGGTTGGAGTTAGAGAAATTAAGGGGTTGTATCCTCCTTCTGGTTGGAACCAGAGAATTAGGGAGTTGTATCTTCCTTGAGGTTGGATGATCCTTCGAGTTCAATCTAGAGAATTTGAATTTGGTTCTTTTAGAAAAATAGGACCACGGAGCAATAAAATAAAAACAAATACGTAAATAAAACAAAAAAGATACACAGTACAATAGAGACAAAAATATATGTGGTTCACCTAGTGTGGGCTACGTCCACCAGAGAAATTTCTAGGTCCTTCATTTATTATTATCCAACAAATAAAGGGATACAACCTACAACACACTCGTTGTAACTTCCTCTTATTTCTTTGACAATATCCTCACTCAGAATAAAATATTCGCAATGATACATAGTTGCAATACATTTCCCTCATAAAAGAGGGTTTCCTTCTAAGGAAACAAATCCTAACAAAACTTCTACCATCACATCTTTGACCTTATAATGAAAAATCCAGATTTACTATGAAATTACAATATACTTTTACAAGGAAAATTTTCCTTTGCGGGCTTCGCCCCCGAACCCTCATTGGGGGCCCGCTTGGCCCCGAACCCTGTAGGGGAGGAAAACCCCCCATGCACTCCCCTGCATGGAGGAGTGTACATTCTTCCTAGGTGTAAACTCTTCATGGGGTATAAACGCGGATAAAAATGAAGACCTATGAATCAGGAATATAATCAGGCTCCACAACCAACAATATCCCACTTGAAGACTGATCTCAACAAATCCATCGTTGTTTTTCATACTGGAATATGATCCTTCTTGGACCTGGAAAATTTCTCATCTTCACCTTCATGATTGAAGACCAACTAAAATTGAGTAGGAACTCAGTTTATCCTTGGTTACTCCCCTTGTTAACATGTCTGCAGGATTCTGTCTAGTGTGTATATTTTCCAACATCAAATTTCCATCTTCCAAGACGAATCATATGAAATGGAACCTAAGTTGTATATTCTTAGTATTTGAATGGAAGTTTGAGTTATTTTCAATATTAATGTCACTCTCACTATCACAGTACAACTTGATGTTCTCCTTCTTCTTTCCCAATTCCTCCATAAACCTCTGTAGCAAAATCATTTATTTACTAACCTATGTAGCAACAACATATTATGCTTCTATTGTTGAAAGTGCAACAACCTTTTGCAATTTTGAAATCCAACTTACTATTGTTCCACCTATAGTAAAAACATACCTTGTGGTGCTCCTCATACTATCTTTATATTCTTCCATATTTGAATCAAAATATCCCTGTAGAATAGTGTTTGAACCTCCAAAACATAATGAATGAGTAGAAGTACCTCTCAAATACCCAAGAATCCACCTTACTACCTCCCAATGTTCTTTACGTAGATTGTTCATATACTTTCTCACCAATCCCACTACATGTGCAATATATGGTCTCATACAAACCATCACATACATCAAGCTACCAACTGATGATGAATAAGGGACCCTAGACATGTATCTTATCTCCTCTCGTGTCTTGGGACACATTTCCTTAGCTAGTTTGAAATGGATTTCCAAAGGTATAGTAATTGGTTTTTCATTCTTCATTCTAAACCTCTCCAAGACCTTCTCTATGTACTCACCCTGAGATAATGTCAAGTTGTGATTTTTCTTATCTCTTGTTATTCTCATACCAAGGATTTTCTTTGCAACACCCAAATCCTTCATCGCAAATGAATTAGCTAATTTATTCTTGAGATATTAGACCTTGCCACAATCATGTCATCTACATACAATAGCAAGATAATATAGCTTTCATTTTCTATCCTTTTAAAATAAATATAGTGATCAGAATGACATCTACTATAACCTTGTTATGTCTTAAACATGTCAAACTTCAAATACCACTTCCTTGGAGATTTATTTAGGCCATGCAAGATCTTCAAACTGCATACCAGATTATCCTTCCCTTTAACCTCATACCCATGTGGTGTTTTCATATAAATGTATTCCTCCAAATCCCCATGGAGAAAATTTATTTTTACATGTAACTATTCAAGATGTAAATCTTCTACTGCCACAAGACTTAAAATAGTACTAATTGAAGTCATTTTAACAACGGGAGAAAATATTTCATCAAAATCTATACTTTTATTTTGTGCAGACCCCTTTACAACAAGTCTAGCCTTGTATCACTTTTTGCCTCCATCTCTTCCTTCAACTCGTAAACCCATTTATTTTGAAATGCTATTTATTCTATAGGCAACTAAACCAAATACCAAGTATGGTTATTTACTAGGGAATGCATTTCCTCTTTCATTACTTGATCCCACTTATTTTTAGTGTCTACCTACATTGTCTCTTCATAACATTCTAGTTCACCACAATCAATCAACAATAAATAATACAATGAAGAAGGGTCTACATAGCCTGGTATATCTTCTAACAACACTTGCAGGAGTTTGAGGTACGTGTTTGTCCTGTTGTTGTACATTTTTGTTTTCTGGTACCTTTGGAATTTCTTTTCTAGTGATCTCATCAAGCACTATGTATTCTAGTTTTTATTTTTCTTGTATGTTTTCTTGCATCTAATCTTTGAACATGACCTTATCATTGAATATGACACTCCTAATGATTTTTTTTATTTTCATAATCCCATAAGAGATAACCAAAATCATTAACACCTTATCCAATAAAGATACACTTCTTAGATTTTTCCTCGAGCTTTGTTCTATTTTCTTTATCAATATGGGCAAATGCTTCACAACCAAAAGTCTTCAAAATATAATAGTTTACCTTTCTACCTATCCTTGCCTCCTCTAAAATTCCACCATCCAAAGATATGGAAGGTCGTTTGTTTATTAAGTAAACAACAATATATACAACATTTTCCTAGAACTGTAAGGGAAAAAAAACATGCAATCTCATACTCCTTGCACGCTCCATGATTGTCATATTCATCCTTTCTGACACACCATTTTCTTGTGGTGTTCTTAGAACTCTCTTCTCTCTACGAATCACACGATATGAAGAATAATCGTCAAAATACTTGTTGAAATATTCACCTCCATTGTATAATATGAGACAATTCAACCTTTTTCCTATCTCATTCTCAACCAAAGCTTTCCATTTCATAAAATTATCAAAAACATCATATTTTTGTTGAATGCAATAAACCCAAGTTTTTCTAGTTGTATCATCAATAAAAGTAACATAATAACGAGATTCACCAAGATATGATACATGAGTTGGCCCCCATACATCTATATGTACACGCTCCAACCTTTTACTCTTCTTTTCTTTTCCAACTTTGAGAAATCTAACTCTCTTATGTTTTCCATAAACACAATGCTCACAGAAATCCAAATCAACTTGTTTAAGATCTGGAAACAAATTTATTTTGTGAACTATTTGCATCCCCTTCTCACTCATGTGTCCAAGCATATGATTCCACAGTGTTGTATCCACTCCTATAGAAGATACATATATAGAAGATTCATTATTACCAATACATAAATACAATGTACCTACCATCTCTCCTTTTGTTATCACCAGTGATCCTTTGGTGACCTTCCACATCGTATATGTAAATATGGATATACAACCTTCACTTGTTAAATTCCCTGTTGAAATTAGATTTTTCCTTATATCTAGAACATGTCTTACCTCTTTCAACAACCATTGGTTTCCATTCCTTTTCTTTATTTTTACCTTTCCCATTCCAACAATTTTGCATGGTGCATAATCGCCCAAATGAACCTGTCCAAAATCACCTTGAACATAATATAGAAAATGGTTCATATGGGGTGTGGCATGAAATAAAGCCCCTGAATATACTACCTAATACTTATAAATATTGTCTATATGAAAGATCCAAGCATATTGTAACACATCACCTGTTACATTTGCTTCCTGATTTTTCTCCTATTATCCATCTCTTTGTTTCTTTGGAGCTCTGTAGTATTTCATCATATGTCCTTTATTCCCACAATTCCAACACTCTATCTTTCCCAGTCTGTATTTGGATCTGCCATTCCTAGAATTACCTCAGTTCCCTAAGACCTTTCATCTATCCTTTTGTCTTCCTCTATTCTCCACATTTAATGCATTACCTGATGTCTCACTTGTGCTTTTCTGTCACATTTCCTCACTAAGGATAACACCAACATCATCATAAAATTTTAAAGTGTTTGAACCAGAGACAAAGTTACTTACAACCATGACCAAGCCATTCCATCTTTCTGGCAATGAGCACAAGACTAGAATATCCCTAACCTTATCATCAAAGTCCACTTTTACAGAACTTAGTTGATTAGTTATCGTATTAGATTCATTTAAATGATTTACAATAGACCCACCTTCTGACATATTCATATTAAATAATATCTTCATTAGAAATACCTTATTGGGCATTGAGGGTTTTTCATACAGTTTAGCCAATGCATCCAATTGATCCTTCATTGTATTTTATTTCGAAATATTGAAAACCACTGACACTACTAGGCTCAACCATATCATTCCTAGTGCCTTTTTGTCAAGAATATTTCATTCTTCATCCTTCATGGTCGTCAGTTTCTTCTTTATTTCACTGAATGGTAGGAATAGATCCTTCTAATATAAATAATCTTCCATACGCATCTTCCATAACTGGTATTTTTGGCCATTAAATTTCTTGACCCTAAACTTTCCATCTTATTCCATTTCTCCCACTCAAACCATGAACCCTTGTTTCCTATGAGTTACCTTTCTCTCTAAATCTAGTTGTTAGAAAAACAGGATCGCAGAGCAATAAAATAAAATAAATGCATAATTAAAACACAAAAGATACACAATACAATAGAGACACAGATATACTTGGTTCACCCAATGTGGGCTATTTCCACCATAAAAATTTCCAAGTCCTTCCTTTATTATTATTCAACAAATGAAGGGATACAACATGTTATTGCACAATTTGTACTTCCCCAGAGCCAAAGGCAAGTGGGTACTAAATTGGCATAACAAGGAGGACCTCCTATCACTGTCACTTAAACAAGACACCTCTTTCTATTTATGAGTATTACCCCAGGCGAGACCTCCCCAGTGACCTAGGCATTTGAGAAGGCTAAGGAAAGAGTATCAAGAAATTCCCACCCCTCTCACAAGTCACTCTGATCAAAAGTTCCAAGGGTTTTAAGGAGATGAAGAAAAATAGTAATTAAGTGTACCTTCCCAGAACAAGACAATAAGAAAAGATGCTACTTGCAAGTACCATATGATGTTAGTGCTTCACAAAACCATAGACTTTTGATAAAATGAACAAGCTGATAGAAAATATGAAACAATATAAGTATTTATAACAACAATGTCTATTTAGCAACAACTACACAATTATGCCTCAATAATGCTTCAAAAATGACAAGAAATCATAACATAAATGTAACAACCCTAGGTGAATACATGCTTAGGGATTATTAAGTAAAATTTATTCGATAATTAATTGTCCTAATATGGTTTTAATTAAACAATGATTAGTATTAATAATATTATTTGATTATTTATTTATTTAATTGTTTTTAACTTTTGATTAATTAATTAATTAATTAATTAATTAATTATTACATATCACACTCAATGATATTGGTAATAATTTAAAGGGGGCTTAATAGTTTTAAATTGTTTAATTAAAATGATTTACGTATGCGGGAGGGGATAAGGCATTAAAGAAATGGATAAGATTATAATGAAGGGGGGATAAGGCATTAAAGAATGGGATAAGAAATTAATAAGGGGGAGATAAGGAAATTAATGAGGGGGAGGAGAGTCGATGAAGGAGGGATAAGGAAGGGAAGGAGTTTGATGGGGGGTATTCGACGAAGGTTGGGGATGGATTTTGGAGCTCTGGGATTTGCAGAGGGAGAGGTGAAATTTTGTGAGTGGAATTGACATAGTGGACTGGAGTTGCTGGGGGTTTTGGGCACGAAGGGCCAGGATATCCGTTGATATCCTAGGGCTAGGGCACTGCCTAGTTGGCAGGGATGACGGTTTTCGGTAGTGTTGATAAGCGATCAAGGAAGCAAGTTGCGGACAACAGGAGGGATAAATAGCATCAGGTTAAGGTATTTACCAAGAATTATGCATTGTTTTTATATTAATTTGTTATTAAATTTTATTATTATTGATGAATTGATTACGAATGTGCTAAACGATGTAATTCATAAATTTTACTTCTGTTCTAAATTAAATGTTGTTTATTTAAATTCGGTTATTACAATAAACTTGAGAAAATGATAGTAATTGTCGGAAGTAATGATGGCCATGTATTATCATCTTTTGATCTTGATTTTAAGATGAATTTGTTGTCGTTATAGATGGTTGTAGAAATATTTTGCGAGAACATCAAATTAGTTAGTAGGTTAGTTTAATCTAAAGTTAGAAATAGTTAGTAAAAGTCTTAAGGTAGATGGTTTAAGAGTTTGGTTTTCAATCAATCACTTGCAAAGTGTGAACTAGTGCCTTTTAGGGTAAATGGAGTCAAATTTTGCAGCGAAAATTCTCAGAGGGAAACAATAAATGATAATATATGAGCTAAAGAAAAGGAAAGATTATTGAGGTGTTAGTTACCTAGGGCCTCAATATCTAAAACCCTAGAAGGAAAAGATGCTAGGAAGTAAGTAACCCTAGGCCCTAGTGTTTTCCTTCTTCTTTAGATCAAACTTGAAATAAATGTATGAATCTTAATGAAGAAAGGGTACTAGAGTTCTACAAAGGTGGGGCTCTAGTATATCCTTCAATGGTGTTGTTCTCTAGAAAAATCAAATAGGTGAAGAGTTATAAAAAAAGGACAATAACATGTGCTTTTCCTCCTAGGGTTTGAAACTAGCAATTTCATAATCTTAGAAATGAATAATCAAATGGACCATGACCATTCAAAATAAAGAAGGATTAGATATTTATACTTACTTCAACAAGAATAATCTAGATATAAACCCTAGTTGAAGACTTTCCACCGTGAAAATGAAAAAAATACACCAAAAATAGCCTCCTCCAAGAGTTGCGCACCACTTAATTTCAGCCAATAAGCCTTAAACGAGGCTCTATTTCATACCTCACACTTGTGTGAGTGAAATATGATGAAAAATATAATATATTTATCCTTTATTTATATAATAATCATGACCTTTAATTACGATTTAGGTCAAAAAAGATGACATGGCCAGTTTACATCAAAAATCTAGCTTTACATGAAACTAACCATTTAAAACCCTAATTTGTCTTTTAGGATGACATCATGCTCCTCCTAGGGTGACTTTAGGCCCCATCATGGAATGATAGGCCTCATAAGTGAAATTTTAGACCTCAGAATGCCCCAGAAGTTGCCACACATGTCAACCAAGCCATCCTCATGCCAAAACCCTATTTGGATGACTTCAAGGCTCAATATGATGACGCCAAGGGCCTTCAAGGGCCAACATCAGGGTGGAAGGGAAAGATCCCCCTAGGCATAGTCCTGGCAAAGTGTATCTGGTGGAAGTTCCTTCTTTTACTCTGGTGCAAGCCTCTAGTGTCCGTCTTCCCCTGGCTGGGATCACAACATCTATCTGGTGGGATTTTATCCCCATGGAGATCTGAACTAATCATCTCCCCATATGTACCTATCCGTTGGGAATGATCCTATAGAAAAAACAAGTATGCCCTCCATGGGATCATAAGTCACAAGGATCATAGCAATTTCAATCACATCTAATAATCAAGTTACCCAAACATGTGCATCAAACCCCCCTTTACCTAGACAAATTCTCAAAGACGTTATGTTATTTAACAAGTTTGGTTTGGAGAGGGTCTCAGGATATCTAATTGGGATAATCCTCCTTAGGTGTGGGGTGTTTCCCAGGTGAAGACCAATCTAGGTTATGTAAATGCATGAGGTGGTGTAGGGGATGTTTGGGAAAGGATTGCATTGATAACAAGGAAACATAGGTCTTACTTGTGGGTGCCTCTGTAGAGGGTGAGATGCACCTTGTCATCGATGCCATTTTTTCCTAGCCCATTCAATTCCTTTTACTCTTTGTCTTATTTATTTTCTTTTCAAGATAATAGATGGAGGACATTGTCCTAGTACGGTGACTAGATATGACAGCGTTACCTACAATCATTTCATGGAAATGAGAAGGTTGGCACGTGATGGGACCCCCTTTCTCTTAGCTATGACACCAAGATACACTACCCTAGTTTGGCGAACAGATGGATGGAAGTGGCATATTGTTACATGCCCATAGACCTAATAGTCCATCTCATGATGAGACCTCCTATCCACCAAGTAGGTCTTGAGTTTTATTTTAATTTACGGGTCTCCTTTTCTTATTGAGAAGCCTTTCATTTATTTCTCGGGAATCCCTGGGTGAACCATCTCAAGGTTTCATATTGGATTTTATCTTTTTCCAGCTGCTTTCACCCTCTGGGCCTTTATCCTCTTCTTCCCATAAGGTAAGGTACAACCCTTACTAGCTTGGAAAACCCAATTCTTGAAAAAATGTAGGGGAAATATGAGAGGGATAATGATGAAAAGTGGTAAGTATGGAAGGAATAGATGATGAACTTTCATGGACCCACTGTTGGAATGTTTACAAGAAGAGTGTACTTGTCATTGATGGCAATAACAGCAACAACGATGACATGTTTTCAGGTAGAGTGTTCTTATCATTAATGGAAAGAATAACAACGATGATGGCATATTGATAGCAATGACGACAAACATGAAAACATCAATGATAGCATCGATAATGATGAAATTGTTGCCTACAAGATCAGGAGGGCATGCATAGGTTAGAGAGTTGGATTTTTCAGATAGCCAGAGGTTATTATGAAGGCAACAAGGAGCGTGCACAGGATTCCTTAGAATCCGTGAGTTTGCAGAAGGAATCAATCTCAGGAGGAATAACGCAGAGAAAAAGTGTGCACCAGAGCCAAGGTTAACCTTATTTCCAAAGCTCGGGAGAGATAACATTTTTCAGAAATGCAGACGCGACCCAAAGTCATTAGGAATCACAGAAGGAGCAAAGGTTGAGACCCTTTAACACTTAGAAAACCTTCTAAGTTGGAGAGATCAGAAGCTCAGGAAGAAGAGTGACATCGGTCGTTGGATCGAACACTGTGAAGAATATGGACCATTATATCAGAGTCCAGATGGGAGGAAGGAGTGCACAAGAGAGGAAAAGATCCCATCCGTTGGATCTGAGTGCAAAGGACCAACGACTGTTAGATCCAGTGGATTTGTAAGGAGGTTAAGCTCAAGAGGAATACTTGACAACCATGAGATTGAATTAGTGGAAGGCAAGGATAAGAAAGGGATGAGATCTGAGATATGAATCATATGAATACCCGTCCGTCGTCGTATCCGACCTAAATTCCCGTCAGTCATCGGATCATTTTAAATGTGAAGGATAATATAAGAGGGGCTAAAGGGTTGAGAATTTGATTATTTGAATACCCATCAGCCGTCGGATCAAACCTGAATTCTCGTCAGTCATCAGATCATTTTCAAGTGGAAGGATAAGATAAGCTAGGTAAGATCTGAGATCTCATTTATGCAAATTTTCGTCAGTCGTTGGATAATTATAAGTGGAAGGATAGGATAATCTAGAAGAGTTGCATCACATACAGATCGAGTTGTTGATCTGATATCTTGATCAAGCTAACAACATTTGTTTCGGGTATAAATACATGAGGAGGTTATGCTTGGAAAAAATATCACCTCAAGAATTTCAAGTTTGAGATTTGAAATACCCGAAGCTCGAAGACCCGGAGAGATGAAATAAACACTCGACCATCGAATCATCTGAATTAAATTTCGACCATCAGATCATTCTAAAGTGGAAGGACAAGATAAGTTAGATGAATGGCATGCTACTCTCAATGACCTATAATTAGGCACTAATATCTACGGTCGACAAGGCATATCAAAGCCCACTGACCTTTCTTCCTTTAACCATGGGGGGCAGGTCCAAGTTGGTGGTATTTTCCATGTGGGACCCTCATATGTGTCACCTTACTGTCAACTCGGACCCCCCTCTCTCATTAATACTTACTTCCTAACCCCCCATTCGAGTAAAGCACAAAACCACTCATACATACCACCTCTACACTCTGATTTCACACTCCACTACCGTGCTCTACCTCCACACCCAACTACACTACCTACATGTCTCACCCACTTCAACATACCACCTTAGCAAGGACATGTGGTAGACCACATCAGCAAGGACTTGTGGTAGACCACGTCATCAAGGACATGTGGTAGACCATGTCAGCAAGGACTTGTGGTAGACCACGTCAGCAAGGACATGTGGTAGACCACGTCAGCAAGGACACATGGCAATAATCTGTATACTTCGAGGGGAAGTACATTTGATATTCAAAATATTTGAAGTCTGGAGACCCATAGGAGATATTGACCATTGATCCAAGAGAAACACACATTAGTGGATTGTCAACTCCGAAATTTTGGAATATGGGAAAAGCAAAGTTTGAGATTTGAAACTCCCGTAGCTTGGATCATGAAGTAAATCTCAGCCATTGATTTAGGAAGGGTAGATATGATCCACAGACTTGAGAGGATAGATCTGAACCGTCAATTAAGGAGCACCGTCAAGATCATGATATCGATGGTCCCATCGCATTGCGGGGCCAAAACATGCTCATGTCTTAATTTTTCATGAGCAGGCCACAATTGAAACCATGTTTTTGGAGAAAGGGTACGTGGCAGCTGGAAGTGGATTGTGGGGAGAAAAGAGGTTTATCCCAAACAACCTTTGGACATGCTCGCAATCACGTGGTCACATGAAATCATCACTCAAGGTCATATCGAGAAATAGAACTAGCGCTCACTAGACCGAGATCAGGAAGTGCCTTTTAAATAAGTGTTTGGTCATAGCCATGGTTACATCAGAGGAAGAGAAGGGAAGGACCTATCATGTCTAGGATCCACCTTAGAGTTTCGCAAGATCTGAAAATCGACATGACTCACAGTTGGTCACCCGAAATGCGAAATCGCAAAACAATTGTTTTTATAGGCATATGATCATAGCTCTTGGTCACATGAAAGGAAGGATCTTAGCAAGAAAATCTAGCGCCTGCTATGAAGTTTTTCTCAAGAAGGGAAAAGGTGTCAAAGGGATGAGCATGCATAGGTTCTCTTTGTAACTGCCGGAACATATTGATTGTAACTTCCAAAAACGTAGTGATTGCATCTTCCATAGAATTCTAAGAGATTTAGGGTGATCGCTAGAGGAGATGAAGAGTCTCAAGGTAACTTCCAGTGGAATGAAGACTCATCATAGAGACAATTGACAGATGGAAAAGTGTCGAAGATTGTAATTTCTAGAGAAGCCAAAGAATCTATGGAAAATGGCCACTAATGAAGAACAGACTCATCATAATCGCTAGAGAGGACAAAGAGTTGAGTGCATGATCTGGCAGAGGACTTAGCATGATAAATATACGCAGAACAAAGAAGATATGGTTTCTTCTTTTAATAGTTATTCATGCAGGTAGAAGCAGGTTGTACGCAAGAGCTCAAGCACACATAAGAAGTGTGGTGCATAGAATGGAAATGGTGCACAGAGCATAAGACGCAAAAGAAAGAGATACAAAAAAGTTACATATATGAGAGAGGAAGAGAAATCCTAGGTGCACATGCAGAGACAGAGTATAAGAACATAAAGAGAAAGAATATGCGAGAAGGAAGACACCGATGCAGGTAGAGCACAACAATGTAGATGAATAGTTATAAGACTGGTAAACCATTGTTAAATAATGTATCACTGTATAAATTTCAGTAACAAAGATTTATATCTCAAGGTGGTAGGGTGGTGTTGGGGAGCACTGTTGTCCTCAGAGTTTCAAGTGGGTTCTTTAACATAAGGAGTTGTAGCTTCCATCTAGTTGCAGATAGAAAAATCAAGGTGGTATGGTGGTGCAAGGGAGAGTTATTGTTCTATGTTATACAGGTTGGTTCCTGTGTAACTGGAAGTTGATGCTTCCATCCAGTTGGTGTTGGAACACTCAGGGAAATGGTGCATCCATCCAGTTGGTGCCCTCAGCAAGTTGCAGCTTGTATAGGTTGGTGTCTGTGTTACTAGAAGTTGGTTCTTCCATCCAGTTGGTGTTGGAACACAAAGGGAGTTGGTTCTTCCTTCTAGTGGGTGCTAGAGAAACCAGAGAGTTGGTGCTCTCAAAAAGTTTCTTCTTGTAAAATAGAGGTGGTAACCTCAAAAGGAGTTGGTGCTCATAAGAATGATAATGTATAGAAAATAAAGACTACTTATCATATCATGAAGAAGAGGTTTTCTCCATTTATGGGTTTCCTTAGGAATATATGTCTCTGTGTATTTCATGTGTGTGATTGATGTTGAATATTCTATTGCTTACTTCCCTACAATATTGTGATCATCATTGATTGTTATGTAATGAGCTTAAAATGGGCATAATTGTTTAAGCACAGTAACAACGGATTCACACCCCCCTCTCAGTTGTACAACAATTGGTATCAAAGCCAATTCCATTTATTTAAGGGTATATCCTAGAGATTAAACATGACTATCCATGAAGGAAGTTCAACCAACAAGGCCCCTCTATTCAATGGAACAAACTTTTCCTTCTGGAAAGGTAGGATGAGAACCTACATAATGGATTTAGGTGTAGATGTCTGGGATGTGGTAGAGAATGGTTATGTAAAGCCAGTTGTACTAGATTCTAATAATGACAAGCTATAATTCAGCCTCAATGCTAAGGATATGAATGATATTCTGAGTGGGCTTGTAGAAGAAGAATTTGTAAAATTTATGCACTTAGAATATTCCAAATAAATGTGGGACAAACTCATTAGTAGTTACAAAGGTGAAGAGAAGTACAAATCCAAGAGATTTGGTAAAAATAAACATTTATGTGTAAACAATGATGACTCTTCAGGAGACACAGATAATGACTCTTCTTGTGAAGATAAGGTTAATGAATTTATTCCTATGGCCAAAGAGGATTATGATAATAAAATAACAGGAAGTTATGTTAATGATGAAGAAGTTTTGGTTGACTTGGAAGGATAACTGATCAGTGCTTTATAAGAGATTGACAGACTCCGACTTAAGAAGATAAAACAAAAACAATTGTTGATGCAGTTTGAAAAGAATGGTAAAGAACCAAGTGAAGATTTTGTTTTGTTAAAAGTAGAATTAGAATAAGAAAAGAAAATAGAAGATATTATAAGACAAAAATTATCAGAGAAGAAGGTGAGATGTAAATCTCTGGAAGACGAAGTAGTGAAAACTAGAAAAGAGTTGGAAAAGTTTCAAGACTTGTATTACCAGAATCTGTCAAGTAGTTTCAAGACTTGTATTACCAGAATCTGTCAAGTAGTTTCAAGACTTGTATTACCAGAATCTGTCAAGTATCAAAGCCTCAGATGGATTAGCCACCATCCAAATTTGAAAACTGGTTTGGGTTATGAAGAGGGATCAAGTAGTGGTTAGCCAAGCAAGAAAGAACCCATCAAGTTTTTCAAATATACAACCAATGACAACAACAAACCTACAGAGACAAAGGAACATAGTCGTCCACCAAGAAGAAGTAAAGAAAAAGGTGCCAGAACTAAATCTATAGAACAAAGAAATAATTCAACTCAAGGAAATCATCAGCATGGAACAAATCAACCTGCTCAAAGAAGACAACCATTTTCCATGTACAAAGATGTTTTATGTGGATATTGTTTATACTGCTCTAACTTTGGCCACAAAGCTGTAAATTGTTCCTTAAGATTTAGACATGAGAAAACAAGACACCCAAGGAATAAATATCTTCCACAACAAAGAATGAGACATCCAAGTAACAAACAACCAAACATTTCAAATTGTCAAATTAAGTTTAGAGACATGCAACCGAGGAGGTCAAGAAATAATAAACAACCAATGAGTAAATAATGTTGCACCAATCACTTTGACCTATTGAACCATGAGCTCAAATGCCATAACTATCATAACTTTGTCCACAAAGCTGAAAACTTCCATCCGAAGAATTACAAAGAAGATCCAAGGACAAAACCCTTAGCTAAAAATGCCAACACATGTAAAAAGAAAGATAGTGAAAAATGTGGTCTAGTACTTTCAGCTCAAAAACAAAAAGACCCCTGGTATATAGACAATGGATGTTCCAAACACATGACTGAAGACAAGGATAATTTTTTGTCTATAAGTAAAAGAAAAATAGGAAATGTGACCTTTGGAAATGATGAACCAGGTAAAATCAAGGGTAAAGTGTTAAGCCCTAATATTGGCTCATTACCCCTTAATTGGGGTATATTAGATTAGTAATGCTATTTTATTTATGTCGGATTTAGGCAATTAGTTGTAATTTAGATTACTAATGTTATTTTAATTATGTCATCCTTAGGCCATTATTTGTAATTATACCTCCTAGTCTCCTATATATACCAAGGAGACATTTTCATTTTGAATCATCTGGTACTTGAACATTTAAGTGGGGTAAAAGGAGGTTTCCCCCTCGAAGAGTCTTATTATCTGAAATTATCTCTTTTTCAAGGCGTTGAGTACTTTTCCTGAGGTTTTTATATGCTATATTGATGTTTGGTTCTTAAAATATCGTATCAGAGCTCAAGGTCTTGGGGTTTCTCTGCTACATCTGAGACACCATGGAATTTTTGGTATAATATTTTTTCTACAATGTTTCAGAAGGAACAAATTGGCGGGTATTTAGAAGACAAATCAAGGTATGTTGGGTTAAAAATTCAGCTCCTGAGGCATTATACTTTTGGAGATACAACCTGTACATTATAGGGTTCTGGAATCATCCTGAAAAGGGTCATTGCGGAATTTTTTCTATAAAAACGTTTCTGTAATGTTTCAGACCCTGAAATCCGGAGGCCATTTACATAAATTAGTAGTGTATATTTGGTAAAAAGTTCAGCTTCTGGGTCATCTTAAATTTGTAGATACACCCTGTGTAAGATAGGGTATCTGACTAGCCCTATTGACTAGTCTCAAGAAGGTGTTTCAGGTAAAACAATCATAACGTCTTCCTAGAGTATCCAAATTGTGTGGGACTGGTTGCATTGGATTATGGAAATTCTGTAGTATTTTGGGTACGAGTTTCAGAATTTTATATCAATTATTTTGTGCGGGGAACACTATACAAGTGAGATCTCCTGGAAAGGCCAAAAATCGACAAGTTGTGGGGAAGTTACTGTAAATTCCACTTGGCACATCCAATTTTGACCAGACCTGTGGCATTGCAGGGAAGACATATTAGAGAAATACATAAGATAAAGTTTCATACCCAAAAGGGCCAAAAATTGGGCTATACAACAGAAGAAATATTGTCTAGTAGAACCACCTCAAAATCAAGGTTCAAAAGTGATACTTGGCCAACATGCCACCCAAAAAGGGAACTTCTACACCAAATAAGCCTCCACAAAATCCTACTTGGACTCTTTATGAAGGTGAAGAAATGCGTAGGGACATAAATGAACTACAAAATAAGATGGATTTAATGGAAGCTAAGATGGATTCAATGGAAGCTAAGTTGGATACTAAGATGCATTCAATGGAAGCTAAGTTGATGGATTCAATAGAAGCTAAGTTGGATACTAAGATGGATT
>ML777293.1:598469-617583 GCA_009831015.1 Picea engelmannii | reverse complement strand
AGGGAACCAACTTTCTAGGGAACTATGTCATCCCCCCCAGGTATGGACAAGTTAAAGAGAATAATTTCCAAGAAAAGGTCATGAAACAAAAGAGAATTCAATGCACATATTCAAATGTTTTGATAATCAAAGTGACACATACCATGATACTTGTAATCATTAACTCATATAGAAAGACCTATTGTTGCTTCATAACCAGGATGATGGGATGAATGATGTTGTTGTTCATAGATAGGAGGTGATGAAGAAAATATGGGCCCTCTAGGGCCAAGCTCAAGTCATATGTCTCTCAATAATCCATGTATAGGACCTATGATCCTTGAGACATAATATCCTTAGTTAACCCTAGGATAGGGGATAACATGTGTCTCCAACTCGGGGACATGTTCTCACCGTAGAGTGCATGAGAACCTCAATATCTCTGGAAATACCCGTGATCTACTAAATCTTAAAAAAATGATTAATAATCTTTTGTGGTGATGATATCACCCCTTGCTCATATATGATACAATGAAAATTAAATTAAGAAGGCATACATATAAATGGAAATGAAACTACAACTACACTACTCTAGTATGATGTGAAGATGGTATATACAATGAATGCAAATTCCTACCCACTTACCCGTACTCACTTGTCAGTTGAATTCTAGGTTTAGTCAAATATCTAGTGAAACCATCCTAGAAATGTATCATAATACCTACTTTTGTTCTTCATCATAAACCAAAGCAATGATAAGTTAAGAACAAAAATAACATGAGTTAGAAAATGTATTGTATCATTGGAAATCATAAAGTCTAGCTCATGGAAGTGGGTAGGGGGGACAAAATGGTGACAACTCATAATCTAAGGAAAGTGCTCAATCCATTTCAGAAAGAGATCATGAAAAGTGAAAGGCTCAATAGACTGAATCAAAGGGTCTAAAGGTTGGCTACCTTATATGTCTTTACAATATGAGGCATAGGAAGGGACTAACAAGAACCTAGAGGATGACTGACAAATTCTTAAGGGAAGGCTGAAACATTGAGATAACAAAATTATTCTTGAGGTATTCAACCTACCCTTGAATTCTAAAAGAAAAAATTTCCCCAGAGAAAACTCAAGACAAGGGACATGCTTCCCAACTACACTTTTAGTGACACAGCGAAATAAAATAACTGAAGGGAGATGGAAGACATTATCACAATGATCCTTCTCTAGGAAAGAAATTCCCTCACCTATATCAATATATGAGCACAATGGTGGTTGAAAATATTCTTCATGGAATAAGTTATCAAAGGATTATTTATCAAAATCCTCAAGGTATGACCGAAAATCACTAGGAGAACATATCACCAGGTCATCCTTAGGTGTCTGAAAAGGGTTTGTAATCATATCATATTCTTGTTGCAAAAGATCAAAATTATTAGTAACTTCATATGATAGTTGTAAATGAAACCTTTGGAAATGACCCTCAATGTCATAAATGGGATCCCCATCATATCCAATCACATCCCATTTATGTTTTCCGACATGTACGAATTCATAAATATTATCAACAAAGTCATCATATTTATCATAAAATGAAGGGATTAAAACATCCAAGGGATCCTCCAACACTTCTTCACTTTCCAAATCATAAAATAAAGCATCATCAGGCTCCTAGAAAGGAAACTAACTTACTTTTTTTACTTCTTGTGTAGGAGCTTCAAGGACTCGAACAAATTCATCAAATCGAAGAGCATGCATCATTGTCTCATCCTCATGACTTGTCTCTTCAACTGCATAATGAGGAGGATTTGTCTTGTCCAAGGGTTCTCTTTCTAAATTATAGAACAAGGTGTCATCAAAAAATTGAAAAGGAAAGTCACTATCCTCATCCTCTTCTTCTTGTGTAGGGGGAATAATATCTTGAATGGCTTCATCAGAGGGAGGAGAATACATCAATACTTCATCATCACGTTTGATATATTTAGGTTCTCTCTCTCTTAAACCATGTCATGATTATCCTCAGTGGAAGAATGAGTAATATCTCGCTCTTCCTCATGGGATTGCAAAAAATATTTAGGATCCTTCTCCTCAACCTCTTGTCAGTTGATGACTTGTTCTCTTTTTCCTTGGAAATCACTAGTAAAGGTCTCAAGGGAAACTAATCTCTCCAAACAAAGAATATTTCGGGTAAAGAAGTGTCCTTCCTTGAACAAGGAGATATTTGCCTCGATTTCTACAGCCATGTTATGAGATTCATGGAGTAATTTTGGGCCCTTTTACTGAGGAGAAACCCTAAATGCACTAGGAGTGCATTGGTATAGAGGTAAACACGGTATTTGTCTTTAGGATGATGGCTTCCAGGAATTTTCCATAGCAAATTTTTAACCATGTCCTAGAATTCCCTGACAGTCTCATTCTTAGTTTGTTTTATATACTTGAGTATTTTTAGTAGCATTTGGATATCCTTCAATTTAATACCCCATATATTTAGAAAGGGTTCTTCTAACTAGTCCATAGATGTGATGCTAACATTAGGGAGATCATCATACCATTCTCTAGAATTTTCATGAAGAGTGGCAGAGAAAAGTTTCATTGCCTAATCCACAACATCATCACTGATAGGGTGGAGTTGAAAGAAATCCTAAAAATCATCCATGTGATTGTCGACCCGAACCCATCACTACCAATGAATCTAGGGAGGCATTTTTCATACCTTGGGGGAATTTGTTGAGGGTATCCTAGGATTTTACTCATGTCTAAGGGTTTGAAATCTCATGGATCCCATTGAGAAGCCATGGTTGACTTTGTCATCAGTGGAGTCTCCAAATAATTCCTCTAGGGATCATCAAAGAGAAAACATGGAATCACCCTCATTAGAGTCACTAGGTAATCTTTGTGAATTTAAATGCTTTGGATAAAGGCTTACCGAAAAAATTTTGTTGAGGAAAATCGACTCAGTGTTCCTCCGTAGCGACGCCCAAATGTTATCGCACAATTTGTACTTTCAAAAAGACAAATGAAAGTGGGTACTAAATTGACATAACAAGGAGGATGTCCTATCCCTCTCACCTAAATAAGACACCTCTTTCTATTTAGGAGTAGTACTCTAGGGGATATGTCCCCAGTGAACTAAGGGTTTAAGAAGGATAAGGAAAGAGTATCAAGAAATTCCCACCCCTCTCACAGGTCACTCTGATCAAAAGTTCCAATGGTTTTAAGGATATGAAGTAAAATAGTAATTAAGTGTACCTTACCAGAACAAGACAATAAGAAACGATGCTACTTGCAAGTACCATATGATGTTAGTGCTTCATAAAACCATAGACTTTTGATAAAATTAACAAGATGATATAAAATATGAAGCAATATAATTATTTATAACAACAATATATATTTAGAAACAACTACACAATTATGTCTCAATAATGATTAAAACATGACAAGAAACTATAACATAAACTTGAAAAAAGGATAGTAATTGTCATAAGCAATGATGGTAATGTATTAGCATCTTTCGATCTTTCTTTGAAGATGAATTTGTTTCTATTATATATGTATGTATCAATATTTTTCGACATAAGAAAATTATTTGGTTGGTTAGTCTAATCTAAAGTTAGAAATAGTTAGTAAAATTCTTAAGGTAGATGGTTTAAGAGTTTGTTTGGTCAATCAATCACTTGCATAGTGTGAACTAGTGCCTTTTAGGGTAAATGGAGTCAAAGTTTTCAGCGGAAATTCTTAGAGGGAAACAATAAATGATAATATATGAGATAAAGTAAAGGGAATATGATTGAGGTGTTAGTAAACTAAGGCCACAATATCTAAAACCCTATAAGGAAAACATGCTAGAAAGTAGGTAACCCTAGGCCCTAGCATTTTCCTTCTTCTTTGGATCAAACTTGAAATAAATGTACAAAGCTTAATGAAGAAATGATACTAGAGTTCTACAAAGGTATCGATCTAGTATATCCTTCAAGGGAGGTGTTCTCTAGAAAAATAAAGTAGGTGAAGAGTTATAAAGAAAAGGACATTAACATGTGCTTTTTCTCCCAGGGTTTCAAACTAGAAATTTCATAATCTTAGAAATGAATACGAAAATGCACGATAACCATTCAAAATAAAGAAGGATTTCATATTTCTACTTACTTCATCAATAATAATCTATCCACAAACCCTATTTGACTACTTTCCACCGTGAAAATGCAAACAATACACCAAAAATAACCTCCTCCAAGAGTTGCACACCATTTAAGTTCAGTCAATAAGCCTTAAAAGAGGATAAATTTCAGACCTCACACTTCTGTGAGTGAAATGTGATAAAAAAAAATATAAGAGATTTATCTCTTATTTATACAATAATCATGACCTTTAATTACAATTTAGGTAAAAAAAGGCTGACATGGCCAGTTTACATAAAAAATCCAGTTTTACATAAAACAACCATTTAAAACCATAATTTGTCATTTAGGATGATGCCATGCCCCTCCTAGGGTGAAGTGAGGCCCCATCATGGAATAATAGGCCTTAGAAGTGAAACGTTGGGCTTAAAAAGGCCCTAGAATATACCACATGTGTCAACCAAGGTATCCTCATGCCAAAACCCTAATTGGATGACGTTAAGGCTCAATATGATGACACCAGGGGCCTACAAGGGCCAATGCCAGGGTGGAAGGGAAAGACACCCCTAGGTCTAGTCTTGCCAAAGTGTCTCTTGTGTAACATCCTTTTTTTTCCTCTAATGCAAGTCTGTGGTGTCCCTCTACCCCTGGCTAGGGTCACAACATCCATTTGGTGGGATTTTATCCCCATGTAGGTATGAACTAATCATCTCCCCATATGTACTTGGCTGTGAGGAATGGTGCTACAACAACAACAAGTATTCCCTCCATGGAATGATAAGTCACAAGAATAATAGAAATGTCAATCACATCTAATAATCAAGTTACCCAAACATATGCATCAAACCCCCCTTTACCTAGACAAATGCTCAAAGACATTATGTTATTTAACAAGCCAGGTTTGGAGAGGGTCTTAGGATGTACTATTGGGATAATCCTCCTTAGGTGTGGGGTTTTCCCAAGTGAATACCAATATAGGTCATGTAAATGCATGAGGTGGTGTAGGGGATGTTTGGGCAAGGAGTGCAGTGATAATAGGGAAATGTAGGTCTCACCCATGGGTGCCTCTGTAGAGGGTAATTTGCACCTTGTCATGGATGCCATTGTTTCCTGTCCCATTAAATTCCTTTTAATATTTTCCTTATTGATTTTTCATTTCAAGATAATAGATGCAGGACACTATCCTGACATGGTGACTAGTGGTGACAACGTTACTCACAATAATTTCATGGAAATGAGAAGTTTGGCTCGTGATGAGACCCCCATTATCTTGACTATGCCACCAAGAGCCACTACCATTGTTTGGTTACCAGATGGATGGAAGTGTGATACTGTTACATGACCATGGACATAATAGGCAAACTCATGATGAGACCTCCTATCCACCAACTAGGTATTGAGTTTTATTTTAATTTACAGGTCCCCTTTTCTTACCGAGAAATATTTTATTTCTTTCTCAGGAATCCATGGGTGAAGAATCTCAAGGATTCATATTATCTTTTAAATTTTTCTACCTACTTCTACCCTCTGGGCCTTTCGCCCCTTCTTCCCATAAGGAAAGGTAAAACCCTTATTATCTTGGCAAACCCAATGCCCGAACCAATGTAGCGGAAATATGAGAGGGATAATGTTGAAAAGTGGTAAGTATGGAAGGAATGGATGATGACATTTCATGGACCCACCTATTGGTGAAGAATTGATCAGATTAAGGTCCTCTCAGGTTACCAAAAAAAGGAACCAAGTAGTCTAGAGCACTGGCATTTTCATCTCCTCCGAAGAGAAGAAGTCTCACCTGAAGCACAACCAAGACAAGAAGATAGGGAAGGGAAAGGAGAATACTTAAGCAGGTTCCAGAATATTTAAAGTTCACCATAACCTTGCGCAAGATAGACTAACCAAAAAACAAATTTGAACTTATTCATAACTGGAAATAAAGAAAATCAACTTGAAAACCCACAATCTTGTCTTGCCACTTCCTGGAAAGGAGAGAGGCCTCAACTATGAAATTTTGAGTCGCATCTGTAATGCATCCTTTAGGCTTGGACACGACCATAGAGTTCCATTTAGAATCATATGTAGCATATACCTGATGCAAATGCATGTACATTTTTTGAACGACAGGTCAAAATTCACATAGGTCCTTCTTAGATACTG
This sequence comes from Picea engelmannii, assembly GCA_009831015.1. Classification (NCBI taxonomy): domain Eukaryota; kingdom Viridiplantae; phylum Streptophyta; class Pinopsida; order Pinales; family Pinaceae; genus Picea; species Picea engelmannii. The sequence continues at coordinate 611,341 of ML777293.1, read as the reverse complement.
CTTGTTCTTCAAGCAGAGCATTCAAATCGTTGTCTTCTTGGTAGATCTTATCGAATTTCTCCTATTGCTCCAGCGGATCCATGATGACCATATATTATTCATTAAGGTATTGTATAATTTCACACACACCCTACAGAGTTTGGTTGTGCCTTACAATGATTCCCATCCAGTTGATGAATTCTCAAAAGATCGTCGTGCATTAGACTGTGTGTTTGTGTAGTGTTTCCTAGAATTATTTCCTTCTAGCACTACTTTCTCCATATGCTCTTGCAACTTTCTGGGTTGTTTTTCTGCTTCCCACTAGCTCTCCCTTAGTTGTGCTTCCAAGTTCTCTGAATGAATGCCTAGTTGTGACCATGCTCCCAGGAGTAGTTAGATCTGATACTCAGGATCTCCTGTGGCATTGGATTCTAGTAGTTGTGGTTCTTCCTTCCTCATATATGGTCAAGATTCAACAAGCTTCTCCTCGACTCTTTCTAGTTTATGGTCCGCCTGGACCTTGGCATATTTATCCTGTGTCTTTTGTGATTTGGTAAGGAGTGCTTCCTCCCTTGTAAACTCTTCATCCCTTTCATCCTTTTGGAGCCTCTACTCTAGTTGATTAGTTGAGGGTCTTATCATCCTAAACAAATGTGTTGTTGGCTACTATGGAAGGGAAACAAAAGAAGAGGTGGCCTCTGCGTGTTGAGGTTGAGAAATTCCCATAGAATGCACAACCTATGAGTTTCGTATAACAACATGTTGTACCATTTGGAGAACGTTGTGTTATTGAAGGAAGTATTCTCCAAGTCCAACCTTGAGTGCCAAGGCTCGAACATCTTTTCCAATTTCCCCTTATCTGTTGGTGATAACGATCTTCCCGCAAGTGGCATCCACTTCAACATTGTGAACACAACCAACAATTAGCCATAAGTGAAAGTTCCACCCTTCTCGTTTGCTTCCTTGCAAGCCACCAGGAGTTCTTATAGTAAATAAATACACCATTTAAATACAACATCGTTTGCGCAAAAATATTCCATCGATAAGACATCCAATGTAAATTCTCCTTTGTAATAAGACCACATGACCTTGCTAGAAATTACATAAAAAGTGGTCCTGACTGTCTCAGGTAGAATGGGGTCAATATTGGTTGTGCACCCCCCCTCTCCGTGCGAAATATATTATATAAAATGGGTTCCCCCTTTTTCTTTCCATGTTTGCTGGGACCCTAAAAATCTTTGGATACATCCTCGCCTTCGATGGATAATCCAATCAACTGATGGATGTCCTCTACATGAATTCAATATTTTCTATCCAACCATAGGCTTCTTTCATGTACCCTACTAATGAGGAAATTGGTACATCTGGCAACTTCCCCTGTAGTGCCAAAAAGTGGAAAATCCCTGAGATTCATAATTGTGGAGTTAAAAAGGTTGACGAACTTTGGCTTTGGCATGAACAACATTCCTCCCAACTCATCTGGAGCCACTCTCTAGAAGAAATCTATGTTCATTTGGGGGAAACGAACTTGGTCTATCAAGTCGAGGTCAAGGATTTTTACTTGCTCAACCTTCCCTTTGATATCACCCACAATCTCGACCTGAGGGTCACAGGGCTCGTCTGGCACTGCATCCTTATAAATGGAACTTCTTCTCCCAGTAGCTCTCTGCATGGTGATTCTAAACTATTGACACACTTCTGTTGGACACACCTACCACACTTAGACCGGGGGTGAATGAGTGTGGGGATCTTTTTCAAAACTTCCCTCTTACACAAAACTAATTAGTTATCATTCGACACTTACTCATTACACATTGTCATCATTTATAACCAATTATATGTGCACATATATCAACAATATATCATCAAAAATTCATCACCACAAGGAACACAAAGAACACAAGATGTATGTACAATTTTATTTTTATTATGGCCTACAATCCTTGGGGCTTTTCAGCAACAACTGAATAGAGTACAAATCTACAAGAGCACCATCTCTATAATGCAATACTCAGCTTACATCCTCAACATCAACTGATATGAGTAAAAAATACTCAATAGATATCAATCTGCATCATGTATGTGAACTACTAGTAGTGAAGCATGCATGTGTACGTGCCCTACTAGTAGTACCTCCCACATGTATACGTGCCCAAGAAGTACTATAGCCTGCATATATGCTCCCAAACAGTACTACAACCTGTGTATACCTTCTGAGGTATTAGGGTTTATCCTTCAAGATCAACTCAAATCCTCTGCAACCAGTTTATCATTCTCTTCTATTACTCACTATCTAAACTGACCACCAGTCAGTCAAAATACATCCAAGATCTCCAATATCTTACTCATGCTCCACAACCAATCAATATGAATGATACTCAATCATGCATAATAAATCGTCATAATATAGCCATCATATCAGTACTGAATCATAAAAGTGTTACTCACTCCATCAACCAACATAAACCGCATTATAGAAATCATACCAAGAATTCTCTAGGGATTCACAACACAATAAGAAATGTTATACATCAAGAAAATAATGTAACCATAGCAGTGTCTCAGTGATAAATCTAAGCCCGTAGATTGGAGATCTGGAACTTGCTTCAGTCTTCAACAACTTGTCATAAGCTCAACCACAAAACTCCATGATTGTTTCAATGTATTCTCCCTATATAATGACAACCTGCGTACTGTACGCACCTTGTACACTGACATCTTGTGTATATGTCCCCTATACACAGACAACCCGTGTATGCACCATAAAATAGGGTTTTTCTGTAATTCTGATAATTTCTCCGTCATGATCTTAGACGTGTCGAAACTTCAATGCGTCCATGATATCTTCCTCATGCTCTCTTTCTCAAAATAAATCTTCAATCATGATCAATATATCCACATTGAAATGTTCTCACAAGAAACTCTCCATCAATACTCCAAAAGATATTCTCACAAGAATCTCTCCATTGATCCACAAAAAAGGATGATCTGCAAGAGACCATTGCTATCTTATTTATACTTTCATCCTCTAGGTCACTTAACCCATTTCTAGGTCACTTAACCTATTTTCCTTATTTTAAGATTAACCACTTTCCATAAATATAAAATTTTCCAATATTTTATCATTTAAATATTCCTTCTTGATTTCGTCACCTCACTTTATCATTTAAATAATCTTTCTTGATTTTTTCACTTCTCTTTATTATTTAAATAATCCAACTTGACTTTGTCACTTTACTTTATCATTTAAATAATGATTTATTCTTTTAGTTCACTTTGAATTCTTTGACCTTGGGGGCTTCAAGCCTTTATATGAGGGTCCTCCAACTTCGTAAGGCCATAAATCTCAAACCGTGAGGAGTTATGTGACATTCCACATACCATCGGAAATGGTATGACAAGCACTATTTGTCTAGGATAGTTTCACCGACAACTTCATTGATATTCACCTCATTATTCCACATAAAATTGTGGGTCCTCCAACCATTCTTCTAGGATAACTCAATCGGCAAAGCGTCTTCCCATGAGGGATTTCACCATAAGGGGACCACTTTAGAGTTCATCCATTTGTGCACCTTATCAATCATGATAAGACAATAATGATTCATCTATACATTTTTCAACAATGCATCATATACCAATGAAACCACATTGATCCATCTTCATCATGTATCAATGACAACCCATTGATCTATCTTCATATCAATGCCAACTCATTAATCCATATTCACCTATGCATTCTCATCAAGGAAAATACATATTACATTACATCAATCATGAATCAATCAATTAATCATTTGGCATCAATCAATCACTTGACATCATTCAATTACATCAATCAATCAAACCATTGGCATCAATGACAACATGATCCAACAATCTCCCCCTTTGGCATTGATGGCAATACCAACATTGATGTCAACACCAATTACCAATTATTGATGTCAACATGTAGATAATTCATGCTCTACATCAATAGTCAATGTGACTATCTCTCCCCATCAATAAACATCAATCACATCAATGTAATTAACTCTCCCCCTTTGACATCAATGGAAAAGGGACATTATCCTCTTGGGGCTTCTCCTGTTGTTTGAGTGCCTTTGATCTTCCTCTAAATAATATCTCCCCTTTTTGAAAAAGGGATATCACTATGATGTAATGCTAAAGATACATCAAACATACTCCCCCTGTGACCATTTCTCCCACTGGAATTATGCTTTTGTTCTCTTTCTTCAAATATAGGGCACTTTTCTAGGTATGCATTTGATAAATATCTCCTCCTAGAATCATGGGAAGAAGAATGACTCCCCCTATGGGTATGTCTCCCCTATCTTCTCTACAATATGAACAATGTGCTACCATATAACGATCCTTGGACCTGTTCATGAATCAAACTCATGCCATACCAAGCATCATGAAGGAAAATATACGTCACCAATGAAATAAAGAATGATGATCAAAATATCAACCAAGTACATCCTGTACAAAATGTGTCCTCATCATGCACAACACCTATGTACATCAACCACCAACATCATGCAATGTGCCAAAAGATATCATCCATGGAGTGTATCAATCATATGCCTCTATTAACATGCCAACATGTGCATCTACCAATATTCCAACCATGTGCACCCACCAATATGCCAACCATGTGCATCTACCAGTATGCCAAACAATGTATCATATCACTCATTATATGTCTCCATCATGAACCAAGTGCCACAATAATGTGTCTCAAACAAATGCCAATTATTGTGCTAATCAAGTAGTACCAATGGTGAAGTATCATCAAGAATATTCCATATATGAGTGTACCAAAACATGTACACCATCATGCACCAACACCACAAAATGATGAATCCCATACATGTATGCCAAATCCTTCATAAAACATGTGCCAATCAAACTGCTAGTAGGTGCCTCTATCAATGTACTAGAAACGTATCAATGATGCATCAACTATAGATCAACAATGATGTACAACATGATCACCTCATAAACTAAGAAAAAACATGTCCCAAAGTGTAGCCCATCCATATGCTAAGTGCATGCATCAAGCTTTCCAACAATTAAGCTTCCAATACATCATCAAGATATATCACAAAACCAAGGTGTCATAACTTCACTGCCATAACCAGGATTGTTCTTCAACAGAAAATGCATCAATCCATGTTCATGGGTTAGTCCCATACACCCAAGATTTTATTTTACATCATCACCTTACATAATCCACTTGAAAACCTATAGCAAACAGTGTCATAACCTTCAATAAACCATGTTAGATCCTGCATCATAGAGTTTTACCATCAGATCAATATGCAAACCATGTTCATTTCCTTTTTCCCAAGTCTTTACCACATATACGCGGTCTGTTTCACAACAACTCGCACATGTACGTGGCCTATTCAAGGTCAGCCTATGTATGTACGCGACTGTCACTACTGTCACCTGTGTATGCCTCAATAGATGACACTTTTGAACTTCCCTTCAATCTTTCATTCTATTATGGCTGCTCTATCTTCTTCACCCACTTCTGTAGATGTCCTTGCTCCTTAGAACTTGAGCTCTAAGTATCTATATTTTCAAATATGTCTAACTTCCTTAATTCATTCCTTATTCTAGCCATTCTATTTGAAGTCCTCATCATGGACTTTCTTCTTATGTTCCAACACTCCTGGGATTTGTTGCCAAATCCACTACATATGTATCATCTCATGGTGTTACAATGAACACTAATGTGTCCTACTTGATCACATCTCCAACACCTCATGGTGTTATAAAATATTCCATTATATCTCCTTTCATAAGATCTACATTCAAAAGCTTTGTGACCATATCCATTACATGAATAACAATGCCCATGAAAAATACTTTCATACCTTTGCTTTGGTGTCCCAAGAATAGCTTCTTGATGTCTTCCTTTCTTTGTTATTTTGAAATTTTCTTTACCTTGTGTAGATGGTTGTTTTGCAACCTTGTCTTCCTTCTTTGATGGACTTACCTCATGCTTCTTTGAGATTCTTTCTTCAGCATGTGTAGCTTTTCCTTTGTATCCAAGGCCCAGTTTATCATATGGTGATCTTTGAATTTCCAGGATCTCATCCAAGATTAGTGAGCTATTCAAGAATTTATTTGACTCCTCCACTTTCTTTCTAAGATCAACAAATTTCATCTTCTAACTCACAACATGACTCTTCCTTTTCTTTTATTTGATTCTTCAACAATTATTCTATTATTTTGGCTTCTTCAATTTGGGTCTTGAGATGGAAAATGGTTTCAAAAATTTTTCTAATCTCAGCATCTACATTCATATCTTCTTTTCTATTATTTAGTCTTGTAATCTCTTCTTCCTTTTCTTCTAATGTAGTATTATTGCTCTCTTTTTGTTCCTTGAGAATTTCCTTTAATTTCAAGATGTTCCTTAGACTCCTCCTAAGAAACTTCTTAGTGTTATACAAAATATAGTTATAGTTTATATAATAATGATCACTTCTATATCTATATAAATCCTCTTCAACTTCCTTTTTAAGTTTTAATAGATTTTCTTCTATTCTTTTCATGGGATAATTACCATCAAACTTTACACAAACTATTTCTAGATCTTCTTCTTCACTTGTAGAGAAAAATTCATGATCATCATTGCAATCAATGGTTTTTTAAGGTTCTTTACCTTCATTTGAAATATCTTCATGATCTTCCTTTTTGCCAACATCAACACATAATTATTTCCCTTCATTTGAAATGTCTTCAAGATCTTCGTTTGTGCTATCATCACTTGATTCTTTATCTTCACTTGGAATGTTTTCAAGATCACATTTAGAAATAATACAATCAAGGGTTTTTGGAGATTCCTTACCTTTAATGATCTTGATGGAGTGATCTTCAATATCTTCTTTCTCCTTCTTTCTTTGAGATGTCTCCTCTAGCTTTATCCATAGATCCTTGTCAGAAGTGCATTGTCCCATGCTCTCTTTGATATGGCTTGAGGGTCCACTAAGAATGGTATTGAGAGCCAATGCATAATTCTTCTTTCCTTCCCTTTGAGCTGCAAACTTTGACTTGTTAGTCAATGAAACTAATCCACCAATGGCTACCTTCCAAATTGTTGCTCCCATTTTCTTCAAATGTAATCTCATCTCTATTCTCCAAGTAGAATAGTTTTCCTCATCAAGGATTGGAACTTCATCTTCCATTTGTGTGTTTATGGATCTCCTTCAAGATTTTTAAGGCTTGTAGTGAAGGCCCACTCTGAGTACAATTGTTGGGCACACCTACCACACTTAGAGGGGGGGTGAATGAGTTTGGGGCTCTTTTTCAAAAGTTCCCTCTTACAAAAAACTCATTAGTTAGAATTTAACGTTTACTCGTTACCCATTCCTTTCATTTATAAATAGTTAGACATGAACATATATCAACAAGATATATTAGCAATATATCATCAACACGTCATCACCATAAGGAACACAATATGTATGCACAATTTTCTTTTTATTACGGACTACAATCCTTGGGTTTTTTCATCAACAACTGAATAGAGTACAAATCTACAAGAGCACCATCTCTATAATGCAAGAATCGGCTTACATCCTCAACATCAACTGAGACAAGGCAACAATCATGAACAAATATCAATATGAAACATGTATGGGACCTATCAGTAGTGCAACATGTGTGTGTATGCGCCCTACTAGTAGTACAACCTGCATGTATATGCACCCAAGCAGTACTACAACCTACATATATGCTCCCAACCAATACTACAGCCTGCATATACCTTCTAAGATATTAGGTTTTATAATTCAAGATCAACTCAGATCCTATGCAACCAATTATCATTCTCTTATGTTACTCACTGTCCAAACTAACCACCTGTTAGTCACAATACATCCAAGCTATCCAATAGCTTACTCATGCTCCAAAACCAATCAATATGAATGCTACTCAATCATGCATAAGAAATCAACATACTATAGCCATGATATTAGTATTGAATCATAAGAGTGTTGCTCACTCCATCAACCAACATAAACCACATCATAGCAATCATACCAGGAATTCCCTAGACATTCACACTACAATAAGCAACGCTATCCATTAAGACAATAATGTAACCATACCAGTGTCTCAGTGATAGATCTGAGCCCATAGAGTTCATATATAGAACCTGCTTCAGTATTCAATAGCTTGTCATCAGCTCAACCAAAAAACCCCATGAGTTTTTCATTGTACGCTCCATATCTACTGACAGCTTGTGTATTGTACGCACCTTGTACACTGACAACTTGTGTACCAACAAATAGGGTTTTTTCTGTAATTTCGAGACTTCAATGCATCCATGAGATCTTCCTCATGCTCTCGTTCTTAGAATAGATCTTCGATCATGCTCAATAGATCCACACCAAAATGTTCTCACAAGAAGCTCTCCATCAATAGTCCAAAATATATTCTCACAAGAAGCTCTCCATTTATCCACAAAAAAGGATGATCTACAAGAGACCATTTCTATCTTATTTTTACTATCATCCTATAGGTCACTTAACCCTTTTATAGGTCACTTAACCTATTTTTCTTATTTTAGGGTTAACCACTTTCCATAAATATAAATTTTTCCAATATTTTATCACTTAAATATTCCTTCTTAATGTTTTCACCTCACTTTATCATTTAAATAATATTTCTTGATTTTGTCACTTCTTTTTATTATTTAAATAATCCACCTTGACTTTGTCACTTTAGTTTATCATTTAAATAATGATTTCTTCTTTTAGGTCACTTTGAGTTGTTTTACCTTGGGGGCTTCAAGCCTTTATATGAGGGTTCCCCGAATTCGTAAGGCCATAAATGTGAAACCGTGAGGAGTTATGTGAAATTCCACATACCACCGGAAATGGTATAAAAAAACTATTCATCTAGGATAGTTTTACCAACATCTTCATTCATATTCATCTCATTATTCCACATACAAGCATGGGTCCTCCAACCATTCTTCTAGGATAACTCAATCCACAAAGCGTCTTCCCGTGAGAGATTTCACCATAAGGGGACCACTTTGGAGTTCATCCATTTGTGCACCTTATCAATCATGATAATACAATAATGAGTCATCTATACATTTTTCAACAATGCATCATATACCAATGAAACCACATTGATCCATCTTTATCATGTATCAATGAAAACCCATTGATCTATATTCATATCAATGACAACTCATTGATCCATATTCATCTATGCATTCTCATCAAGGACAATAAATATTACATTACATCAGTCATCAATCAATCAATTAATCCTTTGGCATAAATCAATCACTTGACATCAATCGATGACATCAATCAATCAAACCATTGACATCAATGACAACATGATCCAACAATCTCTCCCTTTGGCATTGATGGAAATACCAACATTGATGTCAACACCAATTATCAATTATTTATGTCAACATGTAGATAAGGCATGCTCTACATCAATAGTCAATGTGACTATCTCTCCCCATCAATAAACATCAATCAGATCAATGTGATTAACTCTCCCCCTTTGACATCAATGGAAAATTACCATTCTCTTCTTGGGGCTGCTCCCCCTGTCTGAGTGCCTTTGATATTCATCTGAATAATCTCTCCCATTTTTGAACAAGGGATATCACTTTGATGTAATGTTGACGATACATCGAACATAATCCCCCTGTGACCATTGCTTCCACTGGAATTATGATTCTATTCTCTTTCTTCAAATATAGGGATATTTTCTAGGTATGCATTTGATAAATATCTCCTCTTAGAATCATGGGAAGAAGAATGACTCCCCCTATGGGTATGTCTCCCCTATCTTCTCTGGAAGATGAACAATGTGCTACCATATAACGATCCTTGGACCTGTTCATGCATCAAACTCATGCCATACCAAGCATCATGAACCAAAAGATATGTTAACAATGAAATAAATAATCATGAGAAAAATATCAACCAAGTACATCCTACACAAAATGTGTGCTCATAATGCATAACACCTATGTACATCAACCATTAACATCATGAAATGTGCCAAAAGATATCATCCATGGATTGTATCAATCATATGCCTCTATCAACATTCCAACATGTGCATCTACCAATATTCCAACCATGTGCATCCACCAATATGCCAACCATGTGCATCTACCAATATTCCAAACAATGTATCATATCACTCATGATATGTCTCCAGCATGAACCAAGTTCCACAATCATGTATATCAAACAAATGCCAATTTTTGTGTTAATCAAGTACTACCAATGGTGTAGTATCATCAAGCATATTCCATTTATGAGTGTACCAAAATATGTACACCATCATGCACCAACACCACAAAATGATGAGTCCCATACATGTATGCCAAATCCTACATAAAACATGTGCTAATCAAACTACTAGTAGGTGCCTCTATCAATGTGCTAGAAAAGTAACAATCATGCATCAAATATATATCAACGATGATGTACAACATGATCACCTCATCAACTCACCAAACACATGTTCCAATGTGTATCCCATCCATATGCTAAGTGCATGCATCAACATTTCCAACAAGTAAGCTTCCAATACATCATCAAGATATATCACATAACCAAGGTATCATAACTTCCCTTCCATAACCAACATTGTTCTTCAATAGAAAATGCATCAATCCATGTTCATGGGTTAGTCCGATGCACCAAAGATTTTATTTTACATCATCACCTTACATAATCCAATTGAAAACCTACAACAAACAATGTCAGAACCTATAATAAACCATGTCAGACCCTGCATCACAGAGTTATACCATCACATCAAGATGCAAGCCATGTGCATTGCATTTTTCCCAAGGCTTTACCACATATACGTGGCCTGTTGCATAATAGCTTGCATATGTACGCGAACTATTCAAGGTCAGCCTGTGTATGTACGCGATTGTCACTACTGTCACCTGTGTATGCCTCAATAGATGACACTTTTGAACTTTCCTTCAGTCTTTCATTATGTTTTGGCTGCTCTGTCTTCTTCACCCACTTCTGTAGATTTCCTTGCTCCTTCGAACTTGAGCTCCGAGTATCCATCATTTCAAAGATCTCTCCCTTCCTTACTTCATTCTTTATTCTATCCATTCTATTTGAATTCCTCATCATGAAATTTCTTCTTGTGTTCTAGCACTTCTAGGATTTGTGGCCAAACCCACTACAGTTGTAGCATCTCATGGTGTTATAGTGAACAACAATGTGTCCTACTTGATCACATCTCCAACACCTCATGGTGTTATAAAATCTTCCATTATATCTCCTTTCATAAAATCTACATTCAAAAGATTTGTGACCATATCCATTACATGAATAACAATTCCCATGAAAAATACTTTCATACCTTTTCTTTGGTGTCCCAAGAATAGCTTCTTGATGTCTTCCTTTCTTTTCTCTTTTGAAATTTTCTTTGCCTTGTGTATATGGTTGTTTTGCAACATTGTCTTCCTTGTTTGATGGACTTACCTCATGCTTCTTTGAGGTGATTGATTCAACATGTATAGCTTCTCCTTTGTATCCAAGACCTGATTTATCATATGGTGATCTTTGACTTTCCAATATCTCATCCAAGATTAATGAGCTATTCAAGAATTTATTTGACTTCTCCACTTTCTTTCTAAGATCAACAATTTGAACTTCTAACTTACAACATGACTCTTACTTTTCTTTTATTTGATTCTTCAATGGTTCTTCTATTCTTTTGGATTCTTCAATTTGGGTCTTGAGATGGACAATGGTTTCAAAACTTTTGCTAATCTCATCATCTACATTCATATATTATTTTCCATTCTTTAGTGTTGTGATCTCTTCTTTCTTTTCTTCTGATGTAGTCTTATTTCTCTGTTCTTGTTCCTTGAACATTTCCTTTAATTTCAAGATGTGCCTTAGACTCCTAATAAATTTCTTAGTGTTATCTTAAAGATTTTTATAGTCTATATAATCATGATTACTTATACATCTATAAAAACCCTCTTCAACTTCCTTTTAAAGTTTTAATAGATCTTCTTCTATTCTTTTCATGGGATAATTACCATCAAACATTACACAAACTGTTTCCATATCTTCTTCTTCACCTGTAGAGACAAATTCATCATCATCATTGTAATCAAGGGTTTTTGAGGGTTCTTTACCTTCATTTGAAATATCTTCACGATCTTCCTTTTTTCCAACATCAACACATAATTATTTTCCTTCATTTGAAATGTCTTCAAGATCTTCCTTTGTGCTATCATCACTTGATTATTTAGCTTCACTTGAAATGTTTTCAAGATCACATTTAGAAATAATACAATCAATGGTTTTTGGATATTCTTTACCTTTAATGATCTTGATGGACTGATCTTCAATATCTTCTTTCTCTTTCTTTCTTTGATATGTCTCCTCTAGCTTTATCCATAGATCCTTGTCGGAAGTGCATTGTCCCATGATCTCTTTGATAGGGCTTGAGAGTTCACTAAGAATGGTATTGTGAGCCAATGCATCATTCTTCTTTCCTTCCCTTTGAGCTGCAAACTTTGACTTTTTCTTCAATGAAACTGATCCACCAATGGATACCTTCCAAATAGATGCTCCCATTTCCTTCAAATGTAATCTCATCTCTATTCTCCAAGTAGAATAGTGCTGGTCACTATAATTGCTTAATTAATTTCAAACAACCAAGTGAAACATAAATTATCAACCCAGGGAAGTCTTTTGTTTCAAAGAGAGTTGCGCACTATATATGCTCAATTCCAAAAGCACTTAGTGTTGTAATAAAGAAAATTATTCTACCTATTCTTGCTGGAATGAACTGAAGCTCTGGATTGAATCACAGGAAAGTAATCTCCCTATTGCAATTCTTTATGGTTC
>ML777293.1:550556-584656 GCA_009831015.1 Picea engelmannii | reverse complement strand
CTAAATCAGCATAGGGTGTCCTATCTTCACGCAACTGACTGCTAATGTAGGGGCTGGACGAAGCATTGCTGTTACGGCTGGTGTAACGGCTTCTTCACATAGCTGCTAGTGTTGTTTCAGCATCGCAATTCACGTCCTGTTCAGCCACGTGAATTGCGCTCTTGACTGTGTCAGTTTGACTGCTAGCTATCCGGACTCGTGTTTCAGCATCGTGGCGGCCTCCTCTGTGTCTCAGCATCTGCACTTCTGAACTGAGTGATTGCTCTGTGTTTCGGCTTATGCGTCCTCAGATTGTGTAGCGGCTCTGTGTTTCAGCATCTGCATCTTCGGAATGTGTAGCAGCTTCCGTGTTTCAGCAGCGACTTAGATAGTTCTGTGTTTCAACATCGGCCTTGAATACTATTCTGCAAATATGGACACTTATGCGCTTCTAATCAATGTTTAGGTCAAAAAGTAATGTAAAGTATTATGCAAAACAGATTAAGCATATAATAATGAGAAAGGACATTGTATACCTTGGAATGATCAGGTGTAGTGATATTATGAGTCTAAACACTAGTGATGAAGGGTATAATAATGACAAAAAGTATGGGCAAAAAGGTGCAATATGTGGTCCTAACAAATAGTTTTCCTCATCAAGGATTGGAACTTCATCATCCATTTGTGTGTCTATGGATCTCCTTCAAGCTTGTTAAGGCTTGTACTGAAGGCCTGCTTTGATTCCAATTGTTGGACACACTTACCACACTTAGAATGGGGGTGAATGAGTGTGGGGCTCTTTTCCAAAACTTTCCTCTTACACAAAACTCATTAGTTAGCATTCAACATTTAATCATTACCCATTGTTTTCATTTATAACCAGTTAGATGTGAACATATATCAACAACACATATCAAAAATATATCATCAACAAGTCATCACCACAAGGAACAAAAAGAACACAAGATGTATGTACAATTTTATTTTTATTATAGACTACTGTCCTTGGGTTTTTTCAGAAACAACTGAATAGAGTACAACTATACAAGAGCATCGACTCTATAATGCAAGACTCAACTTACCTCCTCACCATAAACTAGGATGAGGTAACAATCCTCAACATATATCAATCTGCAATAGGTATGCGACCTACCAGTAGTGCAACATGCTTGTGTACCCACCCTACTAGAAGTACAACTCATGTGTATACACGCCCAAGAAGTACTACAACCTGCATGTATTCTCCCAAACAGTACTACAGCCTGCGTATACCTTCTGAGCTATTAGGGTTTATCCTTCAAGATCAACTCAGATCCTTTGCAACCAATTTATCATTCTTTGTTGTTACTCATTGTTCAAATTGACCACTAGTCAGTCACAATACATCCAAGCTCTCCAATAGCTTACTCATGCTCCACAACCAATCAATATGAATGCTACTCAATCATGGATAAGAAATCAACATACTATAGGCATCATATCATTATTGAATCATAAGAGTGTTGTTGACTCCATCAATCAATAGAAACCACATCATAGAAATCATACCAAGAATTCCCTAGGCATTCACAACACAATAAGAAATGGTATCCATCAAGACAATAATGTAACCATACCAGTGTCTCAGTGATAGATCTAAGTCGACAGAGTGAAGATCTGGAACCTGCTTCAGTCTTCAACATCTTGTCATCAGCTCAACCACAAAACTCCATGAGTTTTTTACTATACACTCCCTATATACTGACAACATGCATACTGCATGCACCTTGTACACTGAAAAATTGTGCATATTCCCCCTATACATAGACAACCCATGTACTCACCAGGAAATACAGTTTTTTTGTAATTCCAAGAATTTCATCTTCATGATCTCAAACTTTCCGAAAATTCAATGCATCCATGGGATCTTCCTCACGCTCTCTTTCTCAAAATAGATCTTCAATCATGCTCAAGAGATCCAAACCAAAATATTCTCACAAGAAGCTCTCCATCAATACTCCAAAAGATATTCTCACAAGAAGTTCTCCATTAATCCACAAAAAAGGATGATCTGCAAGAGGCCATTGTTATCTTATTTATACTTTCATCCTCTAGGTCACTTAACCCATTTCTAAGTCACTTAACCCGTTTCTAGGTCACTTAACCTATTTTCCTTATTTTAGGGTTAACCACTTTCCATAAATAGAAAGTTTTCCAATATTTTATCATTTAAATATTCCTTCTTGATTTTGTCACCTCACTTTATCATTTAAATAATCTTTCTTGATTTTGTCACTTCTCTTTATTATTTAAATAATCCACCTTGACTTTTTCACTTTACTTTATCGTTTAAATAATGATTTCTTCTTTTAGGTCACTTTGACTTATTTGACGTTGCGGGCTTCGAGCCTTTATATGAGGTTCCTCAAACTTCGTAAGGCCATAACTCTCAAATCGTGAAGAGTTATGTGACATTCCACATACCACTAGAAATGGTATGACAAGCACTATTCATCTAGGATAGTTTCACCAACAACTTCATTGATCTTCATCTCATTATTCCACATACAAGCATGGGTCCGCCAACAATTCTTCTAGGATAAATCAATCCAAAAAGAGTCTTCCCGTGAGGGATTTCACCATAAGGGGATCACTTTGGAGTTCATCCATTTGTGCACCTTATCAATCATGATAAAACAATAATGAGTCATCTATACATTTTTCAACAATGCATCATATACCAATGAAACCATATTGATCCATCTTCATCATGTATCAATGACAACCCATTGATCTATATTCATATCAATTATAACTCATTGATCCATATTCATCTATGCATTCTCATCAAGGACAATACATATTACATTACATCAATCATCAATCAATCAATTAATCCTTTGGCATCAATCAATCACTTCACATCAATCAATCAAACCATTGGAATCAATGACAACATGATCCAACAACTTAAACAAGATAAAATGGGATTGGGGATCACCAATGAGGGTCGAGTGATTGCATAGGCTGGACCATAATTCAAATTTTTAAAAGTGCTATGTTCTCTCTGGGAAACAATTTGTCCTACACCGAGTTCCCAGAACCTTATACTTGGGCTTAGCTGGAAATTCCTATAATAAATGCTAAGGTTATTCATCATTAACCCAATAGATGAAACTTGAAGCTGAGTTGTCTGACGAGACAAGTTAATGGGGTAAATCTATTGGGTGACCTTGGAATTTACTAAGCAAGTTGGTCAGGGATGTGGTTGATTCTATACCTTACCTTTTAATGAATGGGAATCCTGGCATGAACACCAATGGCATATTCATGTATCATGGCTTTATGGTTTAACAAAATTCAGATGAGTTACTGTAGCGGTAATAAAGTCTATGACTAGACTGAGTTCATGTGGCATGTGGACTAAGATTACGTCCATATTCTCTCTCCCTCCGACCACAAAGGCGTCCCCCATCACATTTAATGACTCACATTAATAGATTCATGGATATTATGATACTACGCTGCTGAGTAAGCAGTTCTGCATCAAAACAACACTTAGATAGAAAAATGAACTACATGTCATGGCACAACAATGTACTCTTCGACTTTATTAACTGAATTCACATAAATTGCAAAAAAACTCAAATCTAACTACTATACATGCTCCTTTGGACTAGAGAAACAATCCTTTATCTCAGTTTTAAGACATATAGGGTTTCAAGCAAGCGACATTTACCCATCCTAGCCAAAGTATACCATCTAGTTGCGCAATTTTGACTTCTCCTGAAGGTTGGATCTATGCAACTATAAATGGTCCCAACCAATGCATGCACAACTTGCCTGGATGTTTCTAGTATCGAATATCATAAATTAGGACCGTGTATCCTTATGCAAATTCTTTAGTCTTAATCTGTTTTTCATGCTAAGAGTTTTGCCTCTCTTTCTCAATTGATTGATGAAATTTTTCTAAAACCTTGGTCTCTTCAAGTTCCTACAATTCCATAAGCCTCTGCGCAACTGATTCATCCTTTGACATGTGTGTAATATGTGCAATGTCTATACTCGGAGTAATGAATTATGTAGGTACCACAACCTCTTTCCCATAGACTAGATGAAATGGAGTATACCTGTGGAGTTTCTTTGTGGTTGTACTGTAAGCCCATAAAACTGTTGGGACTCTATCATCCCAATCCTCCCTATTTGTGCAGCAAACCTTCATTAATACTCTCTCCAAAATCTTATTAAACGCCTCTACTATTCCATTGTCTTGTGGATGGTAGGGGATACTTTTATGATGTTGGATAAAGAACTTTATTTTAAGCTTTTCTATTGTACTACTGATAAAATGACCATGCTGATCACTGGTCAGACTCCCAGGATATCCAAAACGAGTGATAAAATTTTCAAAAATGAACCTAGAAAAAGTATCGATCACGCAATCCTGGACAAATACTGCCTAATCCCAATGATTAAGGTAATCATTTGTAGTAATAATATACCTAGCCTTTGAATTCTTAGTTGTGGGGTTGATCGACCCAATGAAGTCAACTGCCCATTTCTCAAATGCTTGTAGAGATTGAACTGGCTGAAGAGGAAATTCATCTTGTCATGATAGATTTCCCACTCTTTGACAAACGTCACAAGATCTATCATATTCCTTTGCATCTTTGAAGAGAGTGGCCCACAATAATCCAACTTGGAGGAATTTATGCACAGTGGCCTTTCCTCCAACATGGCCTCCCACAACTCCACTGTGGTATTTCGATAGCATGTCTTGTCTTTCATGATCTAAGAAATATCTCCTGAGGATGTTATCTAGACCCAATGTATACAATTGGCCCACCATAAATTGATAGTCTGCTTCTCTAACCACCATATGAAATTTTTTATTTGTGGAGTATGTTTCTAGGCTAGCCCCTGTACTCAAGAAGACTGCCATGTCTTCCAGGTATTCTGGTATGGCCTCGACCCATAACAGGTCTTCATTAGGGAGATGATTGTCAATTGCTCCTCCACTTTCTCCTGATTCTAATCCTGACAGGTAATCAGGCCCCATGTTATATATTCTAGGTTCAATGGTCACCTCAAATGAAAATTACTGAAACAGTAACAACCATCAACAAATTCTTCCCTTCCAGAACAGGCTTGTTAACTAGATATTTTAACAAAGAATGATCAGTAAAGAGCTTAAAATGAGAGCCTAAAAATTAATGTCTAAATTTTTTTAGAGCGTAAATCATAACTAAACCCTCCCTTACTGTGGTTGTATAGTTGCGCTCAACTTGCGACAACTTCCTACTAGAAAAATAGATAGGTTGATCCATGGATCCAACTCCTCGTTACACTAAGATGGATCCCAGGGAAATTCCTGATGCGTCTACGTGTACATGAAATTCATTTTCCCATTTTGCAAATATCAGAATAGGTGTTGTGTTGAGCTTTTCCTTTAGGATGTCAAAATCTTTATCACACTCTGGAATCCACTCGAACACTTTTGACTTCTTTAGTAAGTTTTCTAGGGGTCAAGTAATGTTGGCATACCTTTTGATAAACCTATGATAGTACCCTATGTGCCCCAGGGTGGAGCGTAACTACTTAGCGCTCGTAGGTGGAGGCATGTTCACAATAACTGCAAATTTGGCTGGGTCTACCAGTACTCCGTCTTGGCATACTATATGGACTAACAAATTTCCATGTGGCACACAAAAGATACACTTCCTAAGGTTCAAGTATATATGTAATTCCCTAAATCTATCAAACATCATACGTACCAGTGCTACATGTTCTTTGAGTAGACTGTATACTATCCAATCATCCATATAAACTTCTATAAACCTATGAATAAATTCTTGGAAAGTTACTATTACAATCTGGGAAAACACTGCAGGGGCATTCTTTAGGCCGAATGGCATCACATTATATGCAAATAACCCCCATTTGTTTTATGAATGTGGTCTTTTTTTTTGTCTTCCTCAACAATCCTTACTTGGTGATACCCCGAAAATCCATCTGTAATTGAGTACCATTCTTTCCCCACAACTTGTTCTAGCACTTCATCAGTAAAATGTGTTGGGAAAGGGTCATGCACACAAACAAAGTTAAGGCTTTTGTAGTCTACACAGACCCTAATTTCCTCTGTGTCTTTCTTTCTCTGGATGACTATTGGGCTAACCCATTCTTCCTCTTCCACTAGAAAAATATGTCCAGCTTCCATCATCTTGTCTATTTCCCTCTTAACCTTCTCTTTCACTCTAGGGTTAAGGCGATATGTTCTATGTCTTACAATCTTTTATCCTGGTTTTAGGTCAATTTTCATCTCTCCCATAGATCCTTTAATCCCTTTTAGATCTGAAAATGTCTTCAGGAATAAGTTCTCATACTTTTTCAATAAGCTATGTATTTATTGGCTAGTTTTTTCACCCGAGTAATCTCCTACCATAGCTATATTAGGTTTCTCTATAGTTCCTATATTGACTTTACACAACTTCAATGGATAATTATAAGAACCATCATCTTGGTTGGGTATAATGTTCTATATTTCTTTGTTTCCTTTTGTTTCCTTAATGGATAAGTTTCTCAATTCTTCTAAATCATCTGGGTTGTCCAAATCCTTCTCAATTTTATAGAATTCTATAGGTATCTTTTCCGAGTTTAGGTGAAGGTTTGAATAAAGTGGTTTTCTATGCTTTGCACATATCACTAGGTCTATTTTTTGTTCACCAACATCAGTAAAAAGGAATTCTTTAATTCTTTACAAGACTACTTTAAGCTTAGGGTACTTACTTGTAAACTAGAAGTCCTTGGAAAATTGATTTTCCAGCATTTTCTAGTCACTGGTCTATCTTCTGGTTTCTTCATGCATGTACCAAGTTTTGGGAGTTGGACCTAGTGAATGGGGAAATAATTGAACCCATAAGAGAGATGGTATTTATGAAACTTGTTGTTGTCTCACGCATTGTTCAATATGTGCTTTAGGATTAGATTGTCCATTGAATAGTTGCACAACCTAGAAATCCATTTGCATCTCTGATTCTAGCTACTCCTTGTCTTGAAATCTATATTGGATAGCTTTCTTTACATAGTCCCAATTCTTAATCAAGGATTTGTGACTAGTCCACCATATAGAAGGGGTGTCCTAGAGGGATAAGTCCAAAACTGAGATCCTTTGATCCTCAACTATCTATTCTTCCATGCTGACTAGAAATATATCAAGTTATGAAGTACCATTGTATATAGGGTGTTCTCTGACCTTTGTTCCAAGCCATCTAATTTCTCTGAAAGTTGTGCATCTTCTTGAAAATATTTCATATGCACCTTACTGCAAACTGTCGAATTCCAGTTCTGAATCTTCTTTTGCCGATTGTATGCTCCTCCAACTTACTAATCCATCATCAATAGGATTTATGTAGTATTATCTTGTTCCTATTGTTATAGTGTACAAATGATCCAACTATTCTCCCTCCATATTGTTGTGTGTTGTCTCTGTGTATCGAGGTCCTTAATATGGATCCAAGGGTTGAACTAATTTTATTCCATCTGCCTCAAATGTCATAGTGTCTCTCTTTAGGTCAATCACCACATAGTTATCGTAATCCCAATCAATACCAAATAGTAAAGGATAAGGGTCCTTATCCCACATGATTTCTATCACCTAAAAATAAACTACAATCTTTACTCCCACAACATCTATTTCCACATTCTCTAGTCTTCCTATTGGATAAATATAGTACTGACTGACCATTCTTAACTTGATCGGAGAATATGTTAACTGGGGTTTCCCTAAATCTTCCCAAGTATTTTTAGGTAGTATATTAACATCAAATCGTATGTATAACATAACATACTTAATCTCAAACTCATCTAGCTGGGATGCTAATCTAAAATCTTTTACAGTCTTGTTTGCAGGCGAAATTGACTGGCCATCTACTTGGAAGAACAGATTTGGTCTGGGGTTGTCCAAGTAACCTAATCCGTTTGGTGTAACCTGTTCTGATAGGTTTAATGGCTCCATTAGACAATCTAAGATCCTAGGATAAAGAAAAGGAATAACTAACTAATGTTAAATAATAATGTATACATAAACTCTAATATAATTATATGTATAAACGTATTTGAGCAGAAGAGGAAAATAATAAAAATACTGCTTATGAACATAATTTACAAGTTGCAAGTTTTACTGGAAACTTACGAAATCAATGTAAAACTAATTGTTTTACAGAAGAAGATAAAGAAATCACATTTGAATATTTTTTATTTTCTAATTATAAATCTAACAAAATTTGAATTAACTAAGTTATGAAACACAGATGTGCAGATAGTCAAAGCTGATCTAAACTTTCCGGTTTCACTAAAACACAAAATGACATAAATTAGAAACAAAGCACCTAACCTGATATTAGTTCTTTAAATGTTTCCACACCTCCGTATGAATAAAGAACATCCGGCTGCCACGCCTACGAGATAAATCTACAATAGAATTATACTGAAAGTTTTTCTAAATAAATTCACAGAATGTATTGGCAGCCAGGATTTATGAATGAAAAATGGAACACATAATGATTTTGTGATCTTATAATCGCAAATGATTATGTTCAGAGAAATCTATGTGTAATACATTTATCTCATGGTTCAACTAAACATCAAAGACAAATCATGATATTCAAATTAAAAGGATGATCACAGTGCCAATATCTGGAACAATAAATCATGAACGATATTTATAACATGAATATCCTGAAACATAACATAGCAATAAGTCTAAAGATACAAACCATATTAATATATCAAGATTAAATAAAACAAAACATTAATGAAACACCATTCACAAAGGACTAAATCCAAAATGTTGTACGTTGTTCCATTAAGTCTTGAAAGTCATTTGTCCATCCTTGGTTCCAGGCCAAGATGCCTTTCATTTACAAAATACAGAGTATTTAAAGAGTTTTGGAAATCACATCTTCTTATCTCTTAGGATATGATCAAACTGTTTTGGAAAGAGTTTTGGAAAGAGTTTTGGAAATCAAATTGTATCTTCAACTACTAATAAAACTATTTTCACATTTATAAAATGAACAAGAAAGAGATACTAATCATCTAAATCGAACATGTTCCACCTCATAAAATCAACATCAAGATATAACACATCTTGAAAACGAAATAGGAACAAGTTAGATAATTTATTAACAACTTATTACTAAATTTTATATAAAAATGACTTGCCTACAGAATCGTGAGATTCTATAGCCAGTCTTATATAGGGAAAATAAATCTAATTTTAACCAATTTGATTCAAAAAATAACATGACTGTAATAAAAGGAAAAAAAATCATTTTACCATTTAAACCAATGACTAAACATGGATCAAGACAACTCAGAATTGATTATGGAATTCACATTGTCTGCATTATTTATCACAATGTTGTTTGTCTTCTTAAGATGCTTAGATTGTCTCTGTTCATTTTCTCTGAGGTCGTGATTTTATTTTATGATTAATTCATTGTGGTTTGTGAGTATTTTAATTCTATCTTGGAGGATAGGAATATCAATTTAGTATTGTTCGATCCAACGTAGCTGAGCTTTACATTGTTGAGGAGAGACGATCTGTTGATGGAGCGTACAATCAATATTGGTTGCATCAATACTACATGTTACGTTCCCTAGACCAAGACTAATACCAATGAAGTCACCTTTATTCTTGAGACATGGTGAGAGGTTATTAACGAAGTCATACAGTTGAGCATGATTGGATTTTTGACAGTCCAGATCTTCTTTTGCCAGGAAATTCTCAATTTCGGGATCTAAAACCTCATTGATTTCGATCAGGTTGATCGATCTCAAATGAGGTTTAGATCAATTCCTTAAAATTATTGAGACCAATTGATCAACCCTTTTATTTCGAAACCCTAATGCTGCATGCTTCTATTTTGACTGTTTGTGAGGATTTTTGCTATCGATTTTTATAGTGGCTTTAGGGCCAACAAATAATTCATCCATAGGGGTTTCATTCAACTTGGAACCAACATCTTGTTCCCCATGTAAAAAATGATCGGGTAGTGCCTCGTCACAAGTTTTTTCCTTCAGAGGTTATGGATCGTTACTTGAAAAATCAAACTGCCTTCTTATAAGTGGTTCTCCTGAAATAGGGGTTTCTATAGAAGTGATTGTAGCAAATCCATTTCGGGTTACTAACCCATCCCAGTCATCACCTAAGGTTGTTAAACGGTGGGCCAAAAATGTTTTAATTAAATCGTGGTGAAAGAGACTAGAGTCGAGGATCTATTTTTTATATCTTTTAAACATCTTGTACAGACTCCTCAACAAATAAAATGACACATTCAAATGAAAACCTATAAAGTGCATAAGAAGCAATATATGGTAGAGAAAACCCAGAACATAATGACTCTCACAGGTCACAAACTGTTTAAGGACTGACAGGAGATCGTGCCATCTAACCTTAAGAAAAGAAATAGGAATACCTTTCTCACAACAATCGATCTTTCTGGAGGTCATGAAGAGGCTCCAGGGAACTTCTTCAATTTTTGAATTCTTGAACCACTTCTGACTAGTGGATGGAAGTCCTATGGATTCACTGATAAACTCATCATTCACCTCCAACTGAATATCTCCAATTTTCTCCCTATACCCATCAAATTTTTGTGAGAATTTCTTAGCTATGTGAAGGTTATACCCTTAGAACCTTTTGATGAAGGTATCCCAACCTTGGCCTTTCAAATCCTCAACTGCATCATCATGAGACAAAAATTCTTGAGAGCCATTCAAATATATTAGGACAACATGAGCCATTAGAAATATGACTGGACTGTAACGGGGGTGACTCAAGTTAGCTCTGGGTTTAGATGGGAGGAGTAGGAGAAACAAATCTGAGCGAATAAAATGGAAACAAGCCAAACAAAACCTCTGCGCAATCATAGTGTAAACATAAAAGTTTCGGTCATCAAGTTTGAGCACTCCTAGTAATGAAAACCTTGAGTATAGAGCATAACACAAACCCTCAACTCATAATGAAAGGCCTGTCAATTCACTCTACCATCCAAAGATCAAGTACATGGTACGATTCTGGTGCATAAATTTCCATGTCTAGTAATGACTACAATTGATTTTCCAAGGGTTTAAAATATACAACATGTTTATAATTTAAATTCAAAACAACATAAGTGTCATATCAACATTCAAAGTAATCAAAGGGAAGTCATTCAAGCATTAAACATGGAGTAGATACATGAACAATGACCCTTAAAAAAGATGTTTTGAATAAGGATATAATACGAAACTAAGTTTCCATTCTTATTTCATGCTTTCAGTCCTGAATCAAACATGGAATAAAACAAACACACAAATCTTAAATCGATTAATGAATGACTATACTAATCCAATAATCGTCTAAAAAATATAATTTTTACAAGACAAGGTGAAGGAAACTACAGAAAGTATAGTTTCTCGTTTGAGAAACGAAATCATCCGTAGCCTCTGTAGGGATGTCAATTAACCCAACTCTGATTCCTCTATCCTGTCCAATAATTTACCAATTCTAGATGAAGGAAATTTCAGGATTAATATCAAAATTTATACCTTATAATTTTCTTGAACCCAACATTGCTTCACTGCCAGCGGGCCTGTTCAATACCTCGACGAAGTTGTCTTGGCATCATTCATGCATTTAACCACTTCCTGCAGACCTATTCAGTATCTCAATGGGTTTACATAGACTTCCCACATCTCTTTGTAAGTTATTTTCAATTTGACATAGATTTTATGATCTTCAGGAGAGAGGGGTGATGCTGAAAATTTCAGATTCTGAAACACTTGATGCTTTCCAACTTTAATTTTTCACCTGATGACCTTCATCATGGTCTGAATATAGTTTTATGATAAGAATAAATTTTCGAGGGAAGGAAGGCATACCAATTTGTTTTATTTAAAAAATAGAGACAACAAAAAGATCTTTAATAATGATCGTATCTTCTCATGATTATAAAGTAAAACCAGGAACGCTATTTCGAACAAAACGTTTCCTTAACTAGTCTGAGTTTTAGAAATTTACAACATCGATGCTTTGAAATGACCTTGACTATTTCTTTATGATGAGATATTTTGGTTTCCTTTCACAAACTAAATGGAGGCACAGACATAAATTTATTCAGAAAGTAGTGAAAACAAGCAAAATAAAAAGATCCAAAATCAAAAAACAAAAAGAAAATTTAAAAAGAAAATATGTACAGAGGTGGATATGGAATCATCAGGAAAAATACCTCTTCATAGATTGTCTATTCACTAGAAAAGTGTCTGGCCATCCCTCCAAATCGTGTAGATGGAAAGAGCTAGGACCTAGTTTTTCATAGATTACGAACGGTCCCAACAATAGATTCTGGAACTTGGTGTGTTCCCCTTTTCCCTCATGGGGTTTATCCCATTTGACAACTAGGTCTCCTACCTCAAAGTTCCTATCTAAATAAGAGTTTGAGTCAAACCAGTTTTTAACAATCTGTTGATGCCGATCCAACTTCTTCTTCTCTTGCGTTCTTACTTCCTCCAACTTTAATAAAGCATTGATTTGATTTTTCAGAGGAGGACAAACCTCTTCTTGAACTTTCTGTGATAATTGCAGAGATGGGATTAAAACACGAGGAGGCAAGATTGCTTCTCTCCTATAAACGAGAAATAAAGGGGAATTACCAATAGAGGTTTTAGGTGTCACTCTATCAACCCAAAGTGTGTTAAATAGTGCATTGTGCCAGTTCTTATGGTTTTCAGAAACTGTCCTCTTGATGATCTTGATTAAATTTTTGTTTGTTGATTTTGCTAGACCATTTCTTTGGGGGTAGTAGCAGGCATAATATTTTAATTTGATCATTTTTTCTAAAGCGAACATGTTCATATCCAGGGATGATAAATAAGATGTGTTATTAAAGACTAAACATTCGAGAATGTTGAATCTAGTAATGATATTCGAATTAAGTAAAGATATTACCTGATTCATGTTTACCACTTTCAAAGGTGCAGCTTCGGACCACCTGGTAAAATAATCTGTTTCTATAATAATATACTTGTGTTTCTTTGAATAAGAATGATTGATTTGGTATATGATGTCAAGACCCCACTATTGAAAAGGTGAATCTATAGTAACAGGTTGTAAAGGGAATGCTACCTTTTTCACCCGTCCAACAACCTTTTGGTAGATTATACGTTTGCAACATAGGGTGTGGGAATATTTAAACAACGTTGGCCAATAGTACCCAACTCTTAATTCTTTTTGGGCAGTGGTGTCTCCATGAAAGTGTCCACAAGATTCACCTGCATGAAGTTCAAATAGCACTTTCCTTGCTTCACCTTTTTCCAGACAATGCATAGGAACATCGTCAAAATTCTTTCAAAATAATACATCATTTATGAACTGGAAAGATGCATATTTCAACCTAACTGATCTTCTATTCCTAGGATCGAGATGGAGAGGAGAAGATCCATGTGTCAAATGAAATTTAATATCATCATACCAAGAATTAGAAACAACTTGTGTAAAGTTTATTTGTTTCTCATTGTGTTGATTTTCAATCGAAATGTTAATTTGTTTTTCTTGTTTTTCAACGGTATCAGTCACTAGTTTACATAGGCCTTGACCTCTAAAAATTTGTGCAGGAGCTATTTTGAGGTCATACTCTTGTAACAACATCATCTAGTTTGCCCATTTTTCACCCAGTTTCTTTTGTACTAACAAGTTTCTCACAATAGGGTAAGGGAGAATGACTTTAGTTCTAGATTTCAATAGATATGACCGAAAATGTTTCACTTCTTTAAAAATAGCATACTCTTGTTCATCTATGGATGGGTAATTCAGTTCAGCTCCTTTGATCTCATGAAGAAAATCTGTATTTCATTGCTTTCAACATTTTTTTGTGTTAACACAGTAGCATAAGATCGGTCGGAGGTGAAGGTGTAAAGAGTGAAATCCTAAGAGAAATCAGGACTCATAAAGGAAGGAGCTTATATTATTTCCTTTTTGATGGAATCAAAAGCTTGAATTTCTTGGGGTCCCCAGGGATACTGAATCTCATTTTTAATTAAATTTTGTAAGGGTCTTACCATTTCTGAGAAACTTGGGAGAAATCTTCTGACGAAATTAATCTAGCCTAAAAAGGATTGCATGGATTTTTTGGAGGAAGGAGGGGGAAGTTTGGCAATGGCTTGGGTTCTTTTGGGATCGATGATCATTCTATCATTGGATAATATGAACCCAAGTAGTTTGCATTTTTCTACCACAAAGACTGATTTCTTAGGGTTGAGAGATATGTTGTACTTCTGGCATCGTTCTAGGACAACCCTAAGGTGAGACAAGTGATCTTTCTTGTTTTTGGAATAAATGGTAACATCATTAAGATAGACCACTACTGAATGATTTATGAGACCATGAAAAGAAATGTCCATTTCTCTCTGGAAAGTGTCTCTGACGTTTATAATCCCAAAAGGCATCTTCCTGTAGGCATAAGTCCCCCATGGGGTACGAAAAGTGGTCTTGAGCTGATCTAGGGGTGACATGAGGACCTAGTTATATCCTGAAAAACCATCTAGAAGGGATAGTCTTTCTGAACTAGATACTTGTTAAAGGATTTGTTCCATCGGAGGAACGAGATAGTTGTCTTTATCAAACGCTCGATTCAAGTTACGAAAATCGACATAGAGTCAAATTTCAGTGGTTTTGTTTCTTATAGGGACTAGATTAGACACCCATTGTGTGTGTCTCACTGGGAAAATTATATTTGCATTTAGTAGTTTATTCAGTTCTTTCTTGACCACGAGTTCTAATTTGGGGTGCATATTTCTTAATTTCTGCTAGAATGGTTGAGTTTGTGGTTTCATGGGAATGACAAATTGTATTATATTAGGATCAAATGTTTTCAGGTCATCATATGTCCAAGCAAAAACATCTTTGAATTCTTTAAATAATTTTATGAAGGCAGATCGTTCTTGCTCGGAGCATCCCATTCCCAAATTGATGTTTTGAGGATTATCTTTAGTCCCTAAACTCATCGTTCCATAAGTCAAGGAAGAACTGTTCATTTTACAATTAACTTGCCCTCTAAATTTATCATGCAAGTCATAAAAAATTTCTTGTCTTACAATAGATTTGGGGATAGAATTCACCATATCGGACGTTGATTGTGGATATCTATGATCTGATATTACTGTGAAGTTGCCAAGCTTTTCATCATGAGTGCCTTCTTCGATAACTTCACCTTGGAAGGTGTCTTCAATATGCAAGAAGTTGATGATTTGTTGATCATCGTAAAAAACTCTCCAATTGGTGATGTTATCTGGGATCGACGGCTTGAACAACAATTCAATCAAGAATGCATTAGGAGAAATACCTTCTGAGGGAAAAAATTTAGAAGCGACATTAGCCAATAAACCAGCCTCCAAGTTACTTAGTCTAGGGATGGAATTTATGTTAAATGCCGAAAATATTTGCATTAAACTCCATACCTTAGTTTGGTAGATTTTCAAATGTGGTGAGAAGTAATGTATGGAGTTCCTTACTGGCCTGACCACGATTTCTAAATCACCGAATACCATTAAATTGCTTGCATCCATATCCATAGCTTTCCTAAGTCCTTGCAAAAGTGCTTCATATTCGGCAGTGTTATTGGTGCACTCGAACTCTAATCGATAGGAAATGGAAGTCTTATTACCTCCGGGGTTGATGAGTACACATCCTGCAATGTCTCCTTCTTTGGATTTGGATTCGTAAAAGTACAACGACCAAATTTTATCTTCATCAGTAGTGTTTGAAAAACTTGGTGAAGCTGATGATTGAGTATAGGTCATAAGTTATGATTTTTGCCCAGAATTAGTGAAAGAAGAAATTTCGGTCATGAGGTTACCAAAGAAGGTGTTCATTCCCTGCATTTCAAACAAATTAGTAGATGCAGTAAATGGTTCATTTGCATCATTTATATCTGTCACGGTATGCTTGAGATAACATTCATGATTTATCCTGATTTTAGTGGGATGTCCATTTTCTGACAACCATAGATGAGACCAATCTGTGGAAAAATAACCATGCAACTTTTTAGACCAGTCCCTGCTTAAAAACAAACCATATACTTCAAGGATGTCAACAACAATAATGGTAATAATTTGGTGAACCTTAGGATCATAAGATAACCTAACCAAGACATTCTTAAGTTCATCGATTACCTTGACATTTGTTCGATCAAGTTGAATGATTTTGATATGATAAGGTTGAACTTCTACGTTGATTTTTTGACACATAGAAAAAGGAATTACATTTGATGATGCATTGGAATCAATCATGCAGTTATGTACATTTCTATTAAAAATTTTGAAAGTTAACAAAAAAGGAGGGACATTTTTACAAGCATTAACAACAGAATTCTCCTGATTTTTTGGCGTTGTCCCTAAAACAATTTTAACTACATTTGATACAATTTTTTCAGTTAAATCACTTTTATCTAGAGGTACAGATGTTGTTTTAGTAGGGATCTTTTTGGCTGTTGTGGAACTGGTTTATGCAATATTTTCGTTGCTATGATCGTTGCTCCTACTATTTTCTGTGATATTTTGCAGCATTTTCTATAGAATAAGAGGGAATTTCAAAAGATCAAAAACAAAAATATTAGCCCTTAGTTTTTTCAGATCTTCAATCAAGTCATATTCTAAAACTGGGGCTAGTAAACTCTGTTTTATTTCATCTTGTTTCAACTATTTTGGATGCACATTATTACTCATTTCAAAAGATGGTTTGCTCTTTGTTTTGCTTCTCGTGTTGTAAGGGTGGACAACTTCAATTTTTTCTTGGAAAATACTCTCAGAAATGTGTTCAAAGATATTAGGAGATGAGTCCTCTTCTTAAGCTACTTCTTCATCAACTACGTCTTCAGAAATTTCAGGAGGGACAAAGTTATCATATGCTTCAAGAATAGTTTGCAAAACATATTGTAAGCATTTGAAATTAAGACCTTCAGTGGTTGGGTTTGGCCGATTGGGAGGGAAAGGTTTTCTGAAAGTTGGTTTAAAACCACCTTTGCTTGAGGATGCCTCCTCGGCCAACCTCTTCAACTCCATGAATTGATTTGATATTTTTTGGAAAGACTTCTACGGGATTTCTAGATCTAAAATTTCTGGTTGACTTTTAGTGTGAGGAGGCCTAGTGAGGATTTCTACTTTCTTTTTAGAAGATGAAGTTGTTTCAGCTTCAATATTGAGATTATCCTTTAAAATTAATATGTATTTCTATATTATTATGTAGAGATTTGGTGTAATATGCAACAATTAGACGCTTAGTAGGCATTGAATTTGTGGAAATTCGATTTTTTAATGTAAGAAATCTCTAGTTGAAATCTTTTACTTTCTCCTTAGGGTTCATTTTTAGGTTGGAAAGTTCCATAACCAAGACTTCAGGAGATTCATCATCTCCAAATTTCTCTAAGAAGCAGGTTTCAAATTTGTCCTAAGAGACAATGGTCTGGGGTTGTTGGGCAAAATACTTTGTAGAGGCATTGCCCTCGAATGTATAAGGAAAAAGTATGAATATTACATCTTCATGCTCTACACTTCAGAGTCTAATGACCAACATAAACTTCTTTATGTGATATTCAGTAGATTGTTTAGAATCTGCATCAAACTTAGGCAACCATTTCTCCAGGTGTTTTGGTAATGGGTGTTGAGGCCCGAGTACAACCACGACATCTTGATCAAGCCAGGGTCTGGTGGGATTGTTTTGGTTTTCCATGGGTGTTGGAGGTGTCAAAGGATTAGTTGATTCAGACGAGGAACTGCCTTCATCAGATGACTCTCCTCTTGAAGAGGATGGCGATGAATGAGGTGGGGAGGGAAGAATACCAGATCCTCTAGCTTCAAGGATAGGCATTTTAATAGGATCTGTGGTATTATCTCCTAAAGGGTTCAAAGCAAACCAGTTACTTCAAGTTGTTCTCGGATATATGATAAATCTAAAGGTTGATTAAGAGGCCTACCAGGTTGTCTGATATGGGCTAAGGCACTATGTGTCCTTATAAGTGACTGACGAATAATTTATTTTACGTCGGCCCCTTGAGGAGCTAGTGCCACTGGTTCAACGGGAAAATCATGATTGTCATTCGAGGTAGTTGTTTTTTCAGAAGTAATGTTGTTTTCCAAGTGACTACGTGTTACTACATGGGAGCAAGTGTGTGGTGGAGGATTCTTATGACTTCTACATTCCATCAATTTAAATTAGGCCCTCCTTCCAGTGCCATATGTTGACAGGTAAAAATTGACTGGACGTCAACTTCGAAGAAAAGATCTGGTCCGGGGTTGTCCAAGTAACCCAAGCCATTTGGTGTAACCTGTTTTGATGGGTTTAATGGATCCATTAGCCAATCTAACATCCTAAGATAAAGAAAAGGAATAACTAACTAATGTTAAATAATAATATATACATAAACTCTAATATAATTATATGTATAAATGTATTTGAGTAGAAGATGAAAACAATAAAAATACTGCTTATGAACATAATTTACAAGTTGCAAGTTTTACTGGAAACTTACGAAATCAATGTAAGAATATTTTTTTACAGAAGAAGATAAATAAATCACATTTGAATATTTTTTATTTTCTAATTATAAATCTAACATAATTTGAATTAACTAAGTTATGAAACATAGATGTGCAGATAGTCAAAGCTGTAACGCCCTCCTCGTTACGACAACAACTCTGATAACAGGTCCAATTTTTTTTTTGTTAAGGTGTGTACGCGTGTGTAGAAGTAACAAACACACTTGAATCTACGTCGCCATTCGACAACAAACAAGATACCACCATGATGTTCATCACAAGAAGACTGAAGGAACACACGAGTAACAACAAGCAATAAAGGACCATAGACATAAAGCGCACAATGCAAACATTTAATGACATACTGGGTTATACACAGTACGAACACTGAGGGATGAATCCATAGTAGTAGATCTTACTATTTCTGCACAGGAAAGAAGGGCGTTTAATCTTAGTCCTCTGCTCCGGAGAGAGAGAAGGTCAGATAGGCTCCTGGCCGACTACTCAGGCAGAAACTAGTAATCTCTGTCAGGTGTGTCGCAAGAGTGGAAACCCTGCCTTTAAAGGGCCCGAGACTCTTGATACGGCACTGGATTATTTACACAGAAAGATCACACACACAGACATAAATACTAAGGCTACAAGGAGGTGTCTATATCCCACCCGACACAAGCAACCACGCAATGCAAGAGAACCAAGTACTACAATATCAAGGGCAACCACGACTTCAACGGAAGATGCAAGTTAGAAGGACACTGAAAATGACCAACCACTAGAAGGACTCATTGACTTCAATTACAAACCACTTACCCCATTTGACTTCTATTAGACGACGATTTACCAACCCTTTCTTAAATATGTAAAATCAACTAAATTCAAACCCCATTTAGTAAGCCATGGTAACTCCTCGTACTTAATTTCAAGGACCGTTCATGATATATGTTTATCACTAACCATAATTATTACAATAACATACCATGAATGAATAATTTCATTACATTTGCCTTACTTACCTTGCAATAGGATATCATCCACATCTCATCTCATATGTTAGTATCAATAAATGAACTACCATGACATCTTCATAAACACTAGCATCATTACCTTATAATATAAAGACTTCGCAGTTCACTAACTAAATTCATGATAACTATAATGACATCGCCATAGTGCTAGCATTATTACATTTATGATGTAAGGACTGTGCAATTTAACCATCAAAACGGCAAGGTCATTACACTAATGATGAAGACATTAATATTCCAATATATTGCATTAGATTACACCGTCAATTCCTCACATTTTAATTCATACATTCCATCATAAGACGATTAATTAAATTAGCATTACCTTACATTCATTATAATACAAGGTAGTAACCTTGCGATAACTTTTTGAAATAACATCACGATAACATTATCTCACATTACTATTACCCTAACATAATGTAATAATGTAATAATGTAATAATGTAATAATTCTAAATCTGGCAGTTACATCAAGGCAGTAATAATTCTAAATCTGGCAGATACATAATGTAATAATTCTAATTCTGGCAGTTACATCAAGGCAGTAATAATTCTAAATCTGGAAGATACATAATGTAATAATTCTAATTCTGGCAGTTACATCATTCTAATAAGGCAGTGACATATGGCATGAATAATTTAGGCAGTAATAATTCTGGCAGTCACATCATTTTGATAAGGCAATAATAATAATAAGGCAGATACATAAGGCAACAATATTAAGGCAGTTACATCTGCCAGTAATAACCCAATCCCTTCTTTTCATATTACGTGGTATTGAATTTAAATGACAAGAACTTGCACCTTATGGTCAACGCTACCATGGAACTACGATATCTTGACATAGATGACCAGATCCTTTCCTCTATATATAATTTAGCATTGTATTTAGATACAGAAAAGAAATTTTATTATTAAAAAACAATTGAACTCCAACTACCAGGTCAGAATTTACCACGTTGATACCTTTTTATTGTTGGCATGGAAGCATTTAAATGGTAGGGGCCCTATAATTAATGGCGAGAGGAGAATGGTACACGTAAAACAACAGGGCGTAGAATGGGGGTTTACACCAATTGAAACACGCAACAACGAACTCATCAAATACGTCCGCAACAGAATACGCCCATTAAACTCAACATAGTCATATTAATGCCAATTAAAATGCAGGCCTTTAAAACGCCCAATATATACCATTAAAATGCAGACCATTAAAACGCCCAATATATACCAGTAAAACACAGACCATTAAAATGCCCAACATATACCATTAATGCCATTTAAAACGCCCAATATATACCAGTAAAACGCAGACCATTAAAACGCCCAATATATACCAGTAAAACGCAGACCATTAAAATTCCCAACATATACCATTAATGCCATTTAAAGCACAGACCATTAAATGCCCAATATATACCATTAAAACATAGACCATTAAAACGCCCAATATATACAAAAAGAAAACCCACTATAGAAATTGCCCACTGTATAAAAAAATGCCCAATATATAAAAGGAAAAAAATCAATGTAAAAATTGCCCACTGTATATAAAAACGCCCAATATATATAAAGAGAAAACTCACTGTAGAAATGGCCCACTGTATATAAAAACGCCCAATATATAAAAAGATAAAACTCAATGTAGAAATGGCCCACTATATATAAAAACGCCCAATATAGAAAGAGAAAACTCACTGTAGAAATGGCCCACTGTATATAAAAACGACCAATGTATAAAAAGGAGAAAACTCACTGTAGAAATGGCCCACTGTGTATAAAAACACCCAATATATATAAAGAGAAAACTCACTGTAGAAATGGCCCACTGTATATAAAAATGCCCAATATATAAAAAGAGAAAACTCAATGTAGAAATGGCCCATTGTATATAAAAATGCCCAATATAGAAAACAAGAAAACCCACTGTAGAAATGGCCCACTGCATATAAAAATGCCCAACTAAATCCCAACCATGAAAACGAACTCTTCAACACCAGATCAACGCCATATCAACTGATTTGAGAATAAATAAATAAAAAAATGCCCAACGAAAGTGCCAGAGCGAATGCCATTACAAGTTTTAATTCCATAAAATATCCAGCAATGAGATCGCCAGAACCAACATTTCAGAACATCTTATTCAACAAAAGTTTTCCAGAAACAATATCACTGTAGCATACCAGGACGAATCACAACAGCTGAAGCAACATCTTTACACTAATACATCATAATCGCCGAAGTAAATAACTAGGCAGTCTACTCTACTAAACACATGAGCATACCATTGCCTTGCGCCCACTTCAGATGATGTCCCGCGCTCTGTGTCGCGTCCCGATCTCCGACCGTAGAGACTACACCGGTACCCCCCAGCCAATCGCTAGGGGTACTCTGCTTCCCCCTTAGCCCCCCGAGCCGCAAAGGGGCCACACAAGATCTAGAAGATAAGTCTAGCTTCTCATCTTGCCTCGCAAGGTTGAGCTACCACTCCAATCTGAGCTGAGAAAAACCCCAACTCCTCACAATAAATCAGTCAAGCCACAATCTGGGAGTGTAACGTTATGCTAACCGTTCATCCACCTGTTCCTCATCTTCCCCTTCTTTTATAGAATTTGAGCCCCACCTACTTTCCCTAAATCACTATTAATTTAAGTTTTAATGACAATCCTCTAAAAATTCTCTGTCGTCCAAGTGTCACTCATCCCCCACGTTTCTCCAAAATTATTTTCTTTTTAAAAATTAAAAGACTCATTTCCCTCACCCACCTAGAGT
Organism: Picea engelmannii; assembly: GCA_009831015.1. Taxonomy (NCBI): domain Eukaryota; kingdom Viridiplantae; phylum Streptophyta; class Pinopsida; order Pinales; family Pinaceae; genus Picea; species Picea engelmannii. The sequence continues at coordinate 562,325 of ML777293.1, read as the reverse complement.
TGCTCCTAAAATTACTCCTAGGTGTTTCTAGATCCCCTTATATGCTTTTAATAACTTTCCCTAAAATGAAGTTGTTAAATTTAGTTCATTTTAGAAAGTCCTTAATTGTTGATTCCTTTTTTCTTTTTACTCTATGTCCCCTACTTTCCTTTATTATGTTTCCTTTACTACAAGTTTCCCTATTTCTATTATTTATTCCTTTCCTTTTTTTCTTTTTTTTTAAAACCAAAAAGATAGATGCGCTAATTAATCCTTTCATTATATTTTTAAATTTCATAACTTTTATACTCTCACGCGTTATTTAATTTGTATTCCTTTTTACAATTAAAACCATGGATTTTAATTAATTTATCCCTCTCTTCACTTTACCCCCTTTAAATTTAAGAAGACTTTAACTAACACTTAGGATGGCTTTAGTTTACGCCCTTTGTTTATTTTTGTAGGGTCTTTTCTTAAGGCTAATTAAAATTTTATCTTAGAGATGTTTTAAATTTAGGTTTAGATTTGAACTCGGCGACAATTAATTAGGGGATTCATTTGGATAATTTCTTAAGGAATTACGGTCTTAGGGTCATCTAGGTTTGTCTCATCATCATCATTAATGCGACGTTCCCTTCAGGATGCACTACGTGCTCCAAGGGTGCCACTCGCCTCGTTTGTTTCTGTTGCACGACGTGCCCTTCAGGATGCACCATGTGCTCCAAGGGTGCCACTCGCCGGCTTATGTTTCTTTTGCACGACGTGACCTTCAGGATGCACCATGTGCTCCAAGGGTGCCACTCGCCGACTTGACTGATTGGTAGACATCTATAACCCCTTGAGTCAACACTCCGCCAGGTGAACTTGTGGGAGACTAAGGGATCTAAGGAATAAGGCCCCCACCTTATTGCGTGCCCCTTAGAATCATTGTGAGTGACTGTCAGAGTCTGTCCTCATGACATCGTGGATCCTCTCGAACTAGGTAATTGTTAACCTACAGTTCGAGACACGGTGGGAGTGCTAGTAGGCTTTGGCAGGGCTACTGTCCACACCTCTCCCTCAACCTCTCTGGAAATCGTGTGTGGCCCCTTTACTCCATATGTGAGTCTGGTCGGCAAGCTATCGTCAGCCTGCATCATCAACCATCTTCTCAGAACATGTCAACAACATATCATCAAATCAATAAATATCATGGTAAATACATCAACTCAAATAGCACACTCCTTGACTCAATCCGGAGTCCAAGGGTTTCGTTAATGCCTCTGCATCCTCCAGGTCAAAAACCCTGGACACTCAATAAACCGAGTCAATAGCACCTGTTTATGTCAAAGAAGTAAAACATCATGTCATCTATCATAAGACATCATCATCAAGGATAAATGTTTTATCATTGTAAAAATCCAGATCACTTGTGAGCAAGTGTCCTCAAAGAATAAGTTTTCTAAGTGCGCCAGAGCGGGATGTTACAAAAGTTGATCTAAACTTTCTGGTTTCACTAAAACATAAAATGACAGAAATTAGAGGCAAAGAAGATAACCTAATATTAGTTCGTTAAATGTGTCCATGCCTCCGTATGAATCAAGAACATCTGTCTTCCACGCCTACAAGATAAATCTACAATAGACTTATACTGAAACTTTTTCTGAATAAATTCACAGAATGTATTGGCAGCCAAGATTTATGAATGAAAAAGGGAACACATATTGATTCTGTGATCTTATGATCACAAATGATTATGTTCAGAGAAAAATATGTGCAATACATTTATCTCATGGTTCAACTAAACATCAAAGACAAACGATGATATTCAAATTAAAATGATGATGTCAGTGTCAATATCTGGAATAGTAAATCATGAACGATATTTATAACATGAATATCCTGAAACATAACATATCAATGAGTGTAAATCTACAAGACATATTAATATATCAAGATTAAATAAAAAAAAACATTAATGAAACACCATTCACAAAGGACTAAAGCCAAAATGGTGTACGTTGTTCCATTAAGTCTTGAAAGTCATTCGTTCATCATTGGTTCCAGGCCAAGATGCATTTCATTTACAAAATGCAGAGTATTTAAAGATTCTTTTGGAAATATCATCTTCCTATCTCTGAGGATAGGATCAGATCCCATGAGATCAAAATATTACAAATATGGAGGGCCTACAACCACTCATAATCAAATTGTATCTCCAAATACTAATAAAAAAATTTTCTCATTTAAAAAATGAATAGGAAAGAGATACTAATCATCTAAATCAAACATTTTCCACCTCATAAAATCAACATCAATATATACCACATCCTGAAAATGAAATAGGAACAAGTTAGATAATTTACTAACAACTAATTACTAAATTTTATATAAAAATGACTTGGCTACAGAATCGTGAGATTTTGTAGCTAGTCTTATATAGGAAAAATAAATCTAATTTTAACTGATTTGATTCAAAAAATAACATGACTATAATAAAAGGGAAAAAAATTCATATTACCATTTAAAACAATGACTAAACATAGATCAAGACAGCTCAGAATTGATTATGGCATTCACATTGTCTGCATTCTTTATCACAATGTTGCATGTCTTCTTAAGACACTTGGCTTGTCTCTGTTCGTTTCCTCTGAGGTCATGATTTTATTTTATGAGTAATTCATTGTGGTTTGTGACTGTTTTAATTCTATCTTGGAGGATAGGAATATAAATATAGTATCGTTCGATCCAACGTAGGCAGGCTTCACATTGCTAAGGAGAGGCGATCTATTGATGGATATTATAGTCAATATTGGTTGCATCAATACTACCTGTTATGTTCCTTGGACCAAGCCTAATACCAATGAACTCACCTTTATCATGGTCGGAGGCTATTAAAGAAGTCATACAGTCGAGTAGGATTGGATTTTTCATAGTCCGGATCTTCTTCTTCCAAGAAATTTTGAATTTTGGGATCTGAAACCTCATTGATCTCGATCGGGTCAACCGATATCAAATGAGGTTTATATCAATTCCTTAAACTTCTCGAGATCAGTCGACCAACCCTTTTATTTTGAAACCCTAATGCTGCATGCTTATGATTTGACTGTTTGTGAGGTTTTTTTCTCTTGTTTTTTACAGTGGCTTTAGGGCCAACAACTAATTCATGCACAGGGGTTTCATTCAACTCAAAACCAACATCCTGTTGCCCATGTAAAAACTAATTCGGTAGTGCCTCGTCATGAGGGTTTTCATTTAGAGCTTCTGGCTCGTTACTTGAAAAATCAAACTTCTTTCTTATCAGTGGTTCCCCTAAAATAGGGGTTTCTATAGAAGTGGTTGTAGCAAAGCCATATTGGGTTAACAACCTATCCCAGTCATCACCCAGGGTTGTTAAATGGTGAACCAACAACATTTTAATTAAACTGTGGTGAAAGAGACTAGAGTCAAGGCTCGGTTTTTTATATCTTTTAGACATCTTGTATAGACTCCTCAGCAAATAAAACAACACATTCAAATGAAAAACTATAAAATGCATAAGAACCATATATGGTAGAGAAAAACTAGACCATAACGGTCCTCACAGGTCACAAATTGTTTAAGGAATGACAGGATACTGTGCCATCTAACCTTAAGAAAAGAAACATGAATACCTTTCTCATAACAATCGATCTTTCTGGAGTCCATGAAGAGGCTCCAGGGAACTTCTTCGATTTTTGAATTCTTGAACCACTTCTGACCAGTGGATGGAAGTCCTATAGCTTCATTGATAAACTCAGTCACCTCCAATTGAATATCTCCAACATTCACCCTATACCCATCAATTTTTTTTGCAAATTCCTTAGCTATGTGAAGGTTATACCCTTCGAACCTTTTAATGAAGGTATCCCAGCCCTGGCCTTTCAAATCCTCAACTGCATCATCATGAGACAAAAATGCTTGAGAGACATTCGGGTCTATTCAGAAAACATGATCCATTAGAAATATGACTGGACTGTAATGGGGGAGGCTCAAGGTAGTTGTGGGTTTAGATGGCAGGAGTAGGAGAAACAAATTTGAGCTAAGAAAATGGAAACAAACCAAGCAAACCCTCTGCGCAATCATAGTGTAAACATCAAGGTTTCATTCATGAAGTTTGAGAACTCCTGGTAATGAAAACCTCGAGTACAGAGCATAAAACAAACCCTCAACTCATAATGAAAGGCATGGAAATTCACTCTACCATCCAAGATCAAGTACATGGTACGATTATGGTACATAAATTCCCATGTCTAGTAATGACTACAGTTGATTTTCCAAGGGTTTAAAATATACATGTTTATAATTTAAATGAAAAACAACATAAGTATCATATCAACATTCAAAGTAATCAAAGGGAAGTCATTCAAGCATTAAACATGGAGTAGATACAAGCATAATGACCCTTTAAAAAGATGTTTTGAATAGGGATATAATATGAAACTAAGTTTCCATGCTTGATTAATGTTTTTAGTCATGAATCAAACATGGAATAAATAAAACACGCAAATCTTTAATCTATTAATTAATGACTATACTAATCCAATAATCATCTAAAAAATATAATTTTTACAAGAGAAGGTAAAGGCACCTACAAAAAGTATAGTTTCTCGTTTAAGAAACAAAATCGTGTAGTGCTGCCAAAAACTCTGTACTTTACTTCTTTGCACTCTTTCAGTATTCTTCTCAGGGACATTAGTCCTTATTCTAGTTTTTGGAGATTCTTGAGCTCCTAGCACTAGGTACAGGGAATTGTGAAACTTTTCTGTCAACTGATCGTTCCCAAGAATATCAAAAAATAATTGAAACCAAATCTCAACTATATTTTGTGACTGCTCAGGCTGTCTCATCATAATTACAGGTTTTCGGCGTGCAGGGGGTGAAGTAGGAACTTGCAAAACTTTAGGATAAATAATAGGCCGAGGGGGTTTTCCTTTCATCTCAGGCCTAGGGATACTTTGGAATACTTCTATTGTATTTTTAAAGAATAAATTTTATTTCAGAGGATCATACCTGTCCTCCTGAGGCACTGCTTTTTGGATCTGAGGTAAATTATCGACATTTTCGCCAGTCTTTTCTCCTCCTCGAGTAACGATATTAATTTTCGGTAGTTTTCCTTTAATAATTTTGTTTATCTCTAAACTGATGAGATTAGTTCCTCGTTGACATACCTAATCTTCCCATTTCACAATTAGCTATCGGGATTCTTCTGTTGCGTGCCCATTGGTTTTGCAGTGAGATCACCATGGTTGCCTTGGGTGAGGACAATCTCTAGCCATGTGGCCTTTCTCATCATAATTTTAGAATCCACTTGGTCCTATTCCCCTAGTTCTTCACCCTCTGAAGTCTCCTTCAACTTCTCCTCCTCGACCTCTTCCCGGTCCCTGAGGGGTTTCATTCACCCTAAATGATGTTCTATCCAGTCTGTCTGCAAGTGAATCCAATGCTCTACATTGATTTGTAGCATGTGTGGTAGATGCACAAAACTCACAATGAACACTATTTTTTACTATTGAATACTTCTGAATGATGGGGAATTATCCTAGCCCATGCCCATGGATTTGAAAAATATTGAAATATTCAACTAACAAGGATGCTTGATTACCTGGAAAAGCATGATATGGGGTTGGGTTATCGAAGGGTAGATTCATAGATACTTGCACAAATATTCCCACGGGTCCTGGTGAGGATCCCATAGGATTATGATGAGGTCCCATTCCCCTAATCTATGGACATTCATTCAACAAATTTCCTTCTATGTAGCATCTAGTACACTAGACTTATGGTCATCCTGGTCTGGGTATCATCAATTCTTGGATCTTTTCTGTGAGCGTTGATATTTTTCCTTGTAGTTGTGCCAAATTTACATCTGTTGGGGATCTGGTGACTCTCAGGCTCCCCAGATATCTTGCCATGGCTTCAATATTCATTGATTGTTCCAAGGCAACTGTCAAAGTGGCTATCTGCTATTGCATTAACGAAATCTGTGTCAGAGGTAGAAATCCTTAGATATACAATTCTCTTTGATGTTCTTCATGGATTGGATGATCTAACCTCCCTATAGAATATTTAAATTTCTAGCAATATTCCCAGGCCAATTCACCTTCCCTTTTCTAAATTTCACCCAACTTAGATAGATCTTATTGTTCTGACTAAGGTAGATTAAACTGTGGTATGAAATTTGTCCATATCTAGTCAAGTGTGAATACTTGACCTTTCACTCCCGGTACTCATGGATCTATGGCATTAATGAACCATTTGAGAGCATGACCTCTCAAGGTATTCTGGAACTCAACCAATTTATTCGCATCCAAAGTCCCTCTGGACCTCCAGATTGCTTCACATAAGAATCAATGTTGATCAAAATCCTCATCCCCCTTACCCCAAAATTTTGGGTATTGAGCAATAAAACCTCCCACATTACCAGCCATTGTTGATCTTACTTCTCCTACCAAGATAAAACCTAATGGTCTTGGTTGCAACCTACCAGGGGATCCAAATATCCTCCGAGTATTCGAGCTTCCCGGTTGTGACTGACTACCTGACTATAATGGAACATAAATAACATAAGAAGGTATTATAGAATTTACCACTTGTATAGAAGACACTTGGGGTAAGGGTGATTCGGGGTTGGTTCCACTGGCTTCGAGGCAAGTTTCTTTGATCTGGGGAGTCTCGTTCGGATCCTATGGAGCAGTCTCTTCAACCAGATTCTCGATATTTCCTTGCATTGGGGCTGAATCTTCTCTCTCTTCTTCAAGATCCATGTCGAGTTCCTTTTCTTGTTCTTCTAATACTTCTTCTCCTTGTCCACCCTCTTGGGGACTTCTTTCTTTCTGCGCTTCTCTCTCATTTAATATTTGACTGGTGAGTCTTTCTTGTCTTATCATCTTTCACAACTCTTCCATCTATTCTTCCTTGACTTCTCTTGGTTTGACTTCTTTCCACAACTTCTTGGAATATTTCATCGCTTTATTTGTCTTACCGTGCCACCACTTCTCAGCTATGGTGGCCCTTTTCAAGGCTTTCTCATCCCTTGAGTCCATTTCTTGCTACTCCCTTGTTTGTTAAAGAACCCTCTCCCCTCTCGCAGGCCATGAATGCACCCCAAAATCACCCTAACCCAAGCGAGAGTGTTTACCCTTCCATCTCAGTCGGGGACATAGTCAACTTCCCCTCCTCCATCAAGAAAATCTTAATCCACAAGGAGATTTCTCTCAACATTCTTCCACATGTGTATTTATAGAAATCCGCTTATGCCCATGAAAACGATTGGTAATTCTCAGCTGCAAACTCGACAATGTATTCTTCTAATGTTGCGTTGACCCAAAAATTGATCGCTTGCGTTACCAGACGATCTATCTGATGAAGTGTTTTGATATTTTATGTATCCCAAGCACACGTCTTCTTCATGGGTTCTTGGAATTCAAGAGCTTCTCGGAGCCTATCTATCCAGTGGAAAAGTTCATCTAGGAACTTAACCCAAAATATCACGTACTAGTCACTCAATATTTCTGAGTAAAAGACAACCTCCCATGTATCTTTCATAGATTTCCCTTGCATCTTTGCTTCTTTCCTTATGAAGGCATCACAATTTTTCTCCCACCACTAGTGAATATCAGATTGGTGAATTCGAAGAAGAATTCTCCCTACATCTTCCCTTTTAAATAAGGTCTCACCAACAAAACTATTTTTTTGGTGCATAATTGATCAAACCAGGGTCCTTCTCATGTTACCAACAAAAGGCATCGATTAGTCTAGAGTGTTGGCATCTTCATCTCCTCCGAAGAGAAGAAGTCTCACCTGAAGCACAACCAAGACAAGAAGATAGGGAAGGGAAAGGAGAATACTTAACCATATTCAAGAATATTCAATGTTAACCATAACCTTGCACAAGAAAGACTAACCACAAAAAAATATGAACTTATTCATAATGTTGGAAGATTGGTTTTTGCCATTGATGTCAACCCTAGTCATGGGCTTTGGACCGCAAGGTTGATAAAGGTATTTAGACATGAAGGACAATGCACAAGCATATACAACACCCATGAATGGATAGTATACATTATGTTGTTTCCGGTGGTATGTGGCACGTCACATGGATCCTCATTGTTGAGGAGAAATGAATTTTTAAAGATGACAAAGTGAATTGAAGAAGGAAGTACATGTAGGCCTTGAAGATAATTAAAGAAAAGAATTACAAAATAAGAAAGTGTTAGGTCGGCCCTAATGTTAAAATGAAGTGACATAAATGGTATAAATAAACATCATTATACATTCATTTTAATACAAGTTGAATTTCAGAGGAAATAAGAAGTAAATAAGGCCATATTTCAAGGGAGGATGAAGTCTTTTGGTGATGGGTTCTAAGGTATGTTATTTTCATGTCATCTTACCATTTTTGCTATAACTTTTTTTCTAGACCAATTCAGATTGTGAAATTGCTATGGTATTGAGAAGACAGATCAAGGTACCTCTGGTAAAATGGTGAGCTCTTGATTCTCTATAATTATGGAGATACACTCTATGGAAGATAGGGTTTGTGACCAATCCTGAAGCTAGTCAATAAACAGGTGTTCTAGGTAAAATAGACATAACTTCTTCATCGAGAATCCAAATGACGTGGGAAAAATTTCATTGGAAATAGTACAGACTGTAGTTTCTTGTGGGCAAGTTTCAAAATTGGATGTTAAATATTGAGCGTGGGGCATTCTGTACAAGTTCATTCTCCTGAATAGACCAGAATTGAATAAAGTCTACCATTCTTTCTATAACTTCTTTTTGGGGAGGATTCAAGGAGTGAAACTTGAAGGAGTTTCAGATAATACATTGAGTAATATTATATACAGGATCAAAGTACTCTAAGAATTGAAGAATTGCAAAAATTTAAGAAGTCTCAGGAAGCATTATCAAGTTCTATGTGATGATTGGTTGATGGTGATGATTTAATGTAAAGTTTTATTATCTCTCATATATTCTTGGGTGGAAGGAAGGGGAAAGGATGGAGAGTTCAAATATCTCTTGATATTGGAGGATTGTATCTTCCTCTTGGAGGCTTATCCCTCCCTTTACATTTGGAAGTTGTAGCTACTTTTGGAAGTCATTACTTCCCTTGAACAATAACTATTCATTATTTCTCATATATTGTTCATGGTGTATTGTGGTGTATTCGTGTAACTGTTATACTATTATTCATTGATCATTGGATATAGTTGAATGTTTTAAGTATAAGTTGAAAAAGGTTTTAAATTGTACTTGATACTGATTCACCCCACTCTCAGTATCAATAATTGGTATCATAGAGGGTTACCTTCAGTACAGTTTAACCACTGGAAGGAAGATCCTAAGAATAAATGGAAGACAAAATTCCAAATGGGATTCCACCATTTGATGGAAGCAATTTTGAATACTGGAGTAATAGAATGGAAACTTACTTTAAATCTCTTGGTTCAGATGTTTTGTTGTTAGTTGCTCCAGGATACAATTCTTTGAAGAAACCAAAGACTAAAACTTAGAAGGAAGCAAAAAGGAACAACAAATTGGCAATAGATACCATCCTGGATGGATTGACAGATTCAGTGAAATCCAAGGTGGGATCATGTGCATCATCAAAAGAGATTTGGGAAAATCTACAAGACCTTTATGTAAGGGAAGACGCAGAAGAAGAAGTTGAAGCAAATTACAACATCTTAGATTTCAAAGAAGAAAATAGAGGTCAGTTATTTTTATTTAATTGTGAAGGAGTAGGTCATGTTGAATTTGAATTTCCTCATTCAAGGATTTAAAGAAATGAAACTGAAGAAGAAAATTCCAATGAAGAAGAAGAAAATCATGAAGAAAAAATTATTCAACAAGAAAATGAGAATCTTAAAAAATTGAAGCATGTTGAAATTGAAAATAGCAAGCTCAAAGACACACAAAGAAAACTAAGAATTGAATTAGGTAGTTGTAATCTTGAATAAACAATTAGAAGACTTTGAGAAACTAATAGAAGAAACCATTTCCTTGAAAACTTTACTCGAAGAAGAAAGAAGAATAGGAGAAGTAAGGAATGTCCAAATGAAAAAGCAGGAAGAAGATTGTGAGAAGATTGAACAAGAAGTTGTCTCATTGAGGAAGAGCTTAAGAAACTCTCAAGTGCCAAAAGAATTAACACATCTTGGATGCATGGGTGAAACTTCATACAAAGAATATGTAAATACCAACAAGAAGGTTGAAGAAAGAGATACACAGACAGTTGACGAGAAGTGGACCAGGATACCAGAAAGAAGGAATGATTACAAAAGAGATGAATATCCAAGAAGACCTCCTACTTTCAAGAATAAAAGAAGCTTCAATCAGTATGAAGGAAACTACAGAAGAATAGATCATGAACCCAGATGGACTACATCACAAAGATGCCCACTTACTCCAAGTTATCAAAATTTCTTTCTTGGTCATTGTTATACTTGCAAAATTTTTGGAAATAAGGAAATTAATTGCAGAATCAATGAAAGGAAGACATACGCAAGAAACATGAATGTTGTAAATAGAAGATATGGAAATAATCATGGATTTTTCAACATAAGTTATAATTCATTTTCCCCATTGATGGACAAAAATATTGCATGCTACAAATGTAATTATCTTGGTCACAATGCACGAGATTGAAAATATATGAATGAATATGTCCCTATGCCAACCACAGTATGGATAAGGAAAGAGATTCCAAACAATGAATATTGTCGAATAGCATTGACCATTGAAGAATGTAAAGAAGAAGATGAATGGTAAATAGACAATGGGTTTTCTTCACACATGATTAGGGATCAAGACAAATTCATCATCTTAAAGAGAAAGGTTGGCAATGTTGCATTTGGAGATGACTCATCTACGAAAATACTTGGAGAAGGTGTAGTAGAGCTTGGAAGAAAAAATGTAAAAGCAAAGAATGTTCTATTGGTTGAAGACTTCAATCATAATCTACTCAGTGTTAGTAAAATGTGTGATCAAGGATACACTCTTACGTTTGATTCTCAAAAATGTAAAATCAGATAAAATAACTCAGGAAGATTGGTTGCAACTACAACAAGAAGAACGAACAACATATACATCCTATACATGAAGAAGAGACATAAGACATAATCCACACAAAAGTATTCTAAGGAAGAAAAAGTCCCAAAGACGAAAAATAAGGATGAAGTATTATTGAGTGCCACATGTTCAAGGGGAGCAACCCCAAAGATGAGAGTTACATTTTTCCATTAATCTCAGGGGGGAAGCCCTAACCTTTTCCATTGATTTCAAAGGGGGAGAGAAATTGGGAACATGATGATAGGGGGAGCATGATTTTTTCCATCAATGACAAAGGGGGAGATTGTTGGAAGATTGGTTGTTGTCATTGATGTCAACCATAGTCATGGGTTTTGGACCGCAAGATTGATAAAGGTATTTTTCCATGAAGGACAATGCACATGCATATACAACACCCATGAATGGATAGTATACATCATGTTGTTTCCGGTGGTATGTGGCATGCCACATGGATCCTCATGGTTGAGGATAAATTAATTTTTGAATATGACAAAGTGAATTGAAGAAGGAAGTACATGTAGGCCCTGAAGATAATTAAAGAAAAGAATTATAAAATAAGAAAGTGCTAGGTCGGCCATAATGTTAAAATGAAGTGACATAAATGGTATAAATAAACATCATTATACATTCATTTTGATACAAGTTGAATTTCAGAGGAAATAAGAAGTAAAGAAGGCCATATTTCAAGGGAGGATGAAGTCTTTTGGTGATGTGTTCTAA
>ML777293.1:469467-550506 GCA_009831015.1 Picea engelmannii | reverse complement strand
GAGGAAATAAGAAGTAAAGAAGGCCATATTTCAAGGGAGGATGAAGTCTTTTGGTGATGTGTTCTAAGGTATGTTATTTTCAGGTCATCTTACCATTTTTCCTATAAAAACTTTTTCTAGAATGATGCATATAGTGAAATATCTATGGTATTGAGAAGACATATCAAGGTACCTCTAGTAAAAATTTCAACTCTTGATTCTCTATAATTATGGAGATACACTCTATGGAAGATAGGGTTTGTGACCAGTCCTGAAGCTAGTCAATAAATAGGTGTTCCAGGCAAAACAATCATAACTTCTTCGTCAAGAATCCAAAAGACATGGGAGAAATTTCACTAGAAAGAGTACAGGCTTTAGTTTCTTGTGTACGAGTTTCAAAATTGTATGTTAAATATTGAGCGGGGGGAATTCTGTACAAGTTCGTTCTCCTGAATAGACTGGAATTGAATAAAGTCTACCATTCTTTCTATAACTTCTTTTTGGGGAGGATTCAAGGAGTGAAACTTGGAGGAGTTTCAAAGAATACATTGAGTAATATTATATATAGGATTAGAGTACTCTAAGAATTGAAGAATTGCATAAATTAATGAAGTCTTAGGAAGCATTATCAGGTTCTATGTGATGATTGGTTGATGGTGATGATTTAATTTAAAGTTTTATTATCTCTCATATATTATTGGGTGGAAGGAAGGGGCAACGATGGAGAGTTCAAATATCTCTTGATATTGGAGGATTGTATATTCCTCTTGGAGGCTTATCCCTCCCTTTACATTTGGAAGTTGTAGCTACCTTTGGAAGTCATTACTTCCCTTGAACAATAACTATTGATTATTTCTCATATATTGTGCATGATGTATTGTGGTGTATTGGTGTAACTCTTATACTACTGTCCATTTCTCATTGGATATAGTTGAATGGTTTAAGTATAAGTTGAAAAATGTTTTAAATTGTACTTGATATTGATTCACCCCCTTCTTAGTATCAACACATAAATGGAAATAAAGAAAATCAAGTTGTAGGAGTAATTGTAAACAGAGACATCACATTGATATTATCGGACATAAATAAATAAAGAACAAAGACGATTCATAATCATAAACATAGAATGGCACATTAATTTCAAAATTTTAGGTCCTTCCATATATATTATCAAAAGAGATTCTCATGTATAATATTTCAGATACAAATCAAGACTCTGTACAAGATTCTGGCTCCGAACTTATGCCTCAGAGCTCTATCTACCCCTTTTCCCCAAAATGTATACAAGTTACAATCATAGAACCTTTAATTTGTCTTTTCCCTCTATATCATATACCCCTCTATAGAATCTATGTCGTCTAACCCTTTACAATCGTATACATCTCATACATATAGGTTGAGTGGGATCTTATGGATTTAGACTCTGCAGGATTTCTTGTTCTTGTTCTATTGTAACTTCCTTTGCCTTGTTGGTGTTGTGTTGTCCCTTTTCGCAACTGTTTTCTATTTATTTTCTTTCTCTGTTGTCTAGTTTCTTTGTGTCTTGTGAAACTCATGTTTGACCAAAATTGGGAATGTAGTCTTCGTTGTGCAACTTCTAACCAAAAATTAAGGGCCCAACACCACCCTCTGGAATCTCATCCCTAAGGGAACCAACTTACTAGGGAACTTTGTCATCCGCCCCAGGTATGGACAAGTTAAAGAGTATAATTTCCAAGAAAACATCATGAAACAAAAAAGAATTCAGTGCACATATTCAAATTTTTTGAGAATCAGAGTGACACATACCATGATACTCTAACTCATTACCTCATGGAGGAAGACCTATTTTTGCTTCAAAATCAAGACGATGGGATGGATGTTGTTGCTTCTGATAGATAGGAGGTGTTGAAGAAAACATGGTCCCTCTAGGGCCAAGCTCAAGTTATATGGCTCTCGATACTCCATTCCTAGGACCATTGGGCCTTGAGACATAATATCCTTAGTTATCCCTTGGATAGGGGATAACAAAACCTAGAACACACCCACTGTAACTTCCTCTTCTTTCTCTCACAATATCCTCACTCAAAATAAAATATTCACAATGATACATAGTCACAATACATTTCCCTCATAAAATAGGGTTTCCTTCTAGGGAAAAAAAACTAATATAACTTCTATCATCATATCGTCAACCTTATAATGAACGATCTAGATTTAATATGAAATTGCAATAAAATTGCAATATTAAATCCCCGAACCCCCATTGGGGAATGTTGTCGCCCGAACCCCCATTGGGGGCTCGCTTGCGCCCAAACCCTATAGGGGAGGCAAACCCCCTTTGCGCTCCCCTACTTGGAGGAGTGTACATTCTTCTGGTTTGTAAATTATTCATGGGGTATACAAATGGCTAAAAGCAAATACATCTAAATCAGGAAGATAATCAGGCTCAACAACCAACAAGTGCTTCCTTGAATGCAATTCTTTGAAATATAAGAAAATCATTTTGTGGTTTTCTACCGCATTAGATTTCCACATAAATATTGGTGTATTATGTATTTTTGGATGTGTATATGATTGTTTAATATTCACTACTGGATGATAATGTTTATGATGCAATAATGTATTGAATGCATAACCGATAAACCATTGAACATTGTTGATAAAGTTAGAGAGTACAGATTGTGATTAAAAGTGGTATTAATTTCTCATAATGATTCACCCCGTCCCCCCTCTCAGTATTCCAACTATTGGTATCAGATTCAGTTCCTTGAGGAGACAATTTGACCAATGGAAGGAGATCATGGAATACACTGAGAATGGAGTACCAACGTTTGATGGTTGGAGTGGTCTGGAGTATGAGATATGGAGTAGAAGGACGAAAGCATTTTTAAAGGCACATGGATATGATATTTGGAAATACACTATGACATGATACAATGTTGAAAGGAGACATAATACTACATACAAGAAGGAATTGAAGAAGAAAAACAAAATAGCAATGGATTTCATCATGCAAGGACTTTGTGATTCAACAAAGGACAAAGTGGGTAAATTCTCATCAAATACAGAACTTTGGGACAAGCTACATAGTATCTATTTGTCTCCCATCACAAAATTAGAAAATGGAAAAGAAGATGTAGTTACATAAAAAGAATAAATATGCTAATCATGTCAGACATATTTAGAAGAGGAAGAGTAAGAAGGGGCATAAGTTGATTACAAATAACAATTGATCAATGCAATTGAATATCTAAGGACTGAAAGATAAGAAAACAAGTCACTCCAAGAAGAACTAAAGAATATGGAAGAATCACATAAATCCAACACCAAATAAGTCAAGTAGACAATCATGATGCTAACATTTCAACTTGAATAAGCCATAAGGAAAGAAGAAACTCTTGAGGATGAGAAGCATTATTTGGAAGCCAAAATAACGACATAGAAAGAAGAAGTAGAAAAGAGAGATAAGATACTGACATATCATCTCAAGGAAATAACTAATGATGTAAATTAGATTGAAGTAGAGTTCAGTCAACAAGACACAAATATTGAAGATGAAATAATCACATTGAAGATCCAACTTGAAGAAGAAAATAGAATAGCATAAGTCACAAGAAACCATATGATGAAGAAAGAATAAGAGGTGGAGAATCTTGAGGAAGAAGTTTCCATGTTGAGAGTAAAAGTTTTCAATCTCAGCATGACTATTGAAGAGAAAGAAACGTCCACATCATCATTTGAAGAGAATCCCTCCAGGTTTTCAAAAAGGAAGAATGAAGAGAATTCAATTAAATATGTAGAAGTCATCAAAGGTTTGATGAAGAAGGAAGAATGCAAGCCCTTGAAGAAGAAAATTTCAGAAGTGAAAAAGACTCAAGAAGAAGACTACAAAAGAATATCATTGATGTTCAAGCCACAAAGAGGCCTCAATCATAATCATGATTAGCCAAGGATGGAATGCATATGGACTACACCACAAATAATATCATTCACTCCTAGGTATGTAAATTTACTTTATGGTCATTGTTTGTATTGTACTAACTTTGGACATAAGTTTGCATATTGGAGGGCTTATGAAAGAAATGTTCAAGCAAGAAATACTTATGTGGCTCCACATAATATTGAATGTTAAAAATGCCACAACTATGGTCATATATATCATAATTGTAGAAGCATGACAATGCCATCCATAAATAAATAAACATATATCAGATAATACTAAATTTTGGAAAAGAAAAGAACAAGAAGACGAGAACATGAATAAAGAATAGACTTAAAAAATTACAAGACTTGCCATAATAAGAGAGAGATAAGGAAATAAAGAAAAAGAATAATAGGTTTCAAGAACCATATTATCATAATCCTTAGCATAGCATGTTCATTATGAAGAGAAGGTAAATAAAGAATAGGTTCTAGAGATCACAATATTTGTAGTATTTTGAGGAATAAAATAAGAGTAGGTAAATAAGGAACATGTTCAAGAGATTGTAATTTCAAGAATTATAGATCAATATCAATACACAGGAATAAAGATAGAAGTCAAAGTTTAGAGGGGTGATGACTCTACAGACAAAGAAGCAGATGCATTTACATTAGAGAAGGTATTCTTATGAGCCATTTGACTTGGATACTCCCAAGTAATATGAATATTAGATAGGGGGAGTCTATGGAGTAGTTGAGACAAATCATATAACCATCCTTCGAGCAGCTTACAAAGTTTGAGTAGACAGAGTCAAAGCAATTAGTTTGCAGAAATACAATATGACATATTGATCAATTGGAAAGTTACACAATCAAAAGTCTATGATGTTATTCATACAGAGATATCTTTATCACATGTTGTTCTAGATATGTAGAGTTTGGTTTATAGATAAAGGATACTAGTGGAAACAATTGACATTCGATGATGAGTTGTAGCAGTGAATACTTCATAATAGTACAATGACAGATGGGTCAACAATGTGGACAATTGAGTAGTAGAGACTTGGATAGTATGGACAAAGATGGATTCATATATTGGTTTAGAGAGTGGTTCAAAGATTGATTCATAGATCGGTTCAAATAATGTTGGATGATTATTCGAATGCTTAAATTTTTAATTCCTAATATTTAATGAAGAAACAATGGACAATAACTCCAAAAGGAAGACATGAAGACCTACATTGATCAGCACATCAACGTGCAGTCAAATCATCAGAGAGAGATATCTATAAAGGAATATCAATATCATATATACATGGAGACATAACCATAGGGGGAGATATTCCTTTAACCATGATTGGTTAGAGAAGGTACAGTGTCAGGAGGAGACATACTGACAAGGGGATTTAATCCTTTGTCAAAGGGGGAGAGAGAGTAATGAGAGGTATGAAGACAAGGGGAGAATCCCCAAGGACGATTTATACATGGGGAGCAACCCAAAGGACAATGTAAATAGGGGGAGCAGCCCTAAACAAATATACCATTTCATTGATTTCAAAGGGAGAGAGATAGAAACATTGATGAGGAGAGATCATCATAGGGGGAAGGATCATCACTAAGTTTTTCCAGTAATTTTGGTGTTTCCATCAATGCCAAAGGAGGGGATTATTGGACAATTGGTTTGGATAGTTGGTTTTCATTGATGTCAACCATTAGAGAGTGATATTGTAGATTGGTTTCATCTCTTCGAGATTTATTTAAACCCTTGAGTATGTTTGGTATCACATTCTAGTAGCCCCATAGGTGTGGTTAAGGAACCCAATTGTGTTCGATGTATTTGGACAAGAATATCAATGAATATGAAGGTAAGAGCATCATGGATGGTTATTACATGTTATGTATTTTCCAGTGATATGTGGTATGCCACATAATTCCTCATGTTTAGGGAGATATGGCCTTGCGAAGTTGGATAAACCTTTAGAATAATATAAAATCCCATAGAAGGTCAACAAGAAGTCAATTATTCTAGAATGTCCTAGAAAGTCATTAAGAAGTTTACCAATCAAAGTCGTTGCTACTAGGAGTTAATCATGGGTAAATTTGTTCAAATAAGAAAATAATTAAAACGTAATTAGTTACAACAAGAAATTATGAGTTGACTAATTATGGGTAAAGTGGTTGCAAAAAGAATGTGGGTTAGCGCTAAAACAAGGAGGATGGGTAAAAAAATTACAAGATAACCCCTAAAGGAAGGCACTTGGGAAGTATAAATAAGAGATCAAGAGACTCCCATTATCACCTATTAAGTATATTGGATATCTATAAGTGAATGAGGTAACCAAGGATATTTGAGGTGAATTTCAGAGGGAAGGTGAAATAAAGAAGGTTGAAAATCAAAGGGAGGATGAAGTCTTTTAATGATGTGTTCTAAGGTATGTTATTTAAATTTCATCTCACCATTTTTGCAATAACTATTTTTATAATATGATTCAGATAGTGAAAATTGGAGGCTATTGAGAAAACAGATGTAGGTACATGTGGAATACATTTCATCTTCAGGGTCGTTTATTTGGGTAAATACACTGTATGGAATATAGGGCTTTTGATTAGTCCTCAAACTAGTTTGAAAAAGGTGTTCCGGTTAAAACAATTATAACTTCTTCATAAAAGATCCAAATTTAGTGCGAAAAAATGAATTGGATATAGTACAAAATGTAGTATGTTGTGTGCAATGTTTAAATCCATATATAAAATATTCTACATGTGTCATACTCTAAAATTTCACTCTCTACAATAAGCCATAATTCAACAAGGCCTACCATTTTTTCTACAACTCCATTTATGGGATATTCCAAGTAGTAAAACTTGGAGGAATTTCATAGAAGAAATTGAATAATATTTGGTACAATTTTTAGACATTGAAAATTAGGGTTGTTGACTAATCCAAAAAATAGTCCCGTGAGACTAAGATAATGTTTGATTAAGATGATATTCTCTTGCTGCTAAAGTTGAGGAAGGTTTGCAGGTCTATGATCACATACACCAGGTCAGCTACGGGATCAAATGTGTGTTTATATGATTATTTTTAGGTTGTATATTGGTGATTTTATGGAGCATGCTTGAGTCATGTATTTTGATACATGACCCCTCTCTTTTAGGGGTTGTGCGGCCTCCCATTCTAGGATCGTTCAATTCACCGAGCCGAATCAGATCCAAGGGCCTCTGCTAGACCCTGAAATCAAGTTACACATGCCCCTTTCCTCCTAAGGAAGCAGTTCTATGAAAGTTGTGGACTCCTGTTAATCCCGTATTCCCTTTAAAACTTGAACAATAGGCACTAGCTCCTTTTTCTAGGCCCCTTCCTTTATATGACCTCGAGATATGACCAGACACCAACTCAATGGGTGCTTCAGATCTTTGAGCTTCATAATTTTTTATTTCACGTTGTGGTCAATTATTTCGAAGGAACAATCCTATGAAACCAAAGAAACATGATCAATGGTTCTAATTCCTTGCTGATATCTATGACTCAATCTCTTCCTTTGGAAATTTTGCCCTCAACCAAATCTACACTCACACTCCACAAATATTACGAAGTGGATTTCTAATGGAGTTAACCTATGTCCTCCACGTGTCCCCTTGCAAACAAACGGTCCATGCTCTTCTTTGGGATCAACGGTCCACAGTAAATTTGAGCTCTAGTGCTTCGACGAATTCTAAAATACTACTTCAGAAAACCTCGGGAGTGGAAAATATCCGAATTTCAAAATCTGACGCCACATTTCCTCATCCTCCAATGGCTCAAATATAATTCATCTTCGACCAATTCTCATCTGGAAAATTCTATGAAGGATCAAACCTCCTAAGTGGTCGATCTAGAGACACATCTCCAATTACGATGGGTAGCTTGGATGGACTTTGGTGCTCCGGCCTTCGGGAGTTCTCACTCCACCCAATTCCACTTTTCTCTAAAGTGCATGTCCAAATAAGTGACAGATTTGACACGACATGCCTAAGCAATTGATGGCTAGGATGGGATCTTACCTCTGAAGATTCAGACGACTTCTCGTCAATGACTCCACTTCCTCCTCATTTTTTCCTCTGGAGTGCACACTTCCAGATTCCATGATCTAACAAAACATGTCCTCCTCATATTGATGGCCAAAATTGACTCTGGAAATTCATCCTTTGGGATTTTTGGGCTTCACCACACTCGCTTTCCTCCAAATTTGTCTTCTCTTGGAGCACACAAATTTCTGCCACGTGTCCTTCCTAGATCCTATGGTCCGAGTGAAATCTGACCTTCGAGAGTTCTCACACCTCCACACCTCAATTCTTCCAAAGTAATTCTTCTCCAGAGTGCAGGATCTGATGACGCATGTACTTGCAGGATCGACAACGCATATCTTCTTTGGCCTCCCCCCCCCCCCGACGAGTTTCAGTAGTTCTCCACCCTTATGCACTTGGTCCTCTAGAATGCAGGATATCCTACCAGGCGTCTCCGACTAAAAAACTACTGAGATCTTTTCCACTACTTTGGTCTTTGGGGATTTTCAAAGCTCGACACTTCAAATCCTCCAGAGTGACTCTCCTTCGGAGTTAACCATCTACTGCCACGTGCCTTCCTTAACCAATGTCTAGGATGATCTCCAGGATTTGGAGCTTAGACAATTTCACTCACTTCTCACCTGGATTCTCCTAGAGCATCGTCACTCTAGACTTCCATATTTTCCACCACCTCTCCCCCTCGACGATGGACGGTCCCAATCCACTTTGATACTTTGGTAATTTAGTGAGTCCACACTCTTATGCACTTTAAAAGGGGTTTAAAGCTCGTGCACTTTACCTAGATTTGACGGGTGTCGATAGTTCACGCTCAGATCCAATGTATGGGATATTCTCTGGTACTCGTGCACCCCTCTTGGTGTCTAGACATAGAATTCAATGGTCAAAATATCTCCTCATATCTCATCTGACAACTGTCACAACTCCTCCCTCTTGAGCTTTACCATTTTCTCCTTGATTGGGAATAATGGAAAATATTCAAAGGTTGCGGCCATTGGTCATCTTACAAGCCTAAATACTTGGGTCTTGACTTCACTCCTCCTCCCGAGATTTTGAACTTGAAGCAATTTAATCTCCAGTGCACACCTTGCACTCTCGTCAGTGAGAACATGAATTATCTTCACAATTTTAACCTGTAAAGGTAATTGGCCTCCACTCACTCTGTAGGGTCACTGTACAAACTTCCACTATATTTCTCGAACCTTGCAATTGCTTGGATTTGTAAGGGCCTCGACCCTCTGATTCCTCCAAAGGAATTCTTGTGCCCCCCATGGAACTTAACACTCGTCCTCGTGAGCTTATGAAGAGTAGATACACTCCACTTTTGGCACACTCCTTTCACTTGTCTGAATATTTGGACTTTTTCAACACTGGTCCAAGTGTTGGATTGATGCATACCTTGCACATGTCTTCCTTCTATATCCTGGCCTCTTTCAGGTTCACTAATGCACTACTTGCATTCTCTCAATGAAAACTTGCAAAGCTCTTCCTCAGAGTATTCAACAACTCTGCTTCTCCTCGAATTCCTCTAGCACCTCAGAATGTGTGGGTTTTATGCACTCTTTGCACCTGCTCAAATCACTCCTTGTTGATCCTTTCCTTCATAGTTTTCAACAAATCTAAAGTACATATCCTTCAACAAATTTCTAGATTATTCAGTAACTCTGGGGTTTCCTCCCTGACACTCTCCTCTCTGAACTTGAATTAGAGTTCTCTTGTGCACTCCTTGCACCCACTCGATCCCCACCTAGAAGATCTCTATAGATTATTCAAAAACTCTATCTTTTACGCCTTCTTTGCACAGTTTCTCCTCCAAGGTGTTCAATAACCTTGAGGATTCTCTCTGAGCTTGTAATTATCCTAGTGTGCCCTCCTGGCACATTCTCCTCTGAATTCGATTTGAAATTTAGATGCCCACTCCCTATTATCACTCATAGATTTATCAATACTCTTCCATGCACTCCTTTCACATAGCCTAAAAGAACCCATAATAACCCATCAAACTCACAGACAGATAACGAATTCTATCTTATCCCTGCAGATGAAACCTATCACATACATCTACAACATGTATTGATAAAACACATAGACTGCATTCATAAAACAAACATTCACAACATAGAAACTCATAAATAGTGAAATATATTGTTTTATATTAATATCTGAATGTTTGGTTACAATATTTTCAAGCTCGGACATCAACAGAGTCTTGGCTCTCTCCTCCATCTCTCTTTGGCTTATAATGATTTTCTATCAACTTTTCAGTAGCCTCCATTGGGCATGCGCTACAATGATTTATACAAGAGGGGCTCATCGATATTTCCCTCCAACTAAACTTAGTGGTGTCTAATCACCATTACAACGCCTATATAGGATTATTAAATTAAATGAAAATCTAGTCTAAATCGGATCTAGATCGGTCCACAGCTAGCCATTAAAGGAGACTTCAACTACATCCTGTAAAATGGCATGGCTCAGCTCTGCTCAAGCCTTATAGTATTTAATTGCATTTAAATTTACATTTAAAATTTAAAAATAAGGAGGGATGTGCCTCTCCCTCCCTTGAATTATCTTTGATGTGTTGAATAGCTAGTGCATTGTTGAGGTGGAAAGGATGCTTCTGCATCATACTCCACTGCTGGGAAAATCATGAGCTCCTGCTCATGAGATCCTCTACTCCACTATTGAAATCCTCCTGGATACCAAACTTCTCTCAGGAGTTGTCCACCTGCTCCTCTACTTTGTTGTTGTTGTTACTTCCTTGCTACTACTACAGGTTCTTCTCTATTCAGGCTCCCCCTGCTGACAACTTATTTTTTTGACTTCAACATCAACCTCCTTATATCCTATATCTCTCTTTCAACCTTGTCCACTGGCTGGCTCCTACTTTCATGGAAAATTCCCTATTATACTTCTTCCTACTGATCAAAGGCCAGATCAACTTGATCTCCCATGATGTCTTCATCACTTGTTCCCTTGACTTGCAAATTTCCTACATAGGTTGTGACACATACTAATGTATGGCCTAGGTTGGTACTATGTTGAGACACATATATTTTGATGGTATGTGGTGATATTGGTACATGGTTGGTAGAGGCATGTGGTGGTTATGTTGGGAATATGGTTTGAGATATACTGTTGGTAATATTGGAATGAGTTGCATGCATTAGGGAGTGGATCTGGTTTCATGGATGAGGCAGTGATAGTGGATGTGACAGTGGACGTGAAAGGTTAGATACTATGAAAGGATGAAAGTGACAGAGTGAAAATGGTAGTATAGGTTTTTTGGCGCTTATATTTCAGGGTGGTTGGATGGACAAAGGAAAGGCGGTTGTATCCTGCTTCTGGTTGGTACCATAGAGACAGGGAGTTGAAGCTTCCTTCAGGTTGAATCCTGAGAACTAGGTGGTTCTAACCACCTTTCGGTTTGAGATGGAGAAATTATGGGGTTGTATCCTCCTTTTGGTTGGAGCTAGAGAATTATGGAGTTGGAGTTTCCTTCAAGTTGGATCTTGAGAAATAAGGGGGTTGGAGCATCCTTCTAGTTGGAGCTATAGAATCAGAAGTTGGTGGTTACTTGAATGTAATTCTTTGACATCTAAGAAAATCATTCCATGGTTTTCTCTCACATTGGGTTTCCACGTAAATATTGGTGTACTTTGTATTTGTGGATGTGTCTATGATTGTTTATTATGCATTGATGGATGATAATGTTTATGATGCAATAATGTATTGAATGCATAACTAATAAATCATTGAATATTGTTGATAAAGTTAAATAATACATATTATTATTTAAAGTGGTATTAAGTGCTCATATTGATTCAACCCCCTTCTCAGTATTCCAACATAGACCATTTTAGGGCTTCTTTCTATATTATGTCCACTAGAGTAAATAAACCTGTGTTGGCATGCACACATAGATAGGTTCAATACCCTAGGTTTAAGGTAATTAGTCCACCAAACCCTATATATATCGACCCTTTCAAAATCACCTGCAATTAGGTGAAGTCTCACCTAAGGTATCCTTATGGGGACTGCAGGAACCATGATTCTATAATGGTGAGGGGAATAATGCAGACAAGATCTGTTATACCTACAAGATCCTTTCGTGCACTAGATCCTAGCTAACCCATCCTTGTGACTTAATTATATATCCATATCAATCCATATTCATATCATTTAGTGCTTAAACATACAATTAAAGATATTGCAGAGTAATCTATCGACAATATCAACAACGATAAGCATTCATCCATAGTAAATGAAAGAATTATCACAATACAGACATGAATAATCATTAGACATCACAATTAGACACATAGTTACCATGGTTCACACCGTCTAGGGATACTCCCACAAAATATTTTCTTATTTATTATATTTATGGAATTTGTCTTGTGCTCTGTGCTATAATGGATGTTCAATACACAAAATACTCTTCATACATCGGTATATTCTTACATACACAATATTCTATAGAAACAACCAAAAATAAGAATCCTTTCATAGGTTCTTCAATTCATCATCCTGACTTTGTGGGTATTTTACATCCTTTATGCCTATTCTTCAGGTTTCTTTTCCAACTCATAATCATTTGGTGAACACTCATGCTCAGCTCATGAAAAATCATTATGATATGGATAAAACTCATGCTTGACTGATGTTCCTCGATTTTTCACTAGTTCTTTTTTCCTATCCCCCATCTCCTCTTCTTTATTCTCTCTTCTTTCTTGTTCTTATTTATCTTCTTGATATTATTGATATTGATCCTTTTCCATGTATATCATATCTTCTCACTGTCCTTTCCCCAAAAATTCCTACCTAATAGACCCCCAACACTCACTTGTGGCTTCTTTCTATATTATGTCCACCAGAGTAAATAACCCTTTGTTGGCACACACACATAGATAGGTTAAATACCCTAGGTTTAAGGTAATTAGTCCACCAAACCCTATATATACCAACCCCTTCAAAATCATCTGCAAGTAGGTGAAGTCTCACCCAAGGTATCCTTATCGGGACTACAAGAACCATGATTCTACAATGGTGAGGGGAATAATGAAAACAAGCTCTGTTATACCTACAAGATCCTTTCACGCACTAGATCCTAGCTAACCCATCCTCATGACTTAATTATATATTCATTATTTCATATCAATCCATATTCATATCATTTAGTGGTTAAACATACAATTAAAGATATTACAGAGTAATCTATCGACAATATAAACAAAGATAAGCATTCACCCATAGTAAATGAAAGAATTATCACAATACATACATGAATAATAATTAGACATCACAATTAGACACATAGTTACCATGGTTCACACCCTTCTGGGCTATGTCCACAAAATATTTTCTTATTTATTATATTTATGGAATTTGTCTTGCATTATGTGCTACAATGGATGTTCAATACACAAAATACTCTTCTTACATCAGTATCTTCTTACATACACAATATTCTATAGCAACAACAAAAAATAATAATTCTTTCAAAGGTTCTTCAATTCATCATCTTGACTTCATGGGTATTTTACATCCTTTATGCCTATTCTTCAGGTTTTCTTTCCAGCTCATAATCATTTGGTGAACATGCATGCTCATCTCATTACAAATCATTATGATATGGATACAACTCATCCTCGACTGGTGCTCCTGGATTTTGCGCTAGTTCTTTTTTCATGTCCCCCGTCTCCTCTTATTTCTTCTCTTTTCTTTCTTGTCAATATTTCTCTTCTTGATATTATTGATACTGATCCTTTTCCATGTATCTCATCTCTTCTCACTATTCTTTCCCCAAAATTTCCTACCCAATAGGCCCCCAACATTCACGTGTGGCTCGTCTTGAGCCATTTAGGCCTGTTGTGTCATGTTCATCCCTACCTCATTGAATTTTTAGAGAGTGTCCTTCACTTTCTGAACTGTTGTTGTGATCTAGGCTTCATCTTCTAGTGGTTTCCACTTCATCTTGTAGTAGTTTCCACTTTGTCTTGCAATGGTTTCCACTTTTGTATGGCCTTCCTTTGTTCTTCCTTGATTTGTTGCACTGTGTTGTACAGTTTCCTATTAGCCAATATCACTGAAATTCTTTCTTTTGGGGCCAATGGGCCAATGTGTTCATGTGTTCAGTGGCTTGTTGCAATTCCTCATATTTACTCCTTATCCTATATTCCAAGTATTTTAGTTACGTATTGGAGGTAAGCATTTTCCAGATGCGTGTGCTCTTGTCACACATCTTTATGCATTCATCTTCCCCGCTTTTGATATTTTCTACTACTGTCTACGCAGTCCACTCCCTTTTTTTATTTCTTCTGGTGGTGTACTTGGTGCTGCACACACTTCCAACTCTATGATATTCATGGGAAGTCCTCTCATAGCCTCACTAGTATTTACTACTTGTTCCTCCATCATGGCCTCTACCACCGTCGATACTTTTGGGACCTCATTGCATAGTTTTTGGAGTGTTGAATGCACTTTTTGAACCATTTGTTCAACTTCCTCCTTCTCCTTTAAGCCTTGGGAGACCTTTTATTCCACTTAAATCTTCTCTATATTGGCTTTATCTATTTTTTTCATTGCTTTTCTCTTCTCCTTATATGCAAGTTCCACTCGTTGTTCTACTGCACCCTTTTCTTGGAGTGCAGTGGTGTATTGTTTCTTCAGTTTTTCCTTCATTTATTATTCTACTTCCAACTCATTGGTTATGGTGTCTACCTGACACTGTATTTCCTAGGTGATCCCATTGTGTAAAACCTGTAGAAATTCCATTGGCATGAAGGAGATGACTAAGTATGCATGACTCAGGCCTACCAACTTCTCCTGTACTTCGAGGTTTGGTAACCTGACTATTTGTACTGGGATCTTGAGTACTATCTCCTATGTAGTCATCTATGATGATATCCCATTCTATTCTTCCACTGCTATGCCTCCTTGGATTGTGTATTCTCCTTGCGTAGGTGTCAATAAGACTGTCTCCAATAATTTTTGTAGCCTCAATTATTGGTCCTGTAGCTTCATTTGTAGTTCTTTTTGTTTCTTTGTTGTCTCCTTGGGGACCTCTTCCATGGTATCCCTTAGTTGGTATCCAAATATCTTCATGTCATCATATTTTAGTTCATAGATGACTTGTGGATTCTGAGATTTTTGCTTCTTCCACGCCGATGACCCTGGGCTCTGGTCCTGTCATTTCCTTCCTGTTTGAGGTAAGGGTTGTGTAGGTTTAAATGTTGGACCTGTTTCATGTGCATCCTCCATTCCATCACCTCTATCAGTGTCCTATGTTCCATTGTCGGGAGGGTTTGTTTCTCCATCTATGTGTTGTGTCACTTCGGTGTTCCCCCCTGTGTCATCACATCCCCTTCTGATGGTACCTTCCAGTATGGTTCCTAATCCTGCATGAACAAATGGATGTATTCTTTGGTTATATTATTTTTCCTTTGGACCCACTCTTTCCTTATATCATTCCTAGCTTTGATGTACACATGGTGCCTATCTACGCGAAATTTCGCAACTAGGTCGTATGCCTCCACTAGTTGTGGTGACATGTGCAGTGTGTTCTCGATACTCTGTTGAATTATTTCATCATAGAGAAATAATTATGTATCGGTGTCCATATGCATCCTTTTCATTGTTGAGGACCACAAGTTTTGGTATTTCTCCACTATGCATGGCTTCCCCCTCATCCCTAAGAAATGCACATCCTCTGTCTCTTCCCATGTGGTGAAGGAAATCAAGATGAGTAATGAGGAGTACTCAAAATCAATCCCCTTATATTGAGATTTATCACAATCCAATAGGAACTGGTTTAGTAAGAAAGGGGCCCAACATATTGTATTTCCTTCTTCACATTTCTCTGCAACAACTACTACCCATGATAGGACTTGATCCTTCCTTCATTTCTGTATAAATTTTCATGCTAACATCTATGCAACTACTTCAACTATGAGGTCACATATAATCGGTATATCCAGGTTGCACACCCCTCTAATTCTGCAAAAATTCACTCGCACTACCTATGAATAGTCTCTTCCTATCTGTAAATAATGTGGAAGGGTCTTTCCCCTAGATGGGTAGTCTAGTGATTCATGTTATCAGGTCTGTATCAATTGAAATTGGCCTATCTAGCCACATGTACACCCTATTTATGCAATATAGTATAATTTTGACGTAGGCATTGACTTTGTTGTTGCGTCCAAAGTGTGGGATCTCAAACAGGTTGAGGAGGCATGTTGGCTCCAATCCTCTAGCCTAAACTTTGGTAACTGGGACAATCTACTTCGAGATTGCATCTACCTAGAGTTCCAATTATTTGTAGGGCACAAGTTCAAGGAAAGTTTCCACCTTTTTATTGTCATGATTTTCATACCTTAGTTGGGGCACCTTCCCCAACATGTCCTCATCGATAATCAATCCCTCAAGAATAGTTGGTGTCACCAACCTATAGTCTAGGTTCTTTGCCAATGCTATCGGGGGGTGTCATTCTTCCTTGGCGGTATGTAGTCGCAAGGGAACCTCGACTCTAATGAGGATGAACCTAGGGTTTCCTCAAGCTCTAGTTCGACTGCGATCAGTCTGGTGCAACTCTTTTTGGTTATCATTGCTGCTACTCATGTGGATTTGGGTTGTACCATTTCTTTAATTAACTCACCTCTAGAAATTAGTGAAGATATGTGCTCCCTCTCTCTTTGTTATCCTTGTTTTTGTTGTAATTGCTAAGTAAAAATAACCCACTTTTTGCAATATTGGTGGATTTTATGCCTTGTTTCTAGCTGTGTACTAATCTTCATGCCTTCTCACCTGTGGCATCCACCCGTAGTGTGACAGGTGCTTGCATTAATGGAATTTTATTTCCAAATCCACTAGTATATTTTTGTCTTGTACTGCTACTCAGTCATGCGTGTTGACAACATATTAATTTTACTCTATGTCTTTATGATGGATTTATGATTGGGACTTCTCACATCTCTGTGCATTGTTATAATTGTTTATTTTATGAGTTGTCATTATTCTTTCGTAACTATCATTTAATTATATTTTGTACTTGATAGCTATCTTGTCCCATGGGATGGTGCAATTACTACTGCATACTTGACCATTTTTGTGTCGGGTTTCCTTGGTTTGCACAGTTTCCCTTACCTGCAATATTTCCATTGGCATTCTATATGAACTTTCTTTTTCTTCTGCGGTTCTTCCTATTGTGAAACTTGTTGACACTCTTGGTAGAGTTTTAGCTGATTTTCATTCACCTTGCCTTTCAGTGCTACTCCATTAAGTGTTTCCAACTGTGCAACACCTACCTTTATCACCTCCTAGATCACATATGATCCTAATCATTGCATTCAGAACTTCCATGGGTGCTGCATAAAATTTCTATCATATAGTAGTACCAATTCCCCTACTTGGAATTTTTTCGACTTAATATGTTTATCATGCCATGTTTTTTCCATTTCCTTTTTAACTTGTTGATGGAAACTTGTGAAAAATATATCCTTCCCAAGTTGTACCAGTTGTGATAGTTGTTCATGTATTGTGCCTAAATCTGACAAATCTGTGATAGCTGCGATGCGTAGGCTTGATACAATAAATTCCATCGACATTACTGCCTCCTATCCATATACCAATATTAACGATTTGTTCCCTATCAACTTCTTGTTGGTTGTCTATATGCCAATAATACTGCAGGGATTCTTAAGTCCCGATTATCTTTTCCCACGTTGCATATTTTTGTTATTGCATACTCTAGGACTTTGTTGAATGCTTCCATTATTCCATTTGCCTATGGGTGGTACATCGTACTCTTATGGTGATGGATTTGGATTTCTTTAGTCAAGGATTACATAGTTTTATTAATGAAGTTCATCCCTTGATCACTCATCAATGTTCGAGGAAATCCAAATCGATTTACTATTTTTTCGAACAAAAAGTGCACTGCAGTTTCTATGCTACAATCTATAATTGGAGTGGATTCTTCCCATCGAGTTAGATATTATATTGTTTTCATGATGTACCTATCCCATATTCTTCTTATTGGTGCGTTTATTGGTCCAATGAAGTCTATATCGCACTTATAAAAATGATTTAATGTAACTTGTGGATTCGATGGCATCTCATCCCTTCTATAGTGTTTTCTGACCTTTTGAAAAACATCACATGTCTAACAGTAATCCTGTGCATCCTTGTGGAATGTCAGACACCATAACCCTACACACAATACCTTATGTGTAGTGGATTTTCTTTCATAATGTCCTCATGTTATCCCTTCATGTGATTCTTCCAATATAGTTGGTATTTCGTGTTTGACTACGCAATGTCATAGTGCTCCATCTGTGCCCATTTTATATAAGCTTCCTACAATTAATTGGTATTCCCCAACTTTCACTACCAACTGTATTTTTGGAACGACCGTCATGTCTAAGGGGACCATCCTTGTGCTTGATAACTGTACAATTTTTGTAAAGTATTCATCCACCATCTTGACCACAAATAGTTTTTCATCTAGTAAGCTATCGTCCAAGTTTCATTCCTCTTCTCCTTACAATATATATGACAAATGATCTAGTCCTTCATTGAATTTACCTAGTTTTACTACTACTTCAAAATCATACTCCTAGAACAATAAGAGTCATCTTCAAATCCTCCCCCCCAAGATTGTCTCGTTGACTAGATATCTCAGTGTAGAATGATTTGTGTAGATATTAAAGTGTGAGCCTAGTAAGTAGTGTATGAACTTCTGAAGCATGTATACCATAGCCAATCCCTCACATTCTGTTGTGGTGTAATTTTTCTTTGTTGTTGATAGTTTCCTACTTGCAATAGAAATTGGATGGTCTATGTCTCCATCACCTGTCTATGACAATATCACGTGCAATGTTATCGATGATGCATCCACATGTACATGAAAGTCCTTGTTCTAGTCATGGAAAATTAATATCGATGTAGTTACTAACTTTTGTTTCAGTGTGTCGAGTCCTTTCTAGAAATCGTCATTCCACTAGAAATTTGTGTATTGTTTCAATCATTTTTCCATTAGGGTTGTAATATGTGAGTATCCTTCGATCAATTTCCTGTAATACCCATTATGAACCAATTTCATGTGCAAATGCTTGATTGATGTGGGTGGTTGTAAGTCCAAAATAACTACAATCTTTGTGGCATGAACTATCAAGCCTTGTTTTCATACCACGTGTACCAATAATATTCCAAATGGGGCGCAAAAAATACACTTCTTTAGGTTTAAAGATATCTAATGTTGTCTACACTTATCCAACATAAATCTTAGCAATTCAACATGATCTCGTAACAAGATAAATACAATCGATTCATCCAAGTAGACTTCATGAAACTTGTGAATAAACTCCTTAAATACTACAACAACTACTCTTGAAAATACCACATGTGTGTTCTTTATCCCAAATGATATTACTATGTACTAAAAAATTCCCCATTATGTTGCAAATGTAGTTTTGTATCTATCTTCCTATGAAATTCTTATCTGATGGTAGCCTAAGAAACTGTCTGTGAATGAATAATCTTCTTTTCCACCCACATTTTCAAGTACTTCATCTGTGAATGGCGTTGGGAATGAAACGTGTAGGAACACATCATTCATTTTCCTCAAGTCAATGTAGATTTGTATTCCCTTGGTTTTCTTGTCCTGCACTACTACGAGACTTATCCATTTGGAATCCTTGACTGGTTCGATGAATCTTGCCTTTAACATGTGTTATATTTCCTCCTTTACATTTTCTTCATATATTCGATTCAACCTAAAGGGTCTTTGTTTCACTATGTTTATGGGTTGGAATGGAATATCATATAGATGAGGGAAAATACCCAATGGAAGGTCCCAATCAAACCTAATCTCATCTGGTGTAGTGTTCCCATGAGTTTATTTGCCTCGTTGTTTCTCATAATTAAAATAATAAAATGGGGAAAGAAAATAAACTACCCCAAAAGAGTTCTAACTAATTCTATGGATAAACTAACTAAAATCTATCTAATCTAATATAACTAATTCTAAACTATCCCAGGATAAAAACTAATAGAACTAAGTACAGTGAAATATAATATATAGATAGCATAATCAATTCATGACAACCCATACATGTTAATACAATAATATTACGTAACTCATCTTAAATAGTTGAAGAAGAAAAATGTAAAATCATCCCTACACTCACAAGAAATCACAACAACATAAGGATTCTAGATACTAAGCACATAAATAGTTCACATGATCAATACCCTGAAAACTCAAACCACAAATACCAGTGTAGAATAGCCCCACAAGCATTTGCAAACAACTATGACCTCAAAATGCCTCCTATTCTTTATTACTCAGAAGTAAAAGTACTATATTTTTGTTACAAATGGAAAATTCCTTCATCTATCCTCTGAGTTATCTTTTATAAGACAAGAGAGACATTTGCAGTTCTCATAACTATTTGTTTCCTCTCTTATATTTTGAAAGTGGAGATGTGAGCGTTACAAAGAGAAACCAAATAGACTCATGAGTGATCATTTTCTCCCCAAGACAATTTACAAATGATATTCATTAAAAGCAATCATTGACTCATCCCATTGGTATTATATTATATTCCTCGAATGTTTCTTAGTGTTTGTGGCTTCTCCCTATTGATTGAAATCCTTTTGCCTTCTTCTCCTCTGTCTCAAATTTCCATTGGGATATTTCTAGCTAGATTTTGTTTCCTTTAGCTTGAGACATAAAATATTTAAGTCTTCATAGCTGGTTCTTCACTTGAATTCAAGCTCCATATATGTTTTTCATTTTCGAGCAATTTACGCTCTCAATCTTCCACATTTTCTATGCCATCTTGTTCTTCTCTTTTCCATATTTCTATAGAGTTATCCTAGGCTTGATTTCACTACTCGTAGCTCCATATATGACTCCTTGAAATTAGTATGTCCATTTCCCCCCCAAATTCGTGGTAGTATATTTTCTATATGTTCTGATGTCTTCTATCAGTTGTTTGGCATGTAGACTCATACCATTTTGTTCCTCTATCTGATACCTTTCCAATGAGGTATCACAGGCCTAATTCTAAAATTTCTAGAAAAATTTATGATTGTTAAACATTTATCACTCAAAAAACATTGACTAGGTCCGTGGGTTGATCTGGACCATTAATTATTGAACCTACAAAAGGGAAAACCCACTATATCAATGGTTCTTGTCAATTTTTCATCGAACCTCAAAAATGGTAGAGTGTGTGTTCATAACTTCGTATCATAGTTTTCCTATCTCCTGTTCAATTCCCATCCCGACGTATTAACTCCAAGAGAGAGATATAGTCATTCAACATATCTAGAGAAATATACATCATCCAATGGGGGAGCTATTTCACATTCTAATCTAATGTGTCGGTGAAAATGCATCGAAGAAAATAATCGAAGAATATTATTTCTTCAATTTTTGTTCTAAATGTGAAAGCCCAAAAAAGGGGTGATGATGCAGATTTTGAGATGATTATTTGGTGTCCAAAAGTCTTGTGGGGTTTCACGGTATCAACAAGGGTTATTGAATAATATTCCCCCATAGATTTTTTTTGCATACAAAATATATCAATCGTCCTTTCAGTGACGATCAACGATCACAATTAAAATTAATTTGGAGACTGAAGGAGACAATTCAGAGTGTTAACTCCGACCATCCAAAGTTGTAACCCGAATACTGTTGAATGAAAAATATATGATCGTTCACTCAAGGAAAATATCGACATCTCCAAAGAGTTTCTCTTTGGTAATCTTCTCTAGTTTTAAGCTTGCGAAAATTTGCAAAGTAATAATCTCATGGCCCTAATGTTGGTTTCTCGGAAGGAAAAGGGGCTTAGCTTCAAAAGAGCCTACGTATGTCACCAAATAATTCAGTTGCGAAGAATATTTCTATGTTAAAGAAGAAGACAAGGATTCGATCTGAGGGAGAGAAGGAATATTTACTAACTTAGGAACATAAATAAATCTTTTTATTGTGGGTATTGTATCCATAATGCCAACAAATCTTAGAACAAATGAAGTTCATCAATTGAGTAGTGAGTAAAATGCAATCCCAATCATACATTCGGGGAGGGATATCAAACTGATTTGTGATATCAGGAGTAGTTGTACTCTGATGAAGAAGGACTTTGACAATGAAGAGTGTGAATGGTAGGGATGATGAATCTCTGACATCGTTGTCGGAGTATGTCATCGAAAGGTTAGGAAGAAGAGTCTAGAAAAATAGCAATTATGATCAAGGAAAGTGGTGTATAACACATAAACACCGTGCATTAGCACCAATTCAGATGGAACAAGTGAGAGTGAACCATGTGGCAGTGAGGTGGAAAAGGTGTGTTTTGGCTTAGAAAAGTTTGGGAAGCCATAATTTCCAATATGGAACTCATATTTAAGTATGGTTATAGTAGTTGGAAATCTCTTGGAGAGCATAATCAAACTATGATATTTGGTTAGAGGAAATAATAGAGGAAAAGACAGAGAAAACCCAATAGGCCCTGGGCCTAATTGTTGGGAGAGATGGAAGGCCGAAAGAAGAATCTGATAAAGATCAATCTGAAGAGGCTCAAGAAAAAGTCTACAATGAAGGTGAATCCAACATCCTTAGAATCTTAGGACCTCAGGGAAATAATAAAAAAGGAAGATCGATAAGGATCAAAGTCAAGATTCTAGAAAAGGATGAACAAATTTCCTGACAGGCCTCTCAAGGATGGAGAAGCTATGCAAAAAAAATGTCCTTACACACTTTCTCCTACAATAAAACAATAAATATATCATCCATGCAATCAAAAGAAGACTGCATAATACAATAGGGAATATATTCTCTACCATTAAACCAATTTATTAGAGAGTTTTAGACTAATTCAATAATAATATGGTTGTTGTAGATGAGTATCCGAAGACTACATAAGCTAATTCGAAGAAAAATAGTAGAATCCATATGCAAGAACATAAGTATGAAGTCACAAAGAATAACATGTCATAAACATGATGCATAATTTGAATTAGTCAATCAACAAATAATTATCCATAACCTCATGTAAGACATGCAATAAAACATCAGACCTTGCAACCACTTAGAATCATCAAACACTTCAGAATCAACGAATAGTTTGAAAACAAATTTCACTGAAACATAATAGGTCAATAAGCATCATAAAGAAATTTTAAATCATCAGATCGAAAGGAATAATCAACACCCATCAAAACAATCATCGAACAAGATAAACTCCCCAACCCCCTCAAAGTAGACAAAGACATAACATTAGGCTCAAGCAATAGAGGATTGGCTAATAGGATTGAAATTTTAGTAGGGGGGGGCCTTTCCTTTTTCTTGTAAAATAAAAAGTAGAAGGGGTTTTTTGCGGCAATAAAAAATGGTGACACACTGAAAGAATAAATTATCTCTTTTAATAGAAATCTAGGGCCTATACTTCATATATGGATTTTAAAGATAAGTTCAACAATCTACAGACAATTTTCCAGTAGTCATGGGTACCACAATGACACCAAAATTCTAAAAGAGATAACCCAATATTTCAAGTACTTGTAATCTAACACACCCTTCTGAAAGAGCCAATTAATGAGATAAACTATTTTATTGGTTGTACACTTCAAATTAGAATTGGTTCAACAATGGGTTTTCACTTGTAAAACAAGAAAACATCTACCTAAGTGTGTTCCCAATATCTCTTTTCGTAGCATTTCTTGGCTTCCAATGAGTGTCCATAGCCCTGATGAAATTTCCTTGGTAACATACAAGCATAGCCCCACTTGCAGCAAGAGTCCATATCCTTGAAAAGTTTACTTTTACTTCCCACACTATTAATAGTGCTATCAACTTCCTTTTTATTTCAGAAAATTCTTGCCTTTTTAGGTTCTAAATATAGATATGCATATGCACCTAGGGTGTGTAGGAAGTAGGGTGATACAAGATTTCCTTTTCTTTTATTAGTAGAAGTTATGCAATTTAGTTTAACCCACAAGTCTCCCCAAAAACAATCATAGTATTTTAAATATTTTTAATGTGAGTGGGTGGAGCTTAAAGAAAAGAGTGGATAAACTGTAACATCCCGCTCTTGCGCGCACTGAACAAACTTATTATTTGAGGACGCCTGCTCGAAAGTGATCCATATTAATATACTTTTGGGCATTTGATTTGTGATTATGAGGCATTATGAATTGATGACATGTTTTTTTGTTTCATTGACATAGATAGGTGGTATTGACTCAGTTATATTGAGTGTGTAGGATTTCGGACCTCGAGGATGCAGAGGCATCGATGGAACCTCTTGGACTCCAGATCGAGTTGGGGAGTGAACTATTGAGGTTTGATTGTTTTATATGTGATATTATTACATCTGATTAGATCATATGATTATGGATATATTTATGACATGATTCATTGATGATGCAGGTTGATGATAGCTTGTTGACCAAACTGACATGTGGAGTAGAGGGGTCACGCATGAATACTAGAGACGTTGAGGGAGAGGTGTGGACAACAACCCTTCCACAACCTACTAGAACTCTCTTCATGGCTCGAACTATAGGTTAATGAATAACTAGTTTGAGAAGACCCATGATGCCATGAGGGCCGACTGTGACAGTTGCTCACGATGATTCTAAGGGGTGCACAATAAGGCATGGGCCTTATTCCTTAGAAGCCCTTAGTCTCCCACAAGATCACCTGGTGGAGTATTGACTCCAGGGGTTTTTGATGTCTACCAAGTCATTCAATAGGTGAGTGGCACCCTTGGAGCATGTGGTGCCTCTTGAAGGGCACATCGCACAAGAAAAATGCAAAGAGGCGAGTGGCACCCTTCGAGCACGTGGTGCATCTTGAAGGGAACGTCGCGCAAGACAAATGGAAAGAGGCAAGTGACACCCTTGGAGGATGTGGTGCATACTGAAGGGAACGTTGTGTTGTTATTTAATAATTGAATAAACCTAGATGGATTTAGGACGAATAACGTGTTAAGGAATATTTAAAAATTTTCCACTAATAAAATGTCGCCCAACATAGGAAAATAAAGTCTAGGTCTAAATTTTACCTGTGATAAATTTTTTATCTAGTTATAATATATATATATATATATATATTAATGATAATCTTCATTAATCTTGTGACAAGAATGGGGTAAGCAATTAAATTGATTTATAAAAATCTTTTGGGATAAAATTTAGAAAGGCAAAAAGGGGAAATAATGGTTTTGTCTCATAGGTTAATTAAAAATTTATCAACTAAAAAGGAAAAAGGGAAAAAGTAAATTTTGTACACCTGCCAATTGGAAGTTTTAAATGAAAAGGGAAAGAGGGAAATCTAAAATAATTAGGAAACTAGGAAAAAGCGGGAAACATAAAAAGAAAGGGGAAACACAAGGAAAAAGGCAGAGAGTCTAACGTAGTAAGGTATATAGCATTAAATAACTTTCTAAATTAAACTCAACTACTAAATTAATAAGAGGGAAAGTCATTAAAACTTGCAAGGGAATATAGGGACACCTAGGAGCGATTCTAGGAATGACTTAAGGTGGTGAGGGAAATAAGGGAAATTAGATAATTAATGAAATTAATTTATGGAGGAATGAACGAGATGGGTGACACATGTACAGGGAAGATTTTTATGAATTAAATTATTAAAAAATAAATTTAAAGAGGATTTTGGGAAAGTAATGGACTTAGAAAATCTATATAAAGGAGGGAGGAGGAGGAGGATGGATCTCTTCTGTTTTCATAATGTTACGCTACATAAATCTATACTTGAATGACTTTGCTTGTGGGAGTTGGGATACCCGGCTCGGTGAGGAGTGGTACCTCGGCCTTTCGAGACGAGATGGGAGCTAGTTGATCCTTTGGTTAGTGTGCATGGCCCCTTTGTGGCTCAGGGGGCTAAGGGGGAAGAAGAGTACCCCTAGTGTTGGCTAGGAGGTACCAGTGAAGTCTCATCGGTCGGCAAGCAGGAGCTGCACGGAGCATGTGGGACAACAAATCAGAGCGGGCTACTTGGGATACAATATGCTTCCTTTATTTTTGCATGATAGATGGTTAGTATGATTTATGATTTTAATTCTGTATGTTTAATTGGGTAAAGAAAATAATTTTCTTAGTATTCTAGTTGATGACTGAAATTTCCCCCATAGCCTTCAGCTCGATGTTGATTGATCCCCTGGCCTTCGATCCCTACCTATATTGACTGTCCTATGGTTTATTGATTTGTGATGATTGTGGTTTATTTTTTCCTTCATCCCTAGCTCATACGTCAACACCTGAGCAGTCAGCCAAGAGCCTGATCTACGGTCATCATTTCAGTGTTAATAAACCTATAGATCTAAATGCCCTGCTTTTTTGTGCATGGATGAGGAGAAAATGATGAGTTTTCGAGTCGTCTATCCCTATTGATTGTCCTTGGTTGATTGACGGTCATTGCACATTCTGATGATTGAGTATCTCTACGTGTGGATTGATAGATTTATTGAACAACCATGTGGTGTACAGTGGACAAATATCATCCTTACAGTTTCCTTATCATGGATAGTAAATTTTTATATGCCTACAATTGTTTATATGTCTTCACTCTTTCTTACGATAGGGCTACTAGTCTTAGATATATGTGCAATTTTATACAATGCATGTGTCTCTTTCAGTTACGCAACAAAATTTATCTGGTAGTTTCTTGATGGATTGGCAACAAATTTCCTTGATGGATGTAGATAATTCTCTGCGATTTTTTTTTATATTGATGGCATGACCATTGCCGAATTATTACCCTGCATTTTATTTTTATTTTGAATTCATTTTTAAGTCGGGACAACTTGCTATGCATTTTTGTTTTATCTAAAGGAGTCTTTCTACATTTTGCTTTATATTTGAAGGCGTATTTATACCTGAAGGTGTTTTTCTTTATTGTTGGATGGTTACCCTCGTGATTTTTCCATTTTTTTTCCTTGACTGCAACCGTTGCTGGTTGACCTGGCGAATTGCCCCTCTTCTTTGATGACATTCTTCTTAACCTCTCAGCCTTAGTAATTCGTTTGTTTTCAACTGTTGGAAGGCGTTTTTCCAGCAACTTCCAGTCGGACTTAACGGAGAGGTTATTTCCTTGCATCTTCCTTACTCCCTCATGAGCTACCTCTGTCTTCATTGATGAACCCCAATGCCAGAAACTTCTTTATTTTCCTTTTGGCAACGAGTTATGTGCCTGTAAATTTGTATTGTGATTAATGGTGCTATCCATGGCAGAGAATTGGCGACTGTGGTGTAACAACACTACCTTTATTTTCTTTTGTGATTTTCCTTACTATTGCCAGCGAATTAAGTGTCTGTGGTGGAGTGGTGCGAATTGATTTTAATGGAATAGAATAACCTTTATATATTACAAGGGCAACAAATTTTCATATTGAATGAACAAAGTTATACTGACATTTATAATTTAATAGCGACACCTAGATTATTGTTAATCCATAGCTTCACTTAATTCCTGCATTGACAACAAATTTTCATGAGTGAATTACCATGTTCTGTACTGAGTGTTGATGAGCAATTTTCATATTTCTGATAGCCTTTTGAATGCATAGTGATAGCGTGTTAATGGATAGAATTACATGCGTTGGACAACACATATTTTTAGACAACAGTTAGATAGTGGTTAAATATGGATAGCCACCTTGGGTGCACAATTGTATAACTAAGCATTTCAGTGATGGGTGATTCTTAAATTGTTAGAGAACCACTCAAATAGCCTTCAAGACAAGTTTTCCCTTTACCCAACAAAGTCGCCCAGTTTTTAACTCAGCATTAATGATTAATCCTTGACTGCATTTTAGAATGATCTTATAGCTAGCTTAGGTAGCGACTTTGATTTTTAATGGAAACGATTACAGTAACTTACTCCCTTGTTTAGACAACCACCTCATGTGTTTTTATATTGACTTTATTTGATCAAATTTTTATCAGAAAACCCTTGGACAACATTTATAGCTTGTATATAAAATTGGATTATTAATGTTTGCATCCATGTCAACTATGTTAAACTTATTTGGATGGTGTTCAGTGTGTTAATAATGGTACATAGGGTTTTAATTAAAAACTCAATTATTAATGTTTGCAGCCATGTCGACTATGTTAAACTTGTTTGGATGGCGTTCAGTGTGTTAATAATGGTACGCAGGATTTTAATTACATCATTGTTGAGTTGATTTTATTGTTCTAACATATTACTATCATTAGTAATAGTAGACTATTGGAACTATAAAGGATTCTTTAAACCTTTTTCAATAATAAAATTTCTATTATTTAAATTCTAATAAGAAACCCTTATGTGGACACGTCAAGGGACCTAGTAAACACACTTAGAATGGAAGGAAAATGATATAAGGATGTCTAGGGTGAGTTAATGAACTAATTAAACAATTGTTTATGTAAGAATAAGTTAAATTTAGTTTCCTAAATAAAATTTTGGAAAGAGTCTTTAGAGTTCTTAGGATTGGAAATAAATTTTATTGACTTGGATGTATTTGATAAAGTGACTAGTAAAAATAATTCTTAAATGATTAGACATCAATGAGTTCATTGATACAATCATAAGTGTTGAATTGTTGATATTCTTTTGGCCCTTAAAAGAAATTTTTTGAGATCCTTATTTTTAAGACTTTGGAATTTTGAGTAATGAAATTCAACACCTACACTTTTAAATGTTTAAAGGTCAAATGGTGCCAATATTATTACGTAGGTTGAAGATTTATGTTGAAGGTTGTTAAGAGACTAGTAGATTTCTTAGAATCAAATGGTATTTAAGTAGATCATAAATCTTGGTTGATGGATCCTAGTTCAAAGAATTTATTTTTAGCTGTTAAACTTCGAGGTTTAGTCTTGTTTGAGAATAGAATTTTGGTTAATGGTTTTAGACACTTCCTTGTGCCTCAGAAAAGTCG
Organism: Picea engelmannii; assembly: GCA_009831015.1. NCBI lineage: Eukaryota > Viridiplantae > Streptophyta > Pinopsida > Pinales > Pinaceae > Picea > Picea engelmannii. The sequence goes on along the minus strand of ML777293.1, from coordinate 521,608 downwards.
CCTTCCCTCAGACCTTGAGTGGTCAAATTCAATCATATGCATCCTGGGATTGAGCGTGGCTTACTTTTCCTAGAGGTCCTAACCTCGCAGGATAGGTCGGGCGGGTAGTTAATTTAATTTTCAATATCTAGTTGATCATTATTTACTTTACGCTTTAGTCAGTTGTGATGCGATAAATTGCAACATTATTTATGTTTTGTGTTGAACATGTGTCATTGTTATAATTTGAAGGTGTTGGCATGGTATCGTCATTTATTTAGATGACGTGTAGATGATGATGCCTTCTTGTGTTGTCATGTTGATTTGCGATCATGTAATGATGATTCCATTACCCTAACTTTAAAGAACACACACAAAAAAAATGTACTTCGTTTGTTACCATAATGGAGCAGGTTCAAACCTATGACTGTGGATCGCCAAGCTTTCCAATGCAGTAAACTCGTGAGTATTAACCATTGCATTAATTAAAAACCTTAACGTGTCCATGTGGCGATCACATTTAGAGGACGCCTGAGAATGGAAGAAGAAGTTAAATTTTGGAAAGAGTATTTAGAGTTCTTAGGATTGGAAATAAATATTATCGACTTGGGTGTATTTGATAAAGTGACTAGTAAAAAGAGTTCTTAAATTATTAGACATCAATGAGTTCATTAATACAATCATAAGTGTTGAACTGTGGATATTCTTTTGTCCCTTAAAAGAAAAAAATACAGATCCTTATTTTTAAGACTGGATTTTTGAGTAATGAAATTCAACACCTACACTTTTAAATGTTTAAAGGTCGAATGGTGCCAATCTTATTACATAGGGTGAAGTGTTTTGTTGAAGGTTGTTAAGACACTAGTAGATTTCTTAGACTCAAATGGTATTTAAGTAGATCATAAATATTGATTGATGGATCCTAGTTTAGAGAATTTATTTTTAGTTGTTAAACTTCGAGGTTTAGTCTTGTTTGAGAATAGAATTTTGGTTAAGGTTTTTAGACGATTCCTTGTGCCTCAGAAAAGTCGCTAGACCTGAGACCTTGAGTGGTCATATTTAATCGGATGGATCCTGGGCTTGAGTGTGGCTTACTTGTCCTATAGGTCTAACCTCGCAGGATAGGTTGCACAGGTAGTTAATTTATTTTTCAGTATTTGGTTGATCATTATTTTATTTACACTTCCGTCAGTTGTGATGCGCTAAAATGAAACATTATTTATGTTTTGTGTTGAACGTGTGTCGTTGTTATAATATGAAGGTGTTGGCCTGATATCATCATTTATTTAGAGGATGTGTAGATGATGATGCCTTCTTTTTCTGTCGTGTTGATTTGCGACCATGTCATGATGATTCCATTACCCTAACTTTAAAGAAAACAAACAAAATTGTACTTTATTTGTTACTGTAATGGAGGGGGTGTTACATAAACACTTTCCTATACATATGGGTTATCATGGTATGCTCAGTAGGAAAATGTGTTCCACCACAAATATCAATCCATACCTACAACTCAGAAATTTATAAATCTTCATTAATATATAATAGCTTGTGCATATTATGACTTGTAAGAAAAATATTTAGTATGTGACCAAAATTGACCAACCCCTTCACAAAAATTTAAAGGGTAATCCTCAAGGAAGACCAAGAGTCAAATCAACTCAGGTAAATACCGACAATCAAATAAAAATATGGGAGGGATATGTATAAATAGAAAGAAAAACTGAAATCAAAAGTGAATTCATGAAAATAAAACTAAACTAAAACGAAATTTGAAGCTAGAATGTCAGTCATCAATAGGATGAAAACTATTTGAAAAATATAAGAAGAGAAAAAAACAGTGAGTAATAAATATGACAGTATGAACAAAAAAACTGTTTTCATGGGACAAATGACAATAATCCAAGGGAAATCAACAATCAAGAAAAGTTATCCAATTAATATCAATCCCAATCAAAAGATTCCCAGCATTTTTTAAATGAAAACAAACCAGAGTACGAGAATTGATTATCTAATGGAAAAATTTTGCAACACAATTCTCAAATCTAATTTTTATATATGATTTTGTTTTTATTTAGTGGAACAAAAAAATTATGGGAATTAAGCAACATGGGTTAATGTAGATGCTTAATCAAAATAAATTTTTAAAACCAATTACATGAAACATCCACAAACCCATAAGCTCTCAAGATTACATGACATGAGCAATTCCTCTGAAATTTGAAAATAATTAATATCCAATATAAAATATATTTCAAAATTCTCATGAGAGTGCCATTTTATCTTTGGTATAAAACACTATCATTAACCAAACAGACCCAAATGATTCAATCTAATAAAGAAAAGAGGGAAATCACAATTACGGAGGTCATCAAAATAGTCATGAAAAGGACTCCAAATATCAACTAGATCAGAAAACAAATATGTGATTAAATAAATGAGACTATAATTCCGATCAATTGTTGATTCGGTGGAAATCTTTGCATACAAAAAGTTTCACAAAGGAATCTGATCAACCAAGTTCATATTAACACTTCCTTAAGTTTAATTCAAGAGAAAAATTAAGAGTTGTAGGTTTCACAAGCCATTTTACCAACCTACATACAAAAGAGAACATTATGATCATCTCGTAGGAAGTTTGGGAAGAAATCCTCCTCTCAAATTTCTGACTTATTATAATCAAATTAAACTAAATTCAAAAGTAAAGACCGAAATTGAAACTAATCGTACGAATAGCATGTTGTGATAAAGTAAATTTAAACTAAATTGGTTGTCATAAAACTCTACATAAAGGGAGTGTAGCCTTCAGGTATTCATATGCTAACCATTTAGTCAAAGGTCGAAACCTTCTTCTTGATAGATAAGCATTAGGTGCTTTCTCACAATATTCCCTTCAACAATATATTGTGTCTTGATTGTTGTAAGACTTGGATATCTGGACACAATATTATGTTCCTCAAATCAAAATTAATCAAATTAATCAAATTAATCAAAGAAGACTATAAGTCTTCAATTCACATCCATCTTTTGAAGGTACCAATACACCAACAAAAATTAGTCATAAAAATATGATTGGAAACTTATTACCATGGATAAAATGAAAACAAATGTTGAAAACTCAAAATTAGAATCTTATATGTTTCATTGACATGTTTCATTAAGATACTTAAAACTCCTAGATATTTGAATGATTTCAACATTGATATAAGAATATAATACTCAACCATGACAAAAAGTCAGATTACCCAAGAATGTAACCAGAATGAGTGGCTTGAAATTAGCAAACCCAAAGGATAAAAATACATTGTTGAAGAAAATATCAGGTATGAAAATCCATTGAATTGGTAGAGATAATATTGAGTATTTGGTCAGTCATTTGATTGGGGAATAAAAATATGGGTTCCCAAGCAATTTTCTGAAAAATATATCAGTAAAATATTTAAATTACCATGTCGTCGAGAATGTCGAAAATGTGTTTCTAGGAAGCGTGAAAGAATATCTCTTATTGTTGTATAAGAGAGGAAGCTTGGTTGAAGAAAGATATAATGTAAAAGGTGGGCTCATACTTCAAATATCCATTGAACAGAGCATAGGACAATGCCAACCAATGTCCAAAAATTAAAACTACAAGTGATGCAATATATTAACTCAAAAGAAATAAAAAATCAACAAGGCTCGTTTTGCAAAAAAAAGTTTATGCAGAAAATTCATGTTGGCTGAGAGTGATCGAATAAAATAGTGAACATGAAATAAATTATTTGGACAACCCCAAACCTAAGGAAATATAATCATCTAAGGGGATTACAAGGATTTGGAGTGGCTTGAATTTCATATGGGCGGAATTTTAATACTCAAAATTTAAAATTAATGTGTATGGGATAGTAAGATCAACAGTTAGAATAAATTCCATCAAACAAAACATTCTGAGAATCATATTCATATGATGATTGAATACCTTTGAGAGATAATTTTCATTCCAAGAGGAACTAAATAGTATCTTCATTTTAAAATATTCCCCTTGTAATATGAAAACATTTTTGGACAAGATTTGACATGATGATCATGCATGAAATCAATGATATAAAAATTACCCAATACATGGAAAAAAAATTAAGGATTGGATGAAGTAGATATTTTGCACATCAACATTAAATTTGAAATCCATTCAAGGGAAAATTCCATGTAATCCTTCTATTTATTTTCATCTCTATTGAGAAAGAATCCACTTATTGATCAACCAGCAGTAAATAAAAGATAATGAAAACAAAAAACTAATTAAAATATAGAAAACAAAGCTACACTATGCAAATGAAAATACACCAATTTATTCTACCTTACTCCTACTCTACACTACAATGGCTGAAAAATAAACTATGTAAATTCACAATGACAATGTAGTCATACAAGTAATCCCAATATTGCAAACACATGTTCAAAAACAAATATCAGTAACAACACTTGGAATAAAAATAGGGTAAAGATAGGAAAAATTAAAACATGATAAAAACTATCCATTGTATTATAAATGTCACAGTGATAATTCATGGGAAATCTATTTAAGAAGGATATCTCCAACCATGGTTCAATTCTATCATGAGATGTTTCATTACTATATTCATATAATTGATGGAGTGAGTCCAATGGAATGTAGCATACCAAATGAGAATCATGCTTAGCATTTGTGTGAAGTATTCTTGGTGAGAGAATCATCTTGCTTATATTTTTTTTTATCCATGAATACAAATAAAAAGAATGAGTTCCTAACATAACCATTAGTGTATATTGATGTCCCTCATTATCCTGGAAAGCCTCCCTAGACTCACACTTCAAGTAACCAACTACTTGAGATAGACTAGTCAGATCATATGATATGCATGGGTTAGGACCAACCATGGTATGAGAGATAATTTCAAAACAATGGTGAGATCCACTAGTATTAAAAATATTCAACATAGGGATACTTGAACAAAAGGATTCACTATTTATCAAAAATGAAGAAGAAAAAAAGAAGACATCCTTTGATACACATTTTTTACAAAAGTCTCTTCATCCCATGAAAAAAGTTGATAAGTATTGGTTGTAATTAGTTCATGGGAAAAGGTATTATCCTCCCTATATTCCATATGTTCATTTCCCCTATCAAGTATTTAAAAAGGGGTCATCCCCATTGAGTCTATTTGACTCAGATGGTGGGTGGTTTCTTGCAAAGTCAAACCATTAAACAGATCAGGATACAAGTGAAAATACATGGAATAATTAAGAGACATAAAATCCTTTTTAAAGCAATAAATATTTGCAGAAAGTGACTCCCTGACTGGTAGTTCCTCCTCTTTAAGAATATAGACGACTGATTGTGAATAAGTGGGTTGTATAGTAGTCATTTTTTCAGAATCAACATGTTCTTCCTCAAGATGGTTCTTCTCTTCCAAATTAAAAGTAGATTGTTGTGATAAAAGAGGTGTGTCTTGCATGTTGATTTTTTCTCCTAAAGTGAAAAAATCTGCATGATTGTATTGTTCCTACACAATACAAGGATCTGAAATATATTCCAAAACATATTCATGGTTATAAGAGGGGAGAAAATCACAATAATTGTTATAACAAGAATTTTGAATAAATGATCCATCAACAATAGGATTTTTTTTTATCTATGTTGGTCATACAAGGAGAATGTGTAGCAATAGGACAATATAAATTGGAATGAGTTAATTCCACTTTATCCAATGGTGAGGTAGGTATCATGTTAAGTGTGTCCAAATTTTCTTCATTAACAAAATGATCATCTTTCAATTTTTTCTCCATAGATCCCTCCTCCATTTATTGTGATGGAAAATATGAGATGAGGTAATGAGAGCTTGACATAACCATTGGTGTCACCTGAAGTGTCCCATTATCAATAGGAAAACCCTCCTCTTGGTCAATTATAGAAAAGTATGAACTTGAATTTACAACAAAAGAGATCTTTTTTTTGTCACAAGGAAAGAAAGGGAGAATGAATTGGATTCTTCTTCTGATCAATATCCCCCACAGTAAATAAATATATGTACATATGAAGTACAACTAAAGGATTAGAATTTACAATATTTTCATTTAAATCTAAATCAACATGTAAAAAAACATTAAAACATGATTTATATTCTTCATCCACTAGCTGGTATGTTTCATTAGTAAGAGAAACTAAACATGAAATCAGATCATTGTGAGAAGGCCTATCATCCAAAGGAAACGTAAATCAAATATGAGTGAATATGATAACAAAATATTCAATAGATTTATCCTCATTCTTCTTAAGCTTTGATAAATCTACACACAATTTATCATAATCATAACCCTCAAAAGAGTGAAAGCATCCACACATAAATTGTTCCCATTTGTGAATAGAAGTGGCCGACAAAGTCTCATACCATATCTTAACCCAACCCATAAAAATGAGAGTTACCAACATGAAAATGGTTTTTCCATTAGTAATATCATGAGAACCACAAAATTTCTAGAAATGTAAAGCATGTTCAGTTGCAGGGATTTTACTCTCTCCATCAAATCTAAGTTGCGACAAGAAATGTAAAATCACTCTATGAAGTTTGGGAAGTACAGTGCCACAAAAACACATCCATAAAGTGATATCAAATGGAGTAGTAAATTAAAAAAAAAAGTTAACAAGAATAACTCCATAGGCTCAACTTGTCATCTGGTCCTCCTCCCAACGCCATTTCTATTGATGGGTTCGAATGGCATGTCATGAAAATGAGAGAAAACACCCAATGGAAGGTCCCAATCATACCTACTCTTGTTTGGTGTAGTGTTTCCCATGATTTTATGGGTCTCGCTACCGCTCATAATTAAAAGAATAAAATGGAGAAAAACAATGAACTGACCCCCAAAAATTTTTAACAAATTCTAAGGATAAACTAAATAAAATCTTAATAATCTAATCTAACTAATTCTAACCTATCCCGGGAGAAAAAATATTAGAAATGAGTATAGTGAAATATAATATCTATACATCAGAATCAATTCATGACACTCCAGACATGTTATCACAATAATATTAAAGAACTCATCTCAAATAGTTGAAGAATAAAAATGTAAAATCATCCATGCACTCATAAGTGTAACAAACCTACCAATTCGTTACGACATCAAGCCTTACATAACAAGTGCAATTTTTTAATTTTTTTTTTTGTGTGTGTAGGAAGGTGATAATGACATTATAATCAACATCGCAACATGACAACGAACACAACACAAGCAATTCACACAACAACAACATGACGACCAATCATAAAATCACATCAAGCACTTGGAAGCAGTGAACGACATTCAACCTATGAAGAATAATAATGACTACCCTCTTGTCCTACCTTGCAATGGTTAGGACCTCCAAGACACATAAGCAATGCTCAAGACTAGGTTCCCATCGATTTTGACCATTTAAGGTCTCAAGGCTGGTGACTATTCTGAGGAACAAGGATGTTTCTACATCCCACCTGACACAAGCAGACGAAGCACATTAAAAGTTTACAACCATGTATAGACATTAATTAAAATGAGCAACCGCACCCTCAATGGGAGGCGCAAGATAGAAACGACTTCGTCCACAACCGAACATTTCTCAAGGGTGAAAGGTCAATATCTATGATCCTTTTTAACATTGGTTACCATTCAATAGGGGCACCTCTAATATACCATTAGTCATTAATGCACCCTCTAATTAACGTTAATTATAATCAATTTAGGACGTCTAAGTAACTGATGCTAGATCTATAAATGATAAATACAATGCATCCTCAATTATAGATCAAAATAGCAAGTCTAGAATTTTTACATTTAGACATTACTCACCAATCAAACTTTAATCATTATTACATTCCATTTGGGAAATTCTAATTTTAATCCAAATCTCAATTTACTAGTCATTAATATTAAATAAAACATTAACTAAAATAATGTAGATTGCTACTATTAAACACTGATGCACAATTACTCTCAGCATGCAATCTAATTCTAAATTAATCCAAATCTCAATCTTCCTAGCCATTAACATTAAATAAAACATTAACTAAATTAATGTAGAATGCTACTATTAAACACTGATGCACAATATCGCAGTAAAAAAATCAAATCTAATTCATCCACCCAAGCCCAAGGATAGGTTCATGAGATAGCTTAAGGGCTTAGCACCAGGTGCCAAGGAGAAATCCCACAATGGGGCATAACACTGACCAACGCATCCAACCACCAGTAAAAATAAAAGGGAAGAACGCAACCAACTACTCACAAATAAAAACAAAAAAGTATCCCAAGAGCATCGACAACTCCCAACAACATGAAGGTCCAGGCAACAACACATGGCATCATGAGGAAGGAGAGCCCACAAGGGGCATCTAAATGATCTACACATCAAAGGTGGTCAAAACTAACGGCAACCATAAACCTTTTTTTTATTTGGAAAAATTATTGGTTTGGTTATAGATCCCACTATTCCAAGATATTGAAATCAAATGATACCAAATGCCACAATCATCAGCGAAGAATTACAACCAGAGAACACCAAGGCAAGAATCCAAGGGTAGCCACGAGTTGCGTGGTGAGTGATAAAAAACATTTTTATATTTTGATCTCATACAAGATGGATAAGACATCACACCTTTACTACTCAAGCCCAGTCAGACAACACATCTCAGGCAATAATTAAATGGTCATTGTCGTGCAACCAGTAGTAGCACTGTCAGACCAAAGGAAAATGTTGTTAAGGAACAGGTAAATCTAATGGTACTGCCATCAAAATCGTAACTTCCAGCAACTGTAATGGCCTGGCCAAATTAAGGAAGATGCAATGCATTATCCACCACAGAAGGGAGTATAAGTCGTTGTTCTTCATAGCCGAAATCACGGGTATTTTACACGGCCAGGGGAAAAATTTTGTGGGCAAGGGACACAATGTTCACAACAGTTTAAGGTTACAATCGTTTGGGTATGGTGTCACAACAAATACATAGTCTACAATCGCAAAGGTAAGGGTTTATACAACAAATTCAAGATGGGGTTCGCGATCCTTACAAATTTTATCATTATCTTCTAAATACCACAAAACCGAATTTAGAGAACCCACTCTATTTAATTGGAAATGTCGTGGACTCGCTACAACCAAAGATAAGCTTTGGAACTAAGTCTAATCTCCTTCAGGCTTTATAATGGCCAATCGTAGGCAACCCAAGAATAAGAGCACAGGGATGCATTTTCCCTTCAGGTGGTATTACTGAGAAAAACAACGCAGACCAAGGCTCAAGTAGATGCATGCTCCATTTACAGTCAAGGGCCTTCCAAAGTGCTCGAAGGGATCATTCTAACAGTGGTATTCAGAATTAAATGAACACACAACAAATTGCTAAAATAAAATGAGAATCATAGCAAACCAAAGTCAATCAATGAGGGAACAAGGGTAAATTCGAGTAAAATGCTGAGGTAAAAATTCGTGGGCAAGGGACACAATGTTAAAATTCCCAACATTAAATGAAATTCAGGGTTAATATTTTACAACCATCACCTAATTACAATAGATGAAGTAATGTTTTTACATCCAATACCTAATTACAATGGCAGAGGTAATATTTTTACATCAGTTACACAATTACAATCGCAGAAGTAATAAAAGCCAATCAATCCAACAAGAAGTAACACCTATATTGTAGTTAAATAATTTTTTTACATCTCAGGATACCAATTTAACATGCTGACAATAGTAAGAGAATGCTAGGTCCATAAGGATAACTTGTCAGAGGGATCTCAAGGATGCTATTAGTCAAAGAGAAGAAAAATAAATGACAAGGAAGAAAGATAATCCATACGCAGAGGCCGTACTGGAAGGCGCAAGTCAAACAATCAGGCAAGGTCAACAACAGAGGTAGACGGCTGATAGGTTTGTCCTTCAGTTCATCATCCTCACATAGAAAAACAAGGCATTGAGATCCATAGGTATTTTAACGCTAAGGCGACGATCGTAGATCAGGCTCTTGGCTGACTACTCAGGTGAGGACTGGCGAGCTAGGGACGAAAACTAAGCAACCATAAAGGGTGCAATCAATCAAAGACAGGTGGTCAAGATATGCAGGAAAGCGATGGCCATGGGAGAAAACAACCATCGATCTAGTCTAAGAAGAGTTTTCTTCATCAACTTAAAAATACATCAGTTTACTTTTCCAATAAACAAGCAGATCTAAGCATAAGTCCTAGTACCATCTGTTATTGGATAAATCTGTAGGTGCAGACACTAACCGATCTCCCTAGATCTACCTGGATCTAGAACAAAGCAAGACAAAACATGACCCTTTCCCTAGATTTTGACCATTGAATTAAATAGGAGGGAAGAACTAATAACATACCTTATTATCACTTCCTATTATCTTTGTTGCTCTTGCTTCACTCCAGTGCTCTTGTGCAGTCAAGATCAAGACAACACAAACCAACCAAAGTGAAGAAATCACAATCTATTCAACAGTCAATCTATGTATATGATCAAGGAATTATACAATAAAGTGAAAATTTCTTTATGGGAAAGGGACATATTATTGTATCATATTAATGGAAAGTAAAGATTACAACTTGAGCCTTGATGTCACAAAATTCCTTTCAATGGCCCTTGGCTCCGACACACACACTTGCTCACTTGCATGAAGAAAATCAAAACCCTTATGATATCCTTGCTGGAGTTTCCTAGCCTGTTGTTCAAGCTTCAATCCTTCACACAATTCTTTCACCAATTCTCCAATGAATCTTTCTTAACCTTGCTTAACCTTTTCCATGAGAATTCCCCCAATATATAGGAGAGAATAAATTAGTTACTTGGATAAGAATGATCCCAAAATAGCAGGGAATCCAGTACTAGGATAACCATTCGAATGCCATCTCATCCTTCTAGAAGCATCGAGAATTCATCGTTTTCCTTTCTTTAGAAAGAGTTCGCACCCTAGCAGTTCAACACAGTGAGAACTTCTCGCACCCTGGCTTAAGGAAGCCTACGAGAATCATGCATTCTCACAGGAAAATATACTAGTAGCCTACGAACAGTCTTTGCAAATGAGTTTTCTGGAAGAGATGAAAATAACTTTTTCTCAGGAGAAAGTTTTTATGAAGAGCCTGAGTACACCATAATCAATACATCATCATGATGACCAAAATCATGGGTAACAGAATGTCCCCCAAAGTATGAGGTTGGAACCAGTGACAACCGATAGATTTTTTAAGCTGCATGTGTGTGTCGGGAACCAGGAGCACACCTAATTAGAAACCTACGAAAAACCAAGCATCTGCAGAATATCATATATATCAATTCTGAGGTAGGCATTCCCATACTCAAATCACAGAATGATGACATTATAGACATGGGTCATGGCCACCAATCATACACTGTGGATCCATGCCGTCAAAATATAGCATAGCCATCGAAATACACTGTGGATCTAAGCGAGAAATTTCAAATCAAGATGACATAGCCATGAGACATACACAATGGATCTATGTGTCGCAAATTATACATACTCCATCGCAACCTGGATCACAAAGATGATATCCAGGGTCTTCAATTTCGTCACCCAACGTATGAATCTAACCATGTGATTACATGTGTTGAAGTTGAACATGGTAGAAACCACTTGATTACCAGTCATTGATGAAACCATTAACAAGTGAGAGAGATATCACCATTGATGTCAATGACTCCCAAGGTACCATAGTATAATCCATCGAGTGTGAATAAATGAATTGAAGTCGAACATCCGATGGAATCTTTCGATCAGGGGTCAATGATGTAAACCTGCCATTGAGGCATGCAAGCTCCAAGGTACCAACTAATTTCTAAGTCTTGATTCCAGATAATGAGTTGAATTTGATGGAACAAAAATCGTCATAGGAGGGCCTTGATGTATCCCCCATCAATGACACGAAATGAGTAACAAATTTTGAAGGTGAAATAGAGTATGATGTGAATTGGACTGGACACAGGGAAGGCCGACACAGAGAGAATGGATAACTATAGATGGTCGACTCAATATAGGTTTCAGATGGAATTCCCTTGAACATATGAACGACACAACCAATGATTTGGCAGCATGACTCAAAGACGACACGTGGAATGACCTTGTAATCAATCGAATGAGAGACAGAATGGATTTCCCAAACCGACTTCAAATGATAAATAGGGGGTGTCATGTTCAAGAGTGAAACTTACTGCCAATCAATACGAAGATGAAAACATATCCCTTTCCCAAATTTTCCCCCACCATTTATGGCGAGTACCTCTTTATTTTTACGCAAGTTTGAGGAGGATAATATATGCTTGTTGATGTAAGCTCATCCTTCGAACGATTCCCTCAGAGTTTGTTTAACGAACCCTAAGAAGGAGTGGTTCGGTCCCATTATGGGTCTGTCAATGTTTGTTTAACGAGTCTAGAGATAGAAAACTCGAAGGTTTTTCAAGATTATAGAGTTTGGAAAAACACTTAAAAGAGAACTCTCTCAGTTCCTTTTTCGTAAAATAGTCTGAATGAGACCGAAAAAGAGATAAATTATCGCTCACCAGATGCTTACTTCAAATACTTTATCGAGCGTAAAAATAGCAAGGTCGCTTACTTCCTTTTTTGTATAACCTTGTTGAGCCCGAAAAGTGATAAAAGTATGCTCGATCGCGTTCTCATGTATTTATGAGCGCAAGAACGGACAAATACCACGCTCGAGGTTTTTATATAAAAACCATAAAAAACAATCAAAAACACGCGATAACAAAGAAAAACATGTTCGTAGCCCTGTATTTAATCATCAAAGTCATCACGCCTACAAGAATTACACTCAACATGACATTAGGGATTAGGGTTTAATCGATAAATAATCATAAAAAACCAAAATGATATAGTAAAAGTAAATAAAAGGAGTAAATACTCTTTTTACCACACCATTTTTACATTTCCACTATTGAGCTCAAAAAACCCCTCTTTTACCCTCCAAGTTTGGCGTCAATTTGTGGGAGCTACGAGAGACCATTCAGCAAGCTGTCTGCGACATTAAGGTAGGCTCTTCATCCTTGACATTTTCATGGTTTAATTTTGTAATTTCATTGGTTAAATTTTCAGTTTTAAGTTGATTTTCCAAGCCCTACATGCACGCTACCATTCTCATAGGCAGGCTATACGAGGCCTGCGAGAATGATGCATTCTCGCAGGTGAGCCTAAAGCCACCTGTGAGGTTCTCGCACTGTGCACATAGGGCACCTGCGAGAACCGCAAAGCTCAAAAAAGTTTTAAATTTTTACCCAATGAAAAAGATCCAAAGCATGAAAAAAGTTGTTAATCCTCTTATTGTGTTCCTTATGCAGATAATTGGCCATCAACATGGTGCTTGAGTGGCCCGAAAGGGAACATGAAGAGGACAATGCAATGGCTGAAAATCATCCACCTACCATAGCTTCTTTGAGATACTGTGGGCTTTTGAAGTACTTTCGCATTCCGGGCATGAGGGCCCAAGTCAGATTATTAGAGTACCTGGTGCGTATGTGGGACCCGGATCAGCAGGTGTTTCATGCGGGGGTCCACACACTGTCCTTGGACATTGAGGACATTTAATTTCTGACTGGTTTGTCATGGTGGGGGTACTATGTGAGCCTAACAGGTAGTAGAGTTGGTGGGCTAAAGATGAGTGAGTACTGCAATTTACACTGCGTTCCCGAGGCTGAGAGAAAGAAAGGAATAATAGCGATCTGGGGGGTATGAGACTTGACCCTCCGTACTATCCTTTTCACTATAGCTAGGATGGCTGGGAGTTCTGCTCCATATATGGTGTTACAGAGTTACTTCCAGTATGCTATTGAGTGTACTAAGCCTCGAGTGTTCAACTGGGAAGATGCTATGCTTTGTAGTATAAAAAAGAAATTGACCAAATGTAGGCGAGGTGACCTAAAGAAATTTGGGTACGGATCTTTGCTGGTATCCTTCTTCCTTGCACGGGTCCCATTACTGAGGCTACAGGTGGAGTGGATATTACCGGCTCCCAGGGATCCGCGGATGCTGAGATGGTGTCGGCTCATGACCTGGCACGTAGCAAGACCAATCATCAAATATGATGATACTTTCTTTGACTGGCTTCAACCACAGATGTTGATGGTTGATGATTACGCTTATGCTAGGCTGGATTTATGAGGAGATCTGGATTTAGTATTACTAGAGGATGCTCAGTGGGGGGACCTTGGTAAGAAGTACACACATTTTCTCTTTTTAAATGTTTTTGAATTTTTTATCATATTCAAATGTTTTTGTTTTATATGTTTGTCCAAAGACTAATACAAAATCATTTGTTGATAACACAGATGTTGGACCTTACAGACCTCCCAGCACTTCTCCCATCCAGCGACGAGGAGAGGTAGCAATAGCACCACAGTATGTTGAGGATTATCAAGTGGTAGAACAGAATCTAGAGGGCCTGACTATAGACATTCCAGACATGACTCTAGAAGAGGTTCCATGACACGATCAATGTCATACTGTAGGGGTATCAACATCTATGAGTCGACTTCTCGGTAGGGTTGCTAGGGAGGTTGTTTGTTACCATGAACATCATCCATGGCGTCACTTTGTAGAAGCTATGAGCTTCAGATTTTGACATTTTGGTCTTCGGACAAACTTTTTGTAAAAAACTCTTTTGATCGTTATATATACAGACAGGTTTTACCGGTTTACCTTATATTGTGTGCATTTTGATGTGTTTGACTTATAAATGATTCAAAAGTCTATCCAATACATAATTAGCCAATGCATCTGTTAATGTATTTAGACATCTAGGAATATGTTGATATTCAATGTGATCAAAATAACGTTCCAAGAGGCGAATTCGCAAATACACTCATAACAAAGTAGGAATTCGAATAGAGTAGATATTACTTAAGTGTAGTACTACAAGATGCGAGTCAAGTCGCACAACCAAATGAGGAATTCCGAGTGAGATAGCATCAACCAATAATTCAATAACGACACTATACTATGCAATGTTGTTGGTCGCATGACTGAGGCACACACCTCGTAAAGATACAAGTTCGTTTGTTGGGGCATAGATTGCCCACGCAGTAGAAGCAAGGTTACGAGTACTATGGCCAGCACCATCAGTGAAGACAATATAGGGTAGCGAAGACTCCAACATCTGGAAATCAAACACAACGTCACATAAGGGTAGAGACCAGATAACGACAAAAGAAAGCTATAGTAACACACACAAAGTTTGATACATTAAAATACAAGTACTTGTGCACATATGATTTATGCATAGTACTTCTTCAAGTACAACCCATTCCTAGGTTCACTCAAAGGGATACCATCGTAATCTACCAACTCATATGCTCCCTTTTCCAAAACTTGGCGAAACATATAAGGACCTCGCCACATGGGTTCGAATTTTCCAGCTCCTAACACATCTTGATCCTGTTCATAGAGAAGAACAAGATCACCTTCAGAGAAAACGTGAGGCTTGACATGCTTGTCGTATTGGGCCTTGACACATTTTTTCTGGGCTTCTATTACTAGAGTGGCATCACGTCGAGTTTCTTCTAATCACATAAGATACAATAGACATTCTTCTTCAGCAAAAGTGTTGGGTAGGAGTTCAATGGCTAGCTTCAGAGAGGGTATCTCGCATTCTATAGGAAGAATGGATTCCACACCATAGACTAACCGAAAAGGTGTAAACCCAGTAGCAGACTTGACGGATGTCCAGTACGCCCACAATGCTGAAAACAACATTGTGTGCCAACTTGTTTTATGAATTCCTATCATCCGTCGAAGCATAGTTATGAGAACTTTGTTGATCGCTTCAACCTGGCCGTTTTCTTGTGGATAATAAGGCGTTGAGTTATCATGACGAAGACCCAACTTTTTCGTAAGTTCATACATCATAAAATTCCTAAAGTGGCTACCATGATCAGTGATGATAGCTTGGGGAACACCAAAACGAGCTATGACGTGATTAAATAGAAACAAGATTGTAGTCTTTCCAGTATTGTCGAATGTCGGCATCGCCTTGGCCCATTTCGTAAAATAATCAACGACTACAATGATGTAACCATGCCCCCCGACTGAGTGAGGGTGACATGTCATGAAATCGATGCCCCATTTCGCAAAAGGACCAACTGAGACCACATGATGAAGAGGAGCAGGATGTGACCGAATTTTCTGATTGTAGGTCTGGCAGGCATGGCATTTCTGAACGACAGTAATGCAGTCGTTAAACAAAAAAGGCCAAAAATATCTTGCGTGTAAGATCTTCTGGGTAGTAGCATACCCATACATATGACCACATCATGCTCCGGAATGGAAGTCATTCAGAGCTTTCTCGGCTTCATCAAACGTTAGACAATGTCGAAAAAAAAAGTCAATTCCCCGATGGTAAAGAGTATCCTCGAGGATAATGTATTGACGATCTTGATAGCGTATACGATGTAGTTCAGTACTAGAAAAAGTAGGTCATAAAGTCTGGGTTTGGATATATATAATGATATCTCCATACCAAATATCGTTAGTGCTAATAAGGAAAAGAGATTCATCAGGTAATGAATCAACTGCTACATTTTCCATTGCAGAGTGAGGAAAATCGCATATCAACTCAGCAAAAACTAAGGATTTCTTGGACTTGGCGCGGTCAAATTCCAAGTCAAACTCTTGGAGTATCACAATCCATTTGGAGTATTTTCCCCCTAGCAATTGACGTGTCAAAATATGTTGCATAGGGTTGCAATGCGAAATCACCGTAGTCTTGCGTGAGAGGATATAGTGTCGGAAGCGTTGGACGGCTTGAACGACAACCAAGGCCAGTTTTTTGACAGGTTGATACTTGATTTCAGTTGGTGTGAGACTTCGACTCAAGTAGTAAATAACATGTTCATCATGCGCATCATCCTCTTGGACGAGAACCATGCCAATAGTGTACTCCGAGGCAGCAAGATAAAGGAAATAATCATGACTGTAATCGGGAGGAAAGAGAAGAGGAGCTTGCGTTAGGGACAACTTCAAAGCTTCAAAAGAATTGTTGGAAATGTTATCCCAAATGAACTATGAATATTTCTTTAGTATCCGCGTAAAACCACGAGTGATCTCAACGTAATTAGGGATAAAACAACGAAGAAAGTTTGCTTTCCCCTGCAAACTTTGCAACTGGCGCAGTGTAGAAGGAGGAGGGAGATTAAGGATTGCCTCAACCTTAATAGGATCCACCCGGATCCCTTGACGCGAAACGATAAAACCTAGAAGACGGTCGGATTCTACGCAAAAAACACACTTATGAGGATTTAAACGTATACGATAGAATCAACAGCGAATGAAAATGGCTCGGAGGTGGGTAGGGTGATCGAATATGCGCATAGAATGAGTGGGTAAATCGTCCAAATAGGGTTGAACGATGTGATTGATATCATGAAAAGCATAAGACATAGCACGTTGAAACGTTGTGCCTGCATTCTTAAGACCGAAAGGGAGTTTCCAATAGGCAAAAGTACCCCAAGGACAAATAAAAGCAGTCTTATGTTGATCCTCAAGAGCAATGTTAATTTGATTATAGTTAGAGAAAACGTCCATGAGGGAGAAAATTTCACTTCCGGCACAGTCATCGACAATGTGATCGACGAAAGGGGTTGGAAAGTTGTCTTTTGGACAAGCTTTGTTAATATCCCTATAATCAACACATACACGAATACCGTCGCCTTTCGTGTCAATTGGGACAGGATTGGAAACCCATTCTGTAAGAGCCACCGGATAAATAAAGTCGGGTTTCAGAAGTTTCTCAACTTCGAGCTTGATAACAACCACTTTACGTGGGTGAACTGGATGAAGGCGTTGTCGGACGGTTTTAGCACGAGGGTATTTCTTTATCTCTTCGTAGCTCTAGGTGAAGATGTCACGAAATTCTTTGAATAGAGACGTATAGGTGACAATTTCGTCAGAAGAACACGAAGCTCCAATATGGAAATTTTCGACAATCCCAGGTTTAATGGATATGTCAATGGGAATCATGGGCGAGATATTACTTAATTTCCTTTCAGCAAACACATCATGTGTAGTCGCGGGAACCGTCGAGATGACAACAATGGTCGACGAAGTCGAGATCCGTTGGTAGATCTCAAGAGTGTGTTGTTCCAGAAAGAATATGGAACGATGATGCCCATCGCCCTAAGGGGTGTCCTCCATGATGGACATGATCATCTCGTCAGTGGGAAAAATAATATGAAAAGGATCGGGAGACACTCATTACGAGAGGGGGTAGATGATGTTTCCGATTGAATGTCCTCATAGGCAGAATCAACTGGACTTAACGACATTGCGTCGCTGAAACGAAAATGATCTCCAAGGTGAGGGACTATCCAAGGGTCTGAAGACACAGGAAGTCCGTGAGGCATGGTGGAAATCATGTTGATAGAAGAAACTGACGGGCATTGAACATCAGGCGGTGGAATGGGGAAAGTACCCATGAATGAGGAGTCCTTTAAAAGGCCTACACCGACATTCTCATAACCCGGTGGGGTTTTAGCAATAAACGCACATTGCCAGTACATGTATCAGAATTGAAAAAGTCAAGTTGGTCAACGATAACAACCTTTCCGTGATGAGGGAAACATACTACATAGAAAAGTGTTGAGATGACTTCACACATGGAATCGATCCAGCTGCGTCCAAGTAGACGATTATAATCAAGGGGAGTGCCGAAGACATCCACTTCAACTTGGACCATTTTACCTTCTAACATGATAGGCAACGAAGTGAGAACACTGTAAGGCTTAAAACTAGAGCCATTGAAGGCTTTAAGAGTGTGTTGGGATTCATATAAAGGAGGAGAGCCAATGGCTTTCCAACAAGAAAGATACATAACACAAGTCGAGGCACCCTCGTCAATAACAGTGCGACAAATGTTTTTGTCGGAGACAACCACTTGTATTTGAAACGCGAGTTGAGGGGGTAGCCTTGGAATGTGATCTTCCAAGTCAAAAACTATTAAATTCGTATTTTTTGGGTCAATACCACCTATATCTTTCAACAGTGCCTTTCGTTGTGCAGGGCAAGTATGAAGGACTTCAAGGGAAGACATCGTTGAAGGTGCATGGGCCAGATCTTCAACAATGCTGTAGTTCTAGGCCACATGAGCATGAGGATTGAAATCTGATTTCTGAACGACACCCTTAGGGGGGGGTCGCAGAACTGTGTCGAGGCTCGGTCGTTCGAGATGAAGAGGACCGTTGGTAGGTGGAATCGTTGGAGAGGGTTGTACCAAAGCAGGAGGTAAATCGTCAAACTTCTCCTTAGATAGAGAATAATCTTTGGCTCGAGTCATGAGTGCAACGATGTTCTGCTTAGAATCACCAGTACACATAAAACATATGATGTAGTAGAAGAGGATGGTTGGTCATGGATGACCAACTGGGCATGTTGTTGAGACGGGAAGGGTTGGGACAGGACAGTCGGTGCAGGGGGTTTCGGGGCTCCCTGAAAGAACTCAGTGACCTCGACATGTCGTGGACAATCCTTCGTGTAGTGATCATCACCATAGATAAGGAAAGGGTATCAATGTTTGCGCTTATCCCGGTCATCAACATGAGTAGTTTTAAATTTCTCTGCTTGAGGATTATTTTTTCCCTTCTTATTCTTGCCCCCCTTTTTAGATTTATTTTTACCGGCTAGGGTAGATTGGACAACATTTACCTCAGAAGTCTTGCCGGTGGGAGTGGAAGGAGACGGAGCATTTTGAACATTAGAAGAAGTAGACTTAGGGTTTGTGTTTAAAATAGAATGTGATTGGGCTTGGGTAGTACCAATCACACCGTCCGCTGCATGCGAGGCAGTTGGAGTAGTTGAAGTGCTGGAAGCATTAGGACGAGGTAATTCAGGTAGTAAATCATAAAGTGTTTCCCGTTTGTGAATAAACGAGGTCAAAATACTAAGCACGACTTATATCTTTCTCTTCCGTGACAACACCACCCATGGCAATGTCCTTACCGATTTCGTTCACAAATGATTTTGTAAACCATTCTTCCAACAACTGATCAGAGAGCTCAAGTTTAATAAGATGTCGTCTCCTTCACCACTCATGGATGTGATCAGATATATGAGCGCCTTTAGTATGTTTGAAGGAAGTCAAAATCTCGGTGCCCGTGTCATAATGGATCGGTAAATGGTAATGCGTAAGGAAAGCCATAGCTAAGGTGTTGAAATCAGAGAAGAAACCTCGTGGCAATTCAATATACCACTTCGTAGCAGAACCGGTAAGGGTTCACTGAAAAAGACGTAAATGAATAGAGTCATCCATCAATGAGTTGGATGAGAACCATAGGTGAAAAGTCATAATGTGATTATTTGGGTCCTCTCCCACTTTCCCATCAAATTTAGGAATATCCGATGGAAGCTTGGTGGGAATAACAGGCCATTGGGGAGAGTGATGAATAGGATCATTTAAAATCCTAGACAAATCCGACAAATCCAAAGTAGCGAGAAAAGGTAACTGTCGATTCACCTACAGGTACTGGTGGCTTTGGGGTGGAAGACCTGTTGGAAAACCAGTAGGACCGTAAGAAGTCTGTGCATAATGGGACGACCCAGGTAGATTCGGTGGTTGTTGGAGAGGATAGTAGCTCAAGGGATTGTAACCTTGAGTGGAGACATGAGTTTGAGCATTCGTACCCAAAATAGGATTGGGTATACCTTGATATGGTTGGCCTATAGTAGGGACAGGCAATTGCTTCCCCCCAGTCGTTTGAGGAGAATTTTGTATCATCTGATTCCAATACTGGGCCAAAGAGGTAGGTATATTTGGTCCAAAAGGTGGGGTTGGTCCCCCTATCATAGGCAGAATTCCAACCGGAAGTTGTGTCCCAATCGAAGGTTGTGTAGTAATTGGAATGTGTTTGGTAAGAGGAAGTTGAATCGTACCACCTTGTCCACCAACGGGAATATGCAAGTTTGGTGTAATGGACGGGATAGTTCCACTAGGATTAGGATTACCAGTGGAAGATAACAAAGGTCTTCCAGAAGGAAATTGAGGGAGTGTCGGAATAAAACCAGGAATAGGGTGCCCAGGAAAAGAAGGACCACCTGGAGAACCGGATGGGGTTTGCAGAGGTGTTGAAATTGAAGCATTCAATGCATGGTATCCGGGTGGTAGTGTCGGAATGACATTGGGCGTTCGTTGTGTGTTTATAGGAGAAAGACCAGCTACAGTGAACTTCGTTGGGACACTCGTAGTATTCATGAGATGGGCCATTTCGACAGGGACAGTAAAGTGATAAGTGGTATTCAACGGTACAATCTTTGTCTCAGAAAACACTGGAGGGTTGATTTTGGAGACCACAGGCAAACCAAGACCAAAAAGGTCCCTTTGGAAAACACCTGTAGAACAAAAAGGATCTTGGCCTTCTATGCCGGGAAAAGGCCCAACGGGTGATCCAGAAGATGTAAAAACTAATTCTCCGAAAGAATTCAGTCGCACAAATGGTCGCTCAAAACCAGGATGAATTCGAAAATCCTCTCGAGTATTGGTAATTTAGAAAGGTTCTAGAGAGTCAGTTTGTTCCACTTGTGGTGTGGTGACGACAATGGCTTCACTTTGACGAGGAGAGCCCTCAGGTGTACCTGTAGGCAAGGGTTGAGAACCGTCCAGATGCTCTGGAGATAAACCTTGCATTCTACGTGAACGACGTGGAGGAGCTATTGTAAACGAGTGACAAACTTCGCAAAGAAAATCTTATGGTCAACTTCGAGAAACAAACAACATGTGCTAGTAAACAAAATCTAGGAAGCAATCACCATGGAAACAAGACCTTCTAATTTCGAAGCCACTAGTTGGTGATGAAATCCAACGTCGCAACAACGAGACGAGAAGGGGAGGGGCTAGGGTGGAAAATTTATGCTGACGACCTTTTTAATGGACTTACACCCTGGTGCAAGCTCCCATACATAATTGTGGGTATACCCTCCAAGGAGCTCGAGTGAGTTTGGTCAACGTCAATTCCAGGTACCGTGAAGACTTTCCCCTCCACATTCACCTTAGGTAGGAACCTAGAAAGATAGGCCACTAAGGTCACCACCAACAACAATAAATCCTGGGGGAATAGTCGACAGTCCGATCCACATGCAAGGGTAGGGTATCTATCCTGCAATCAACTCAAAAGGATTCCACTCATCATTGTGGGTATACCTCCGAGTGATCCCCGTAATACGTGCAATATCTACACTCATATCAACAAAGTAGGGTGAGTAACTCTATCAATATCAATGCAACCTAGTGTTTGACCCTTGTGTGAGAAGGGCTTCCCAGAAAAAGATGTTGCAAATGGAATTTAACACTCCCTAACACAAGATGTTATTGTGTGTTTTGTGCTTTTGGAGAGTGTATCTCTCTTCCTACTCCAAAGTGCTAGCCTAGCTAAATGTTGGTGTAAAAGAGCCCTACAAAAGAGTTACTAGATAAATTTTATGATTACACAATGTTATTAAGAGTTGTTGTTTACTCAAAGGTAACGGAAATGAAACTTATGTTGTATTACTCTGACCCAATAATGCAAGGATGAGAATGAAATATATCACTTTTCGTTCAATGAATCCTATGTATGGGAGAGAGAGAGAAAGTTTTCGAGATCAACCTTGAACTACAATGAAAAATTTCCTTTGAAATGTAAATGCAAACAATCACTTATCCAATGACAATTCTCTATTGTGTCTTTTTCAAATACTTCAACAATCGCAATAATTTGATTTTCAATGTGTTCTAAAACGAAAAGAATTTTTTGAAAGAAAAAATTTTTGTTCACTTTTCAAAAAAGGACCCACACTATGAGAGAGAGAGTACAGAAAATCAAAAACCAAATGAACAAGAAATGACAAACCTAATCAACTCTTTCAATGAAAATAAAAAATAAAGAGCAAATCAAAAGAGTCTTTTCAAATGCAGAAGAAAATGATCTTTCAAACCAATAAGCAAATGAGAAAAACCAAGTACTCAACTTTCAACCAATCACTAGTTCTTAACTAATCAAACACACTCAGAATCTGAAGTCAGAGAGAATGGTTTTGCCAAGAAAAGTCAAGAAATGAAAGTCAAGACACAAATGACAAGAAAAGCCTTGAAATCCTAAGATTGTTCATGCATGAAAACGAAGACAAGAAATACATCAATCAATGGTCCAAGAAACTCATAAGAAGCAATCAATATGATCTGGGTAGTTGGAAATACCAAAACTCAAATCCAAATTTTTGAAAAATTGTGTTCCGAGGCAGGCAATATTACATAGTGTGAGAATCACTGATTCTCGTAGGTGACCCTTGATCAGGGTGCGAGAACCTCACACTGAAACCTAAAGGTAGAGTGCGAACTCTACCTATTCTCGCAAGCTGCAATGAAGTACAGTGCGAGAATGACTAAACATAATCAAAAATTTAAAAAATGAAGAAAAATTGAAAAAGGCTTCTGGACCCAGAAGGTCTATCAGGATATCCTGAAGACTCAGAGACTGATAGGACAGGAGAAAAGTGAAACCAGAGCAAATGGCCATCGAAAAACACCAAAAGACACAAAGAAAATTGGATTGATCCCCAATGGAGTCGCCAATTTTGTTATTGGATAAATCCGTAGGTGCGGACACTAACCGATCTCCCTAGATCCACCTGGATCTGGAACAAAGAAAGATAGAACATGACCCTTTTCCTAGATTTTGACCATTGAATTAAATAGGAGGCAATAACTAATAACATAACTTATTATCGCTTCCTATGGTCTTTGTTTCTCATGCTTCGCTCCAATTCTTTCGTGCAGTCAAGACCAAGACAACACAAACCAACCAAAGTGAAGAAAACACAATATATTCAACAGTCAATCTATGTATATGATCAAGGAATTATACAATAAAGTGAAAATTGCTTTATGGGAAAGGGACATATTATTGTATCATATTAATGGAAAGTAAAGATTACAATGTGAGCCTTGATGTCGCAAAATTCCTTTCGATGGCCCTTGGCTCCGATACACACACTTGCTCACTTGCATGAAGAAAATCAAAACCCTTATGATATCCTTGCTGGAGTTTCCTGGCCTGTTGTTCAAGATTCAATCCTTCACACAATTCTTTCATCAATTCTTCAATGAATCTTGCTTAACCTTGCTTAACCTTTTCCATGAGAATTCCCTCAATACATAGGAGTGAATAAATTAGTTACTTGGATAAGAATGATCCCAAAATATCAGGGAATCCAGTACTAGGATAACCATTCAAATGCCATCTCATCCTTCTAGAAGATTCCCTTCTAGAAGCATTGAGAATTCATATTTTTCCTTTCTTTAGAAAGATTTTTCACCCTAGCAATTCAACACAGTGAAAACTTCTCGCACCCTGGCTTAAGGCAGCCTGCGAGAATCATGCATTCTCGCAGGAAAATATACTAGTAGCCTACGAACAGTCTTCAAAAATGAGTTTTCTGGAAGAGATGAAAATAACTTTTTCTCAGGAGAAAGTTCTTATGAAGAGCCTGAGTACACCATCATCAATACATCATCACGATGACCAAAATCATGGGTAACACCATCTACCAAATAGAAATGAAGAGAGCGTACCATTTCCTGTTCACCCATTCTGAATGACGTCTGCACGCTCCGTGCAACTCCTTCTTACCGACCGGTGAGACTTCACTAGTACCTCCCAGCCAATGCTAGGGGTACTCTTCCTCCCCCTTATCCCCCAAGCTGCAAATGGGCCACACACACACTATCCAGTGATTTCGTCTAGCTCCCATCTCTCCTCGTAAGGCTGAGCTACCACTCCTCACCGAGCTGGGTATCCCAACTCCCACAAGTAAATCTATCAAGTAGATATTTCTGCAGCGTAACATTACACAAATAGAAGATGGTCCTTCATCCTTCTCCTTCCTTCATTTTATAGAGTTTTGAACTTCCTTTCTTTCCTAAAATCTCATTTAATTAAAATTTTAAAAATAAATTCCTAAAAGTTCTTCTCCGTACAAGTGTTCCCCATCCCCAACATTCCTCCATTATTTAATTTCTTTAATTAGTTAATTATCTTATTTCCCTCACCCACCTAGATTTACTCCTAGAATCACTCCTAGGTGTCCCCAAATTCCCTTACAGGTTTTAAAGGATTTCCCTATTATTAAATTTCTAATTCAGCTTAAATTAGAAATCTCGTAAATGGTAGATTCTTTACTAAGTTGACTTTCAACATTTTCCCTTAAGTTCCCCTTTTTCCCTTTTTCTGTTTACCATTTTCCTAGTTTCCTAATATTTTAGATTTCCCCTCTTTCCCCTTTTTACTTAGAACTCAAAAAGGCAGGTGTGGAATTTAACCCCTTTTCCCTTTTATCATTTAATTAGTATATTTTAAATTATGAAAAAGATAAAAGAATTAATTCCCTTTCTACATTTTATCAACAATTTTTTTTTTCTCCTTTTTTAGGGATAAATTAAATTTCTTACTCCCTTTATGTTACAAGATTTAACGAGGATCAATATTTATTATTTAAGTTGTTTTTATTATTATTATTATTATTATGGAAGACAAAATTTTACCACTAGCGTAATTTAGACTTAGACCTTAAATTTCATATTGGGCGACATTTAATTAGTGAAGTTATTTTAAAAAAATACTTAACATGTTATTCATCCTAAGGCCATCTATGTTCATCCCTCTATCAATGACAACACGAAGTGCCCTTCAGGATGCACTAGGTTTTCCAAGGATGTCACTCACCTCATCTGTTCCCTAGTGCGACGTGCCCTTCAGGACACACTACGTGCTCCAAGGGTGCCACTCGCCTCTTGACTGACTTGGTAGACATCAATAACCCCTGGAGTCAACACTCCGCTAGGTGAACTTATGGGAGACTAAGGGCCTCTAAGGAATAAGTCCCTTGTCTTATTGCGTGCCCCTTAGAATCATCATGAGCAACTATCGCAGTCTTCCCTCACGACATCGTGGGTCCTCTCGAACTAGCTAATCGTTAACCTATAGTTCGAACCACAATGAGAGTGATAGTAGGCTGTGGAAGGGTTGCTTTCCACACCTCTCCCTCAACATCTATGGTAGTTGTGCGTGACCCCTTTACTCCATATGTGAGTCTGGTCGGCAAGCTATCGTCAACCTGCATCATCAAAAAATCATGTCAGAATATATCCATATCATGTCATCTAATCAGATGCCCTAATATCACAGTAAAACACTCAAACTCTAATGGTACACTCCCTGACTCGATCCTGAGTCCAAGGGGTTCCAACGATGCCTCTGCATCCTTGAGGTCCAAATCCTACACACTCAGTAAAACCGAGTCGAAAACACTTGTCTATGTCAATGTAGTAAAACAACATGTCATCAACCCATAATGCCTCATAATCAAAAGTTTTAATAGCATAATAATCTGGATCACTTGCGAGCAAGTTTCCTCAAAGAATAATTTCGCTCAGTGTGCCAGAGTGGGATGTTACAATAAGAAATCACAACAACATAAGGATTCTGGATACTAAGCACAAAAATAGTTCACATGATCAATACCCAGAAAAATCAAACCATAAATACCATTGTAGAATAGTTCCACAAGCATCTACAAACAATTATGGCTTCAACTTTTTTTTTCTCTTTATTACTCAGAAGTAAAAGTACCATCTTTTTGTTACAAAACGAAAAATTTCTACATCTATCCTCTAAGTTATCTTTTATAAGACAAGAGAGAGATATGCAGTTCTCATGACTATTTGTTTCCTTTATCACATTTCGAAAAAATTCATGTGAGCATTACAAAGAGATGTTGAATAGACTCACGAGTAATCATTTTCACCCTAAGGCAATTTAGAAATGATATTTGTTAAGAACAATCATTGACTCATCCCATTGGTGTTATGATATATTCCTCGAATGTTTATGGGTGTTTTTTTCTTCTACCTACTGATCAAAATACTTTCATATTCTTCTCCCTTGTCTCATCTTTCCATTGGTATAGTTCTCGCTATATTTTGTTTCATGAAGCTTGAGACATACCAATTTTAAGTCTTCATAGTTGGTTCTTCACTTGAATTCAGGTTCCATTTGTATTTTTCATTTTAGAGAAATTTACACTCTCAATATTCCCACATTTTCTATTCCATGTTGGTATTCGCTTATCCATATTTCTATCAATCTATCCTAGGATCAATTTTGTTACTCATAGACCTATCTATGGCTTCTTGAAGTTGGTATGGCCATTCCCCCCCAAATCTCTGGTTGTCAATTTTATATATTTTATGTTGTCTTCTATCTTTTTTTCATCTTGGAGACCGATACCATTTCATTTCTATGTCTGATAACTTTCCAACGATGCATCGAGGGCCTAATTCTGACATGTGTAGAGAAATTTATAGTAATTTAAAATTTCTCACTCAACAACCATTGACAAGGCCTATGGGTTAATATCGACTATTAATTCTTGAACCTGCAAAAAAGAAAACCCATGATATCAATGGTTCTAGTCAATTGTTCATCGGACCTCAAAAATGGTAGAGTGTTTTTTCAAAACTTCACATCGGATTTTTCCTATCTTCTTTTCAATTCCCATCCCGACGTATTAACTCTGAGAGTGAGATCTAGTCATTCAAGAAATATGAAGAAATATACATCATCCACCGGGGAAACTCTTTTGCAGTCTTCTCTAATGTTTCGGTGAAAAGGGATCGAAGAAACTAATTGAAGAACATTCTTTCTTCGATTTTTGTGCCAAAGGTGAAATTCAAAAAAATGGGTGATAACATGCATTCAAAGTTGATTATTCGGTGTCGAGAAGTCTTGTGGGGTTTCATGGTATCGACAAGGGGTATCAAAGAATATTCCCCCATAGATTTGTTTTGCATAGGAAATATATGGATCAACCTTTCAGTGATGATAAACAATCACGATTAATATTCATTCGAAGTTTGAAGGAGACCGTTAAGAGTGTTAACTCCGACCATCCAAAGTTGTAACCCAAATATTGTTGAACAAAAGAAATATGATCATTCACTTAGGGAAAAGATCGACGGCTTGGGAGAGTTTCTCTTTGCAAATCTACTTGAGGTTTAAGATTGTGAAACTTTGCAAATTAATAAGCATGTGGTCCTAATGTTGGTTTCCTAGAAGGAAAAGGGGCTTATCTTCAAAATATTATGCGTAATTCACCAAATAATTCAGTTGTGAACAACATTACTATGTGAAAGAAAAAGACAAGGATTCAATCTAAGACAACGAAGGAACATTTTCTAACTGTGGAACAAAAATAAATATTTGTATTGTGTGTATTTTAACCATAAGTCCATCAACCCCAAGAATTAATGAAGGTCGTCAATCGAGTAGTGAGTAAAATGAAATCCCAACCATTCATCGAGTGAGGGTCATCAAAGTTATTTGTGATATTAGGAGTAGATGTACTCCAATGGAGAAGGAATCTAGAAATGAGGAGTCTGAATTCTAGGGAAGATCAAGCTCTAACATCATTGTTGGAGTATGTGATAGAATGTCTGGGAATAAGAGTTAGGAAAACTCCCAAGGATGACCAGGGAAGGTGGTGTATGCCACATCAACACCATGTGTCAACACCAAGTCGGATGGAACAAGTGAGAGTGAATCATGTGGAAGCCATGTGGTAGTGAGGTGGAAAAGGTGAAATTGGTCTTATGAAAGTTTGGGAATCCATAACTTCCAATCCAAAACTCGGATTTAAGTATGGTTATGTCCAACATTTTGATACGAAATTTATGACCATTACAGGAGATAACCTTGTGGTGTTTCAACTGCAACATGGAAAACAAATAAAACATGCATTGTCCATTAGTAAACATAATATAATATGGAATTAGTAAATATATATTTAAAAAAATAAACAAACCAAATACATTGATATAATGGGAAATACATATAAAAATGTGGGTGAATATACTTGCCTTATTATGTTTTAAACAAAAGGATAAATCAATTTCCATTTGCGTAAGATCAAGAAATTTATGTCGATAATGATGCACTACTTTGATCATCTTACTGACCCCTTCCCTTGATAACCTACCATAGTATTCTTCACATTGTTCTATCCAATACACTATCCAATCAAGATTGTTTGCAATGTATAAATGAAGAGCATCCCACTCTTGTCCAACTATATGAAAAAATAATAATTGAATATCAATAATTAACTATCATTGGGAAATTTTAATATAGTTGAAGGAACAAAAATAAATGAATGAGTATGATAATATAAAATTGAAAAAATAAATGTATAATATATTAAATCTACAACATCTAATTACCTTTCATGGTCCTCATTATACCTTTCCCCAATAGAACCTCCCCTTAAATTTTGTTGAGGGATTCAAGATGCCGAATGTGAGGCACACTCATATTTTCTTCTAATTTAGGAAGATATTGACTAATATACACTATGCATTGATATACCATATATCCCTCGACCATAGAACACTTAGGAAGTTCTCTTTGTCTAACAAAATACTTCAATGACTTCAACTACTTATCCACCATCCACATCGACCTTGTGTGTACTAGTCCACATAATTTAGTCTCCTCAACTTGGTGTATGAGGTAGTGTTCTTGTGCATTCAAAAATGTTGGAGGTAGATACTTATGCATTTCACACATTAGTCAGGTAATTTGTATCCTCCAATACCTTATGTATTCTCTATGGATTTCTATAGATGAAAGCCAACTGCAAATGGTGCAAGAAAATAGCAGGTTTGAACAATATGAAGGAATAAATAAAATTGTAGATAAAACACAATATGTCAATAAGTTCTACTACAAAGCATTGAAGACAAATTTTCCATATAAAAATTCATTACTTACCTCATGTATTTGTCAAGATCATATATAACTTGTTTTATGATGTTTTCAAAGTTGTCTGGGAGAGATAGAGGTAGAACATACTGTAACAAAAAGAAAATTATTAATATTTATTTCCAAATTAGAGAAAACAATTACTAAAAAATTGTATACCAATATGTTAATATACCTAATAATTAACTTAATGAATGTATGCTAGTCATGTGTTTTAACCTCACCAAAATCACCTTTTTTTGTTAAGATATTACATATGTTCAACGAAAACCCCATCAAAAACCTGATTTTTTGAATGGCCTCTTTCACAACATTGCTCTGTTGCTCTGTCAATAAACCATGGAAGACTAATATTTTTTTCTCGACCATCACCATTAGAATTAATAATCACACTTTCAATGTGTGATTAGCTTCGTGGATGTCACTACAATTTTTTCCAATTCTTTCTTTGTCATTCCTTCCATCTAAGATTCACCATAACAATTTTGTTATATTTTTCTCATATACATTGTATCAAACATATGAACTATTTGTAGGTGCTCGTAGTAGGGAAACCTACTGAATTGTATGGGGTAAATTTCCATTCCTCGTGGAAGCCAATTTGTGCCATAATGACATTCATGAAACATAAACAAAATCACATTAATATTAATTAATCAAT
Organism: Picea engelmannii; assembly: GCA_009831015.1. Classification (NCBI taxonomy): domain Eukaryota; kingdom Viridiplantae; phylum Streptophyta; class Pinopsida; order Pinales; family Pinaceae; genus Picea; species Picea engelmannii. The sequence goes on along the minus strand of ML777293.1, from coordinate 491,111 downwards.
ATAGCTAGGTACCACGCTAAAGAAAATTCACTGAAAAAAAATCATAAGATTTATAATATTATGATACATAAATAATTTGCATACCTTGAAGATTTATATTATATTCCAACTTCCATAGGTGATGTGTCATTCTTCATGGTGTTTTTCCATTCTCTTCTTTACCATTGAATTTTTCTTTCTCGGTAGTTCGATAACTACAGTTCTCAGGTAGAAAGCTCTTATACTGATAAAACATATCCTTTCCTAAGCTTCTTGAATGACAATATTTTATCCTAGGACCACAAACTGGACATGCAAATTTACCAATTGTTTGGAAACCTACAAGATATATGAATTAATGTAGAAAATTAGGATTAAAACTTTAAAAAATGCATGATATTTTCAAAAAATTATATAATATTGAAGCGCAACGAAAAGTTACATACCAAAAAAATGTGTTAATTCACGAGAATCGTGAATTGTCCATGCAAGTATTCCATGGAATTGAAATCGTTTTTTTCGTATTGGTCTAGAGATGTCGTACACAGTGATGCCAACCCATAACTTCAACAACTCATCGATAAGAGGCTAAATATATACATTCATATCTTTAACTTGGTACTTACCTAATTGATTCAACATACATTAATTATATTTTTTTATACGTCCTTATATATAAAATATATAATTATCATGAACAAAACAAAGAAATTAAATATTATGTCATACTTTCAATTAAATAAAGATAAGGTAATTAGGTACGTGGAATAATCATGGCCAACATTGTGTGCTCTCTCTTTATCGACATCCAAGGAGGAAGGTTATTGTTTATTAAAAAAACAGGCCACACTAAGTAACTAGAATGAAGCTCTCCAAATGGATTGACACCATCAATTGTCAATGAAAGTCTAACATTACGAGGTTCTTCGTTAAAAATTCACCATTTGTCTTCGATGTTATTCAATGTAGAACTATCTGCAAGCATTCGAAAAACATTTTTCTCATTTTTTTTCTTTTCATGGAAATCCATAAAATGTTCTATACTTTGGCACCTGAACAACCGTTGGAAACGTTGAATTATGGGAATATAACGAAGAAATTTGTGAGGCACCTTTTTTATTTCTTGATCGATTCGATATATACTCATTTGACATTGTGTATATTCATTTTCTGATGCATATTGTCTATAGTATATGATATCATCATTAGGACATGCATCAATAACTTGATACTCCATTCCAATTTCTTTCATAATTAAAGATATTTATTGATATGTGCATGGTAAAATATTTGATGGTGTTAATAGAAATTCACCTAACAATCTACAACATTCAAAAAAATAAGTCCATGTAAACAATAGTAATCATAAATATCACATCCCTAATTTACAAATTAATTAACAATAACAATATAGAAAAATAGTCAACCTTTCTTTACATGTCAACATGACCTAAATAATACATTACATACCTTAGGATCTGTCTAAGACACGTGTTTAATAAACCATTCAAAACCTTCAATTTCACCAACAATAATACAACAGATATAAGATTTGTGGTGGAGCCTTCATAAAGAGGTTGTCATGGCTTCTCAAGTAGAGGATCAACATAATGAATATCATCTAAGTTGTCCTCATCCATTGAAGAAAATGTGTCTTGGATCAATCTATGTATCTCATATTCCTATTTTTTATCAATAACGTTATCCCTGTCCATATCATCATTAAGAACTTGATCTTCAATATTCTGATCTCAATGTTCCCCATCTTATAAAGTAGTATTTATGCTACTACTTAGAAAATAACTCTCTCGAGGTTTACATTTTGGGGGAATTGTCTTTATATTTACAAACAATGTATTAAAATTAGTTTGTATAGAACATATATTAAAACGATAAAACATTTGACAAATAAATGACATTATCACTATTACAAAGAATAAAATATATATTAAATAATTCCTTACAAAGGGATGCTATTCATAACCCCCTTCAACATGCCCCCTCTCCCTACAATGTTTTTCAGCTGTTGTTATTAAAATTCTTCTTGTTTGCAAGCCACAACAATCATTGCAAGGGAAATAACATTTTCCATCTCCCTTCCCCTCCAATATCGCTCTAAACTGAGCAAGCCTCCTTGTATTTTCATTCATAGTATATATTAATTTGACACATTAATTTCCTATAAGAGTGCATCATTATCGACATGAATTTCTTGATCTTACTGAAGTGGAAATTGATTTAGCCTTTGGTTTAAAACATAGAAATGCTAGTATATTCACCCACATTTTTATAGTTATTTCCCATTATATCAATGGATTTGGTTTGATTATTTTTTGGAATATATATTTACTAATTCCATATTATTAAAATAGTGCATCATTATCGACATGAATTTCCTTATCATACGCAAATGGAAAATGATTAAGCCTTCGGTTTAAAACATAAAAAGGCAAGTATATTCACCCACATTGTTATAGTTATTTCCCATTGTATCAATGTATTTGGTTTCTTTATTTTTTGAAATATATGTTTAGTAATTCCATATTATATGATGTTTACTAATGGGAAATACATTTTTTACTTGTTTTTTATGTTGCAGTTGAAACACCACAAGGTTATGTGGTGTAATGGTCATAAATTTCATATCAAAAAGTTGGATGATAAGATGAGAGCCTCAGATTATGGGATAATTGCAGTGTTTAAGGTCACTAATGTTTCCTCTAGAAGTGACAGGAATCCATAAGAAACTGAAAATAGTTACTATGGGTATTTGTAGTATATAATTGACTGTGATTTTAATTCCTTTAAAATAGTTTTTTTTGAGGTCAAATGGTACAGGCTCCAGATGCATGAATGTGATCATGAAAGAGTTTTTATTGAGAATGATATTGGACTTACCATGGTTAATAAAAGGGAATTTTAACTGGGTACATAGCCTTATTTTCTTCCAAGTCAATGTGATCAATTGTTTTACTCAGAGGTACCTGGTAAAGAAGGTTGGTCATACATTGTTAGATATGATCCAAGAGGAAGACCAGTAAAATATAATCATGTAGAGGAAGAAGATAATCTTGAATAAGATGTTGATGATGCATATCAGAAGCAGGTGGCTGTAGATGTGTCAGATAAATAAATCGAAGAGGTTGATCATCCAAATGCGGAACAAACTTTTCTCATTTATGATATCAATGATGATAGCGAAAATGGCATTGATGATGACATTGATATGAATGATCCTTTCAACATTATCGATTATGAATTAGATAATGATACAAATGTTGATTTGGAGGAAGAAGAAGATGAATGATCTTTAAAATTTGAAATGTATGAGGTAACTGATTCTATGTTTTCTATGATTTATTCTATTAATTATATATTTAGTAATTATATGATTTATTGTTTTTTAAGTGTTTAATTATACATGTTCATTATATTTTTGTAATTTTTATGCCATGTTTGTATGTAGTGTGTTACATGTTATTTATTACATCAAATTAGTTGTGGGGGACTTGAGAGTGAGGTGAGGGGGAGGGAAATAATTATAGCTTCCACCTTCACGTGGTTTTCATTGTTTAGTTGAGAAATAATTATTCTCGAAAGAAAGAGAAGCTCATTCAGGTTTATTATATGCCAATTTGAGAAATTTTATGTGAAGATCAGGTGATGAGCATGTTCAAAACAATGGAAATATGATTCTTGAACAGACAAATTTCACATATAGAAAAAATACCAAATCATGAAAGAAGTCATGAAAATTAATGGCCTTGTTGTTGGATTTTACCTTCCAATTTGTGCTTCTATGGACTGAAATTTGGCATGCTAGGACAACACACCTGCATTGATGGTATGGGAGGGTTTTTGGACTCAAACATGAGTTAAAAAAAAACAATAAAATATTATTTGGTTATTCTATCAAAAGTAAAAAATAATGTGTGCCTGCTCATGTACTTGACCCTGCTTATAATCGACATGTGAATGGGGAAAACATTGACATTTTTTCAATTTGTGCTTGTATGGAATGAATTTTGACATGGCTAGAATAAATGCATACAATGAAGGTATGGGAGGGTTTCCATACTCGAAAATGACTCCCACAAACCATTCGAATATCAAACAACAAGCCTATAGAATAATTAATTTTAATGGGGCTAATGTTGAAATTTTTTCAATTTGTTCTTTTATGGACTAAAATTTGACATGCTAGGACAACTCACATGCATTGACACTATGGGAGGGTTTATGGAATCAAACATGAGTAAAAAAAAACAATTCAATAATCAAATATTCTTTGGTTATTATATAAAAAATCAACAGTAAGGAACGCATGCACATGTACTTGACCCCGCTTATAACTGACATGTTGATGGGGCCAACATTGAAAAATTTCCAATTTGTGCTTGTATGGACTGAAATTTGACATGCCAGTGTGTGTTATCTCTGAAATAAGTATTTTTAAGATGCCTTCTCCTTGGTTATTGATGTTCATAGCATGATTAATAATTATTTTTAATTTTAGCATGAATATTGATTATTTCCATGTGCCCATTTCATGTGTCTTTAATAATTAATTGGTATCAAAATTTCAAGTCAGTCCAAGAGGGTGAAGTTAGAGGTACCAGGGAATGGGTATGTTTAAGATAAAATCAAGAAGAAAATCGTTTTTTTTTTTTTTTTTNTTTATCTGGGTGCTTCACACACACATGATGTTTTTCCACTTATGATTATGTGTTTGATGATGAAAAAAATGTGTATTCAAGTGTTTTATTTCTTATCATTCATTATGGTTAATAGTGTGATAGAAATGATATGCAACATTTTTTTCTACTTACTAGTTCTTATGAACATGTTAATGAGACAAATGAAAATATATAGGACTTCATTTGCAATACTATATAGAAATTGATTATCACTTATAGAAATGAGGATCTGTGAATCCAAGTGGACCTTGAGGTGCTCGATTTGAACTTGTGTCACATCAATGAGAAATTCAGTCACCATGGTGTATTCAATGTTATTGTTGGTGGTTGGTCCTATGCACATACTACTTGAGTGGAGTAGCATTTGGGAGGGTAAATAAATGTCCCAATCTAATGAAGATAGATTTTGAGTCCAACAACTAGTTCCATCAGAAAAAACTAATGTGGTATGTGGTGGGTCAATCAACTAGAAAACCAAGAAAGAAAATCATCAAGAAGTTTATAGATGTTATATGATTATATTTGATACAGGTTCTAAGGGTTAGTTTTTAAAAATTTCATATGCGTTCTAGGTTAATTATGTCATTTACAATTCCGTAAAGGTTTACAGTTATAGGAATCATAGGGTTAGGGCTTACTCATTTTGGATAATGGTTATTATAGGGTGAAAATTGACATGGGTTATAACAATTAGGAGTTATAAGTGTTATTTAAAGTAAGGGTTAGGAGATGTATGTGTTAGAGTTTAAGTTTTAGAATTACAAAGTTTAAGTGTTATAATTATAAAGGCTAGAGGTTAGAATAATAATGTTTAATGGGGTTAGTTGTCTAATATTATAAAGGTTAAGGGATACGTGTTATATCATTATTTTTGGTGTTAATGGTTAAATGGGTTATAAGTTACAAGGGGTTGTGGTTAGGGGTCATAGAGGATAGCTAAGGGTCATAGGAATTAGGGTTGATACATTCTTAAGAGTTATGAGATAGGGTTAATGTGCCATTGGGATTACAATTTTAGTTGGGTTATCGATGAAGGGTAATAGGGTAAATTTTACGGGGTTATAAGGATTAAAAATATGTTTTTATATGTTATAGTGTCTAGATTTAAGGATTGTAAGACCTATGAGTTAAGGGTTATAAGGATCAGGGTTGACAGGGATGAGGAATTATGAGTTATAGAGGTTAGTATTTTGGGCTAATATTCAATGGTTGTAATTTCTATATAAGATAGTAGCTAGGGATAGTGGGAATATTGTTAATCCATTCATGCATGTCACTAATTATATGACTAGGCATATTTCTACCTTAAAAGAGTCACAGTTACTCCCGTCGTTTAACCGTGCTTGGTCGAATTTCTTCACTTTCACATGTAGAGCATTGGGTATAAATCACATTGTGTCAGCATCTGCAAGGATGATCACAATTCTTTGTTTTAATTAAACAGTTGGATTCCCCTTGTCTATACTATTTATTTTAAATATTTAATATATATATATATATATATATATATATATATATATATATATATATATATATATATATATTATATTAAAAATGGAAATAAGAAAACATAACATAAAACTGGATATACATATTATATATTTATTACATATTAATTATATTAAAAACAAAAAAATAAAAATAAAAACAATGAAAAAAGCATAACATAAAAACTAATACTAAAACTAAAAACAAAAACTAGCCTCCTCGCACACCCATTCATGATAGCTAGAGAAACAAATTAAGGCCGGTCTCTCCCATCTCATAGTATCAAAGGGTAACACCGACCATTCCAAGACTAGGCACAGAGTAGCAAAACCCAACCACCCATTCCAAGACTCGTAGAGGAACTCACACATTTGGACAATGACAGAGGAGGAGACCTATCTAGCCAAACCTGACATCATGTTGTCGAAATCGGTAATGGATCTCCAAGATCTTCCTATTAATGTATTTTACAATAGGTTTGTAAACTTGATTCTCTTCATATAAATTATATTTTGAAAATTTTGAAACTTCACTTTTGATCAGTTTGTGTGGGAGGGGGATTTTGGTGCCCTCATCATGGTAAATTTGTGTGAGAGGGGGATTTTGATTCCCTCGGCATGGAATTTCTAGTCAACCCTATGAGAGATTTTGAAATAAAGGCTAATCCACCACAAGAGGTTGAGTTTCCTACCCGAATTTCTAATTCTTTGCCTCAGAGATTGAGGACATGGGTGTAGAGAGATCTATGTGCTGAAGGATGGAGAGACTCTACAGAGTATTAGCGTTATGTGTGATGTACCCTTAATTCTAATAGACAATCCCCACATCATTTATTGACGCACCGTTAATATATTGTACAACAACCAATCATAACATTAACTGTGGCTTGAAACTGTAAATTACATGACCTATTTTAGTGTATTATAGACAAATCCTGTAAGTGGTAACTTTGTTTGCAATCTAAGTGCACTATATACGATATAATGGGTGGCCACTTTATGCAAAAGGAATCATTGAAATTGGTTCTCCAATAAATGGTTTCATAACTATCATTAAAGGAATGCGATATAGAAAAATAACTTCAAGGACCAACATAGATATAGATTAAAAGCAGATGGAAGTTTTGCAATTTTTTCTTCCCTCACTTTCTATTTCATTTTTATTGGTAGTACTTAATAAAATATATTTTATAAGGATCAATGGTGATAAGTTTGAGGGGTTTTGGGATTGGGGTTATAGTTTTTTATTTTTCTATCATGATATAATATGTTGATTATTAGTTTAAATTCTTCAACACTTTGATTTCAGCTTACTATACTCCATAAACCAGAATAGAAAAAACAATAAGAATTTACCAACATGCAATACCACAACACATATACCTTGGGGAAACCCTATACAGGGAGAAAAACCCCAACAAACAATCTTCTTTTATTGCATTAGTAATGTATGATGACTTACAAATATTCCACGATGAAATTATTCTCTTAACAATATTTCCAAGATGACTTATACCAGACTGTGCAACTTGTAACATACGAAAAAACTTGTTGATAAATACGTATGTTGTATACAATATCTGTGGAAGAATTTGTGTGTTTCCTGAGTGATCAACTTTTTCTTTTCTGGATTGATATAATTATTGATCTATATTATACTAATCACAACCTATATCAACTGATATTCACGGCCTGTGTAAGCTGATACTCACATCCTTTGTATCTTGTAACTCGCATCTTGTATCAACTGATATTCACATGTTGTGTAATCTACAACTCCCAACCTATCTGAGATTATATTCATAGCCTGTTTATTCTACAACTCACAACCTATATCAGCTGATATTCGCATCATGTGTAAGATGCAACTCACAGCCTGTGTAAGCTGGAACTTGCAGTCTGTATCGACTGATATGCAAAGTTGATTTTGTGTGTACTGAGTTGTAATATCATGAGTTGTTTTCTCTTCTTCTAGGTCTAATTGGACAACCATGTCTTTCTTCTTATCTAATATTTCAACTTGATTATGAAAATGTTGATTACTAATATGATTTCATACCTTGTTATTATTATTTCTATGATTGGATACCTTTCCATGATTATTTCTATTATTATAAATATTTTTATGATTATTTTTTGTGATTGGATATGACCAATGGTCCTTTATTGACTAATATGATACCTCTTTATTGACTCATATGTTGCCTCTCTATTAACTGATATATTTCCTCTCTATTAACTGATATATCAACACTGTCATGGAGAAACTTGTCACTCTCTTTGATGGAAACCTACGTTGCAACTTTTCATGCATGCATTCCACTTGTCATGCATGCATGAATTCCATGCATTCCACTTGTCATGCATGCATGCCATGCATGCAACTTGACCTTTTATAGCTTGAGTTTAACAACTCATTCAACTTGAAACTTAACTTGACCTTTTACAGCTTGATTTTAACAACTCATTCAACTTGACTCTCAACTTGGAAATTTGAATTTCACTTCATGGTGGACAATGTTACACATGCCAATTCACTATATAAATACATTTACATCACTCGCAATATAAGGAATATTGTTTGTTCCTAGCTCATAGGAATTTTACATTCAACCTAACCTTTTCTAGATGCCTTGACTTTTGCTCGTGGATCACAAGGCTTGACTAGGCTCACGGAGGTTGTATGTTCCCCCTCACTTTTTCACTAGTCTATCTATGCTCATAGAGGTTGTACATTCCCCTTGAATTTTGCACTAGACTATCCATGCTCACAGAGGTTGTATGTTACCCTTGAAATTTTCATTAGACTTAAATCTTGACTTTTTTCTTTTCCTTCGTTAGACTCACAAAATCATATATCATCTCGTTCATCCTGATTTTTGGTTTGACTCACAAAGGTTGTACATTCCCCCTAGATTTTTCAATACCTCACAAATCTAGACTCTAGTCCATTCTCCAAATCTCCCTAGATATAATGTTAGGCCTATGGTTTTATTCTATTAAATGGTAGGCCTATGGAATACCATCTGTCTTACCAAGACAAATATTCATTGAAAAATAATAAATGTGAAAGTCTTTGCAATTACTATTGACCCAAGATCGATATTCTCCAATGTGAATTCATTACCATGAATGAATGGCTTTGTGCAAATATGGTTTCACATCTCTAAAGAATCCTCAAACATAACATCTAAATCTAGAAAAAATATCGCTATGAGGAATAATGAGAAATTAAAGTCATGGGAAATGACATGAAATAAAATGACATCAATCTCAAAATGAAATAAAATGACATTATAATTAAACAATTCTTTTTGAATCCAGTTCAAAGTTCATGAATTTCAAGTAAACAATCGTCATCTCTTCCAACCCTATACTGGAAGAAAAATCCTAGCAAGCAATCTTCTTTTATTTCATTAGTAATGTATGACCACTTACAAATATTCCAACATGAATTTTTCTATTAACGAGATTTCTAGGATGACTTGGACCAGACTGCGTAACCTATAACATACTCAGAAACTTTTTCATAAATATGTTTGTTGTATACCAACACTATGGAAGAATTTGTGCACTTCATGAGTGCCAAACTTCTGTCTTTTTTGGATTGGTATAACTATTGATATATATGTTTCTACTCACAACCTATATTAGCTGATATTCACAGCCTGTGTAAGTTGATATTTGAAACCTATGTATTCTTCAACTCATAGCCTGTATCAACTGATATTTGTATCCTTTGTTTGTTGCAACTCACAACCTATGTTAGTTGATATTAGGAGCATGTGTAAGAAAAAAATTGCATCCTGTATCAACTAATATTCATAGCCTGTGTAAGTTGCAACTTGAAGCCTGCATCAAATGATATTCCCATCATGTGTAAGTTGTAAATCACAACCTATATCAACTAATATTTGCAGCCTGTGTATGTTGCAACTCGTCACCTATATCAACTGATATTCACATCATGTGTAAGAGGAAACTCACCTCATGTATCTGTTCATATTTGCAGCTTTTGCAACCTGAAACTCGCAGCCTGTATCGAATGATATGAAAAGTTGATTTTGTGTATATTGAGTTGTAATTTCATTAGGTATTTTTTTCTTCTTCTAGGGATACTTGGATAACCATGTCTTTCTTCTTATGTAATATTTCAACTTGATTATGAAAATGTTGATTACCTATATGATTACATACCTTGTTATTATTATTTCTATGATTGGATACCTTTCCATGATTATTGCTATAATTATAAATCTTGTTATGATTAAGTGTTATGATTGGATATGACTAATGGTCCTTTATTGACTGATATGTTGCCTCTTTATTGACTGATATGTTTCCTCTCTATTAACTAATATATTTCCTCTTTATTAACTGATATACCAACAATGTCATGGAGAAAATTATTGTTGCCTTTGATGGACACCAACGCTGCAACTTGTCATGCATGCATGCCCTGCATGACAGTTGTCATGCATTCATGCCATGCATGCATTCCACGCATGCAACTTGACTTTTACAAATTGAGTTTAAAAACTCATTCAACTTCACTCTTAACTTGACCTTTTACAACTTCAATTTAACAACTCATTCAACTTGACTCTCAACTTGGAAACTCAAATTTCACTTCATGGTGGAACATTTTACACATTCCATTGCATTAGATCAATTCATTTACATCAGTTTCAATATAATGAATATTGTTTATTTCTATCTCATAGGAATTTTATGTGAAACCTAAATTTTTCTAGACACGTTGACCTTTTCTCATGGATCACAAGGCTTGACTAGGCTCGCAGAGGTTGTACGTTCTCCCTGACGTTTTCTCTAGTCTGTCTATTGTTGATACTAAGAGGGGGGTGAATTAGTATCAAGTAATATTTATAACCTTTTTAAACTTATACTTAAACCATTAAATTATATCCAATGATAAATCAACAATAGTATAAGAGTTACACCAATACACCACAATACACCATGCACAATATATGAGAAATAATCAATAGTTATTGTTGAAGGGAAGTAATGACTTCCAAAGGTAGCTACAACTTACAAGTTTAAATAGAGGGATAAACCTCCAAGAGGAAGATACAATGCTCCAATATGAAAAGATAGTTGAACTCTCCATCCGTTCCCCTTCCTTCCACCCAAGAATATACGAGAGATAACAAAACTTCACATTAAATCATCACCATCAACCAACCATCACATAGAACTTGATAATGCTTCCTGAGACTTTTTCAATTTCTACAATTATTCAATTCTTGGAATACTCTGATCCTTTAGATAATATTATTCAGTTTATTCTTTGAAACTTCTCCAAGTTTCACTCCTTGAATCCTCCCCGAAAATAAGTTATAGAGAGAATGGTAGACCTTGTTCAATTCTGGTTTATTCAAGAGACCGAACTTGTACAAAATTCCCTGTGTGAAATATTTGACATCACATTCCAAAAATCTCACACAAGAAACTACAGTCCATATGATTTCCAATGAAATTTGTACCACATCATTTGGATTATCTATGAACACGTTATTATTGTTTTACCCGGAACACCTGTTTATTGACTAGCTTCAGGACTGGTCAAAAACCCTATCTTCCACAAAGTGTATATCCATAATTATATCGAATAAAGAGATGAAAATATTACCATAGGTACCTTGATATGTCTTCTCAATACCATAGCAACTTCACCATCTCAATCTGAGATGGCCTGAAAATAATTTACCTTAGAACACATCACCAAAAGACTTCATCCTCCCTTGAAATCCTGCCTTCTTTACTTCCAATTTCCTCTTAAATTCGACTTGTATTTCAAATGAATGTATAATGATATTTATTTATACCATTTATGTCACTTTCTTTTAACATTAGGGCTTACCTGACACTTTCTTATTTTGTAATTCTTTTCTTTAATTATCTTCAGGGCCTACATGTACTTCCTTCTTCAATTCACTTTGTCATATTCAAAAATTCATTTCTCCTCAACCATGAGGATCCACATGACATGCCACATACCTTTGAAAACAACATGATGTATACTATCCATCCATGGGTGTTGTATATGCATGTGCATTGTCCTTCATGTCAAAATACCTTCATCAATCTTGCGGTCTAATACCCATGACTAGGGTTGACATCAATGGCAACAACCAATATTCCAACAATCTCCCCCTTTGTCATTGATACAACACTCATGCTTCCCCTATCATCATGATCCCAATTTATCTCCCCCTTTGACATCAATGGAAAAGGGTAGGGCTTCTCCCCCTGAGTTTAATGACAAAAGGTAACTCTCTTCTTTGCGGTTGCTCCCCCTGAACATGTGGCACTCAATAATACTTCATCCTTATTTTTGGGTATTGAGACTTTTTATATATTGGAATCCTTTTTTGTGGCTTCTATCTTCTCTCTCTTCTTCATGTCTAGGATGTATATGTTTTCCGATCTTCTTGTTCTAGTTGCAACTAATATTCCTGAGTTATTTTCTCTGATTTTACATTTTCAAGAGTCAAGCGTTAGAGTGTATCATTGATCACACATTTTACTAACACTGAGTAGATTATGATTAAATTCTTCAAACAATAGGACTTTTCTTGCTTTTAAATTTTCACTTCCAAGCTTTACAGTTCCTTTTCCAAGTATTTTGGTAGATGAGTCATCTCCAAATGCAACATTTCCACCCTTTTTCTTCAAACTAACAAATTTTCTTTGATCTCCGGTCATATGAGATGAGAACCCACTGTCTATGAACCATTCATCTTATTCTTTACATTCTTTAGCGACCAATGCTATTCGACAATTTTCATTGTGTGGAATTTATTTCCTTTTCCATGTTGTAGTTGGTATGCAGACTTTTGGCATACGATTATCTTCCTTCATCTCTATGCAATCTCGTTCTTTGTGATCAAGATTATTGCACTTGTAACATACAATATTTTGATCCATTAATGGGTCAAATGGATTATAATTTTTGTTGACAGGTCTATGAACATTTCCATATCTACTATTTTCACCATTCATGTAGCTTGCATAGTTATTCCTTTCATTGATTCTACAATTGATTTCCTTGTGTCCAAAATTTCCATAAGTATAACAATGTCCAAGAAAGAAATTTTGATACCTAGGCATAAGTGATCTTCTTTGTGGTGTGGTCCATCTCGGTTCACGATCTATTCTTCTGTAGTTTTCTTCATAATGATTTCTTTCATACTTGATGGGAGATGATCTTCTTGATGTCTCATTCCTTCTGAATTCTAGTCTTCTATCTTGTTGTTCAACTTGTTGTAAAATGTTGGTTTCATCATTTTAAACTTCCTTTTCTTGTTTTGTTGTCTTCAAACTGTCATTGTATCCTAGTCCTGTCTTGAAGTTTGGAGATCTTTGACTGCTAAGGATCTCACCTAATTTTTCAGTGCTTTTTTCAAACTTCTTCAACTTTTTTGTTGTCAATAGGAGCTCCCCTTTTGTGTGATCCAATTCTGCTTTCAGTTTCTCATAGTCTTATAATTGTTTCTTCAAGCTATTAATGGTATTTTCAAGCTTGTAATTCTCTTCTTCACAACTACTCAATTCACCTTTTAGTACTACGTTTGTGTTTCTAATGTTTCTATTTTCAGTTTCAACATACTTCAACGTTTCAAGATTCTCATCTTCTAGTTCACTCTCTGCATTGTCTTTGTATCCCCAAAAGGAATCAAGGTTGGTTTTGTCATCTGAATCTTCTTCACAAATTATTTCTTCTTCTTTAGGATTCTTGTGATCATCATCCTAGGTTTTTTGGGTTATGAAGAGGAATTCTCCTCCATCATTATCTTCTTCATAACTCTCTTCTGAGGAGATGACATCATCCTTGGAGTAGAAGCTCTTTTTATTGTTGAGACTTCTCTTTTTATAGTACCAATTTTCAACAATATGTCTTGTTCTACCACAGTTAAAGCATTTGAGAGGAGACTTACCTTTGTATCTTCCACTTCCCTTCTTGAACCCTCTTATGAAATTCTCTATTTCTTCATCAAGGTCGTTATCCTTATATTTTGTCTTCTTTATGGATTTAAAGGCTGCTTCATTGTTTGGCTGGTCACTTTCTGTACCTGTTCTCATTTCATATGCTATAAGAGACCCATGTAATTCATCCATTGTTATTTTGGTCAAGTCCCTAGTTTCTTCAATGGCAAATACCTTAGCATCATACTTCAAGAGAAGTGATCTCAACACTTTTTGTACAAACAAGGATTCATCGATCTCTTCACCTAATACTCTGATAGAATTAACAACTTCATCAACTCTAAGAAAATAGGTTTCAATATCTTCCTTTTCATTCATCTTCAAATTTTCAAATTCGTGTACAATGTTTTCTGGATGAATTATTTTCCTGCAGTAAGCATATTTCGGCCAAAATGTTTATTTTTAACGGATTCCATTAAAAAATAGGTTTCGGCCGAAAGAATATTTCGGCTCAAAACTTGAAAATGGGACTATTTGCAAGAAACTGCAAATTCTCTCCATCTTACTTGATCTTTCAAGGTAGCAGACTCCTACAAATACTCAGAATTTAGTTTCAAAATTGATACCAACATTTTTAAAATTGAATATACTTTCATTGGATATAATTTTCTTTCATTTTCATTGTTTTGATCTAATTTTATTTAATTTTATAAAAAAATCACTACATAATATTTTTAAGTGAGATTATGATTGAGTGAAATGAAAAATCCATATCTCTAAAAATACACTGTGGAAAATTATGGAAAATTTATATTCATAATCCCTAAACTGTTCTCTTCAAAAGGGTATTTTTAGATATTACTTTTAAGTAAAAATGAAGATAGATACAATGTGTAGGAAAACATGTGTTTAAAATATGCAACATTTTTAGCTTGGTCAACTTAAAAAAATTCTAGAAGTTATAATATCCATCCATTAGATTCAAAATTATAGTCATAATAAAATAGAGTCTTTGTAGATTGTTGCAGTATATTTCATTTCTTAAAAACATAAGTTTAATAATAGATACATTGTAGTGGGAAAAAATAACTCATTATCATTCCTTTCATGTTTAAGGAACATACTGTTAAACAATTGTCCAATTGACATAACAAATATTTATAAAAAAAAATTGAAAAATAGTCATTGGAAAGATAACAAAGCTATTCACAAGTTTTGTTATTACTGTAAAGTGAAATTCTAAATAAAAAAAAATACTTTTGTATGCCGGAAGTTGAAGAACTTGTGAAAATACAATTTTTTTTTTCATAAAACAGGCAAAAGTGTTACCCATCTTCATCATTTTACCCCATGGTCATCCATATCTGCTCAAGACTTTCCTTCCAGTGGTTAAACTATTCTGAAGGCAACCTACTCTGATACCAATTGTTGATACTAAGAGGAGGGTGAATCAATATCAATTACAATTTAAAACCTTTTTCAACTTATACTTAAACCATTCAATTATATCCAATGAGCAATTAAAAATAGTATAAGAATTACACCAATACACCACAATACACCATGCACAATATATGAGAAATAATCAATAGTTATTGGTCAAGGGAAGTAATGACATCCAAAGGTATCTACAACTTCCAAGTGTAAAGGGAGGGATACAACTTGAAGAAGAATATACAATCCTCCAATATCAAGAGATAGTTGAACTCTCCATCCTTTCCCCTTCCTTACGCCCAAGAATATACGAGTGATAATAAAACTTCACATTAAATCATCACCATCAACCAACCATCACATAGAACCTGATCATGCTTCCTGAGACTTCTTCAATTTATACAATTATTCAATTCTTGGAATAATCTGATCCTGTAGATAATATTATTCACTTTATTCTTTGAAACTTCTCCAAGTTTCACTCCTTGAATCCTCCTCAAAAAGAAGTTATAGAGAGAATGGTAAACCTTGTTCAATTATGGTTTATTCAAGAGACTGAACTTGTACAGAATGCCCCGTGCTCAATATTTAACATCATATTCTGAAACTCTCACAAAAGAAACTATAGTCTGTACTCTTTCCAATGCAATTTGTCCCATGTCATTTGGATTCTCTATGAATAATTTATGACTATTTTACTCGGAACACTTGTTTATTGACTAGCTTCAGGGCCGGTCAAAAACCCTATCTTCCACAGAGTGTATCTCCATAATGATAGAGAATCAAGAGATGAACATTTTACCACATGTACCTCGATATGTATTCTCAATACCATAGCAATTTCACCATCTGAATCGTTCTAGAAAAAACGTTATAGCAAAAATAGTAAAATGACCTGAAAATAACATACCTTAGAACACATCACCAAAAGACTTCATCCTCCCTTAAAATCCGACCTTCTTTACTTCTGATTTCCTCTAAAATTCGACTTGTGTTTCAAATGATTATATAATGATTTTTATTTATACCATTTATGTCACTTCCTTTTAACATTAGGGCCGACCTGACACTTTCTTATTTTGTAACTATTTTCTTTAATTATCTTCAAGGCCTACATGTACTTCCTTCTTCAATTCACTTTGTCATATTCAAAAATTCATTTCTCCTCAACCCTGAGGATCCATGTGACATGCAACATACCACAGGAAACAACATGATGTATAATATCCATCCATGGGTGTTGTATATGCATGTTCTTTGTCCTTCATGTCCAAATACCTTCATCAATATTGTGGTCCAAAACCCATGACTAGGGTTGACATCAATGACAACAACCAATATTCCAACATCTATGCTCACAGAGGTTGTATGTTCCCCATGACTTTTGCACTAGATTGTCTATGCTCACAAAGGTTGTATGTTCCCTCTGACTTTTGCATTAGACTTACATATTGACTTTTGTCTTTTCCTTAGGTAGACTCACATGATCATATAGCATCTCCTTCATCTTGACTTTTGGTTTGAGTCACAGAGGTTGTACATTTCCCCTGGCTTTTTTCAATACCTCACAAGACTGGTTGATTCTAAAAATATCCCTGGCTAGCATTTTTTTATTTATTTAAAACCTGCAGTCATCGTCTATATAGAGATGAATCATCATGGAAAATATAACATTCTCGTGGAAAAAAAAATTTAATTTGTGTTGTTCCATGAAAATTCGTCTATCTAGAGACAAATCATTGTGGAAAATATAGCATTCTCGTGGAAAAAAAAATTATTCATGTTTTACCACGAACATCCGTCTATATAGAGATGAAAAATCATGGCAACTATAGCATTCTCGTGGAAAACAAAACTTTCTATTTGTGTTATGACATGAACATTCATTTATATAGTGAAGGAACATTGTGGAAACTATAGCATTTTCGTGGCAACAAAAATTTTCATTTGTGTTTTTCCACGATTTTTCCTCTATATAGCGACATAAAATCATGGCAAATCTAGCATTCTCGTAGCAACAAAAAATTTTCATTTGTGTTTTTCCATGATTTTTCATCTATATAGAGACGAAAAAGTGTGGAAAATATAACATTCTTATGGCAACAAAAACTTTTCATTTTTGTTTTGCCACAATTTTCTGTCGATATAGCAATGCAAAATGGTGTAAAATATAGCATTCTCGTGGTAACACAAAAATTTCGTTTTTGTTTTGACACGACCTTTTGTCTATATAGAGACTGAAAAGCATGACAAATATAGCATTCTCATGGCAGCGCAAAATCATGGCAAATATAACATTCTCATGGCAACAAAAAACTTTCATTCATGTTTTTCCATGATTATTCATCTATATAGAAATAAACAATCATGCAAAATATAACATTCTTGTGGAAACAAAAGAGGATGTTTTTTCCTGTATAGATGGAGTTTTTTCGATATATAGGTGAATGTTTGTAAAAAAAAAAAAAAAAAACTGGAAGAAATTCTTACCAAATGAATGACACGTGGCATCCATATTTTGGGGATATTTCCATGATGAGTTATGGGTTGTCAATAGAGAAAAAAAAAGAGATCCACATAAAATAAGACCCTCTTTCATGGAAAGTTAAAAAGAAACGTGTTGCAATAGAAATGAAAAAGCATGGAAAATTTGATCATATTTAATAGTGTCACTTTCTCCCTCGACCACTCTCTCCCTCTCCCTATCTCCCTCATTATATCTCTCTACCCCTCTCTCTATTTACCTCTTTCTCACTCTATCTCATACCCCCACTTTTCCCTCTCTCCCTCTCTCTCTATCCCCTACTCTCTCCTCATTCTCTCTCTTTACCTCTGTCCCCCTCCCTTTCTCTCTCCATCCTTATATCTCTCTACCCCTCTCTCTCTATTTCTCTCTTTCTCACTCTATATAATCCCCCCACTTTCCCCTCTCTCCATCTATCCTTGTTTCCCTCTCTCTCTCTCCCCTACTCCCTCCTTGTTCTCTCTCTCTTTGCCTCTCTCCCCCTCTGTTTTGCTCTCCACCCCACCCCTCTCTCCCTCTCTCTATTTATCTCCCCCTTTGTCCCTCCCTCTCCCCTTCCTGTCTCTCTCTTTCTCACCCCATGTAATATACCTACCAATCTACCAATAAAAAAATAATTTCTTCTTACAAACAAGGAGAAAAATGTTCGTTTACATTAAGAACCTATACTATACAAAAGTCCTAGCATTACCAATAAAACTTTATCTTTGTGTCTCTAAGTCATTCTGATTTTATCTAACGCTGTCAATTGATTTTAAATTCTTATAATCCAAGCTATGTTCGCAAGGTCTTTTCCTATGTTTAGAGATTACCATTCTTACAATCTAGACACGGTCTTTTCCTTTGTTTAGAAGTTACCCGTCTTACACTCTATATAAATGTGTAATATTATTCATATAAAATATTATTGATATATAATATTATTCCTATATTAAATTCTTCATATGTAAAATTCCACATTTAAGCGAAGATCGTAGACATATTTCATACTAACATATTTAAGGTCCATGTAAAAAAAACTCGAATAATCCTAGATCCATTACACTAAGATTATTAAAATACGTTGTGAACATATATTAAGGCCAAGGTTCAAATGTATTAAAACAAACTCAAAATATCCTTAGAGAAATTAAAACTTTTATCCCTTAAGGTATACTTATCCGGGTATTAAAGTTCAAAGGTAACACTAATCTTCATGCTTATGATACGACATCTCCTCCATGAATTGAATGCACTGGTTACTCTATTTAAGAGTTCATTGTACAAATCACGCTAATGAAAATATTTCAGTCTTATGAGTACTCTTCCCATTACTCTTCTCACTGACTATCACTTGCTAGAGCCTCTTCCTATTTGACACACAACCTGTACCACCTGCTAGGTACCTTGGACCATTAAACCTATCACCATTCATCAGGCACTGGGTTTTGGAGGATTTTTTGGTCCTTAGTGCAATAGTTTTCCACTATCATTTGTTGTGCGTTGTGGAGAGTCCTCGACCCTCCCTGGTTTCACCTTGGTGAGAATAATAAACCCTTTCTTAGTCTGGGTGGTCGTCACCTACTTATCCATTGTTTTCTCTTTAAACTTACTAATTCGTCTCTCAGAGATGTGTAAGGTTTCTTCCTTTGTTATGGTTAAGAAGTTGAGGGTTCTCTTATGACTATTTCTACACGTGTCCACGATGGAGTTCGAAAATAGGCACATTCGTTCACTTCTAGATATGGTTCACGCATCCGAGTATTCTTGTGAGGTAAGGATGACAACCCCGACTCTAGTTCACGAGGAAGGTGATTGTCACTGTAATGGGTTATTTATTAAATTTACTACGATACTTTATCCCTTTTACTGCCAGTAACTGATTATTTTAGTTATTCTTAATCAATTCGACTCTTAGTGCATGTATACTGTGCATATCTCATCTTCTTGATATAATTTAATTTGTTGGAAACTTAGGTTCTAGTAATTATATCCTACTATCTCAAATCCCTATTATTCTGAATCAGACTTCAGTTCATTCAAAAACTTAATCCTCTAGTTATAGAAGGATTGTTACACATATCTTTCTTTTGTGTTACCATTTAACTGATTGTATTCACATATTTCTATGGGATTTATTTAAGGTTTTACTCTGGTATCATTCAATTTCAATTTTTTCTTATTATGTTCCTGTATCCAGGGTTTCCTATTATTACAGGTTTTTCGAGAGGGTCGGTTTGTGACTTCACCAACTTGTTACTCTTAACATGTTTTACAAAGGTTTGGACAGAGTAATATATATTTTTTTCTATTGTTCCAAAATCTTATAAAAAGTTCACATGTGTATAATTGTTCTATTTCAAAAAAATTTCCTTTCAAATGAAAAATCATTTAAGCTTGTCGTTCCACCCATGTTTAACTCCTGGTGAACTAGGAAAGTCCTTTGATCTATGTCAAAGACTTCAAGAACATGTACATAAGTGTTTCAGATAAAATATACCACGCAAACAAACACGGTGAGGCTACGCTCACTTCTTGATATTAAACGAAGACGGATTACATCCTTATATAGGAAAAGACTCTCTCGAGTCGGCTACATGCAAACCAAAAGACAACTAGACAACTGACTCTTAACTAAGCACTGACTCTTCTAACTGGCACTTACAACCTGCGCTTATTACTGGTGCTAACAACTAGCTAACATCTCCATTATTTCCAAGTCTCCCCCTTAATGGAGAATGGATTGACTTCTACACCTAACATCTCCGAAAACAGTTCAAACTTAATCTTTCCAAGAGGCTTAGTGAAAATATCAGCAGTATTTTCACTAGTATTACAATACACAAGATTTATTTCATTTGACTGCAACTTTTCTTGAACAAAATGATACTGAGCTTCAACATGCTTTGTCCTTGCATGAAAGATCGGATTCTTCGCAATATTTATCGAGCTTTGATTGTCACATCTGATCATCGTAGGTTCCTTTCGTTCTTCTCCAACATCTTGAAGAAGTCTTCTTAACCAAACAACTTCACAAGTTGCTACACACAAGTCTTTATATTCTGCTTCGGTAGAGGACAAAGATACAGTAGGCTTCTTTTTAGTGCACCATGAAACAACCCTAGATCCAATGCTGAATGCATATCTAGTGGTTGATCTTCGATCATCTATATTTCCAACCCAATCAGAATTTGAATAATCTGTCATCTCAACATCAGATGCATCAGTATATTTAATACCATAATCAAGCGTACCTTTTAGATACCTGAGCACTGCCTTTTCTTCATTCCAATGGCTTTCATGAGGTTTCGCCATGAACTGACTTAACACACTCACAGAATATGAAATATCAGGTCTGGTTGTGGTGAGATAATTCAGACTACCCACCATCTATCTATACATAGTGCCATTCACCTCCTTTGAACCATCATCACAAGATAGTTTCACATTTTGTTGCATGGGAACAATAGAAGACTTACACTGATCCATCTTAAATCTCTTAAGTATTTCTCTGATATACTTACTCTGACAAACAAAAGTTTGGCCTGCATTTCTCCAAACTTCAAGACCTAGGCAGTAATGTAACTCACCAAG
>ML777293.1:430256-456527 GCA_009831015.1 Picea engelmannii | reverse complement strand
GGCTTCCCCGACTCTTTGTTCGCTCAAACAACCTCCTCGCTGAGACTTTCTGGGTATTCAGTGACCCAGTGAATTCCTTCAGCGGATTCTCCTCTTGAGCCCAGAACTCAAAGAGTTCTCTTCACTTCTCCTGCGCCTATCTGTGCACCATTCCTCAACGCCCTCCTGGCGGAGTATCCTTCTCACAGAACATGCAACGGTTCTTCTTCCCTATGCACTCATGCACTTCGCTCGATGCCCTCCAAGCAGAGCTTCTCAGAATCCTTAGTAGAATTTTGGTCTTCTCAACTGTGTCTCAACTACACAGCCTGGCCTCCTGAGGTATTCAACAACCTCACAGGTCTTCCTTCTCCTGAGTTGTTAATTCCAGTCCCATGCCTCAGCACGTCTTTGTCTGACTCCTCTGAGTTCAGAAGTGCATCCTCCTATGCACTGGTATTCAGAGTCTCAACACTCTGTCACGCCCTCACGACATGAAACCTCAAAGACCTCTCGAACCTGAAATCAAACAAAACTCCCTGCAATGGCATACTCACAACATACAATTGCAGCATAAAATGAACACACACAYACACAKACATCCATTCAACACAGAAMATGTACAGGAAAAACTGTTGTTTGTATTAAATAATGGCAAATGCCTGAATAATTTACAATGGTGTCCCTCAAGCTCTCTCTCGTCTCTTCTCTTCTACTCTACCAGACCCCCCTTTACAAAATGAGATCCGAAATCTCTTTTACCTGAGGTGCTCATCGAACGCTTCCCTCCAGGATTTACCTACCCTATTGATTTACAATCAATGGCTGTCTAGTCTGCTATCCAAAACTAGATCTCAATAAATGCCTATCTTATCTACAGCCTGCGCAAAGGCATGGCATTCATGGCTCACCAGCCTAAGACATTAATTTACATTGAATTCAAGTTCAAAATGAGGTTGCGCCTCCCTTTCATCCCTGAATTGGTGCGCGCTGACGTGGATGACTGGCTGGCATGGAAAGATGCTCCTGCATCACATAGGGAGAATATACAGAGGAGGAGTCACATCCAACTCTAGAGGGAGTGTTGATGTTTGAGGGAACACCATGATACATTCTCCCCGAAGGGTCCTATGTGGACTAGTAGGGGGGAATGTAGATTTCATCCTCATGTGGCTCAGATGGTGAGATGAAGGAGCCAAGCCATTGGTTTCATAATGAAACTTTGATATGTCTTGTGATACATTGGTTCCATGAGGGAAGATCGATATGTCTTAGGCATTGGTTTCATGAGGAAACCTCTATATGTCAAATATGGTCCAAGATGACATTACCTTTCAGAGGGAGACAATTAATCCTATTGATAAAATTAGTCATGTTGATCCTATATCTCCAGTTGATGTTTCCATAGATATTGCAATAGGTCGAAAGAGACATGCATGGGCTCGCCAGACTCTACAAGAGGCATAAGCACATGAAACTCCTCATCATACCTTTTGAGTGAGAAAGAGACCTCAGAGATATTGGTGCTATGTCACAGCTATGAGCCACATGAGTCGTTTTGAGTCTTCTTGTTATGAGGAGGAAACTAGTCATCAAATATGGAGAGATGTTAGGATGGAGGAGTATTAGTCTATCGTGAAGCATGATGTGTGGAATATTGTTCTAAGACATGGGGGGAAGTTTGTCGTGAATTCCAAATAGATCTATAAGATCAAACACATAGTTTAAGGGAACATTGAGAGGAACAAAATGGGATTTTTTGCTAGAGGATTCTCTCAAGTGGAGGGAATAGATTATGAGGAGACATTTTCTCTTGTTTCTCGATATACTTCTATCCGGATGATTATTTCCCCTGCAACATCCATGGGTTGGAGAGTACATTAAATGGATATGAATACAACCTTTATTAATGGAGAGATTGAGGAAGAATTATACGTCGAGAAGCCATATGGTTTTGTTATACATGAGAATGAGTCTCATGTGTGTAGGTTGAATAAGGCACCATATGGACTCAAGAAGGCACTTCGATCTTGGTGTGCGAGGATTGATGCACATATGATGAGTTTGCGGTTCAAAAAAATAGTTGTTGATCCCAATATATACTACAATACTGCTAATGGTGAGTCCCTGATTTTGGTCCTCTACATTGATGATTTATTCATCACCAATATAGAGAGCCGTATTGTTGAATGCAAGTATGTGTTGGCCTATGAGTTTCATATGAAGGAACTTGGTATGATGCACTAATTCTTGTGACTATAGGTGTGTTAAAGAACTGATGATATCTTCATGAGTTAGGGGAAGTACACCATTGAGATATTTAAGAAGTTTGGGATGTTGAACCAGAAGCCCATGGCTACAACAATGGTGATGAATCGTAAGAAACTAAGTGTGTCGTCTTCTAATTCTAATGAAATTGACCCGACTCTATACCGAAAATTGTTTGGATCATTGATGTATCTAGTTAAAACCAAACCAAATGGTTTTTATGCAGTGATTACACTTAGCCATTTTATAAGTCAAAAAATACATACACACTAGATTGTTGCGAAGCATGTGTTAAGATACCTCTGAGGGATTGTTGGACATGGTATGAGATATAATTCTAGTATTGACATGAGATTATAGGGATATATTGAATCTTATTGGGCAGGGAGTACATTGGATAGGAAGAGAACCTCTATGTGTTTCTTCACTTTGGGATATGCCATGGTTTCCTATTGTAGTAGGAAACTTACTTCTATGGAATTGAGCACAACAGAAGTAGAGTACATTGCATTGACTATGGCAGTCTGCGAAGCAGTGTGGCTTTGCAATCTACTTGCATATTTATTTGGAGATGTGTTGGATTCCATTGTTATTCTCAGACATGGTGTAGAGGAAGGAAGTGTTGGTGCAATACCTTCCTACAAATGAATAGGTTGATTATGTTCTGATCAAAATAGGACGAGGTTCAATTACTTTCATGAAATACTTGGCGTGGAAAGTAATGCCTCCGTCGCTGAGAGGGATTGTTGATGTTTGCATCTCCCTGAGACATTATTGAAATTGTACTCCTTTGTGACTGAGTTGAGTTTATATGTGAGGATAATTATTTGAAAATATATAAGTGGTTTTGGGCATATCTGAGAAGGGATAATTTTGTTGATCTATGAGGAAAGTTATCTGAGAAAGGATAGCCCAACTTCCCTTGTGGAGAAAACATGAGGACATGTCCCATGTGGAGAGCACATGAGGACATTTCAAGGGAGTTTACCTTGACATCACACACTATGGAGAGTTGACCCTAGTGTTTCTAAAGGGTGTGTCCTCTAGAAATCCACATTGGAGTGCCATGTGTGATAGAAATTCTCCATATCATACTCCTTTGTGAACTAAGTTGAGTTGATATGTGAGGACACTTATCCGAGAAGAGATAAGTGGGTTTAGGCTTATATCCCAATGTCCCTTTTGGAGAGAACATGAGGACATGTCCCTTGTGGAGAGCACATGAGAACATGTCAAAGGAGTTTACCTTGATGTCACACACCATGGGGATTTGACCCTAGTGTTTCTAGAGGGACTAGCCTTTAGAAGTACACATGGGAGTGCTATGTGTGATAGACCTTTTTATACTACAATGGTTGTGTACCACTGGTGAAGACTGTGTGTCTTTGGATAGTAGTTTTTTACTACTACAGTTGTTGTCTACCACTGGTAGTGACTATGTGTCACTAGACAATAGCTCTCTACTACTAGCAGTGGTTGTGTACCACTTGATAGTAGTTGTGTACTACTATGGAAAGATACCTCCCTAGCTAAGAGGGAGGTTTGATGTTTCAACATTGGTGTAACATCCCGCTCTTGCGAGAACATGTTATTGAGTTATTCTTTGAGGACACTTGTGTGCAAGTGATATGGTTCCAATATATGGATTTCTATTCACTTATGGATTCTTGCGATGATGTGGATGGATTATGATGTTATGTTATTTGATATCTTTGTATTGACAAATGCTATTGACGAGTTTCCCCTAAGTGTGTAGGACACTTGACAGATTGAGGATGCCACTGGAATCAATGGACCTCCTTGGACTCTGGATAAAGTAAGGGAGTGGACTGTATTGGTTTGGGTATTTTTGTTTATGCATATGTGACATATGATTAGGTATACCATGATGTTGTTTATTGATCAATGACAGTGTTTCATTCATGGATGCAGGCTGGAAATTTCCTTCTAATCATACTCACATGAGTAAAGAGGCCATGCACAAAAATGAGATATTGAGGGAGAGGTGTGGTAGTATCCATGCCACATCCTACTAGAACTCTCTTCATGACTCAAATTGTAGGTTAACGATTACCTAGTTCGAGAGATCTACGATGTCGTGAGGGAAAAATGTGACAGTTTCTCATGAATATTCTAAGGGGTGCGTAATAAGGTAGGGTCCTTATTCCTTAGAGGCCCTTAGTCTCTCACAAGGTATCTTGAATGGAGTATTCACTCCAAGGGTTGGACAACTACCAAAACCAATCAAAGGCGAGTGGAAACCTTGGAGCATCTAGTGTGTCTTGAAGGGCACATCACGTAATTAAAATTTGAATCAAAGGTGAGTGGCACCCTTGGAGAATAAAGTGTGTCTTGAAGGGCATGTCGTGGTATACAAAAAATGAGTCAATCAATCTAGGTGGCCTAGAAAACTTGAGCAAATGTTAAACCTTAAAACCTTGAGCACCTCGTGATTTAACTAATTGATTAATTAATTAACTAAAAAATGAATTTATAAAGAATAATCGATAAAGGTTTACAAGTTGAAAATAAAGATTTAACTAAGCCTAAGTTTAAGTGAGTGAGAAGAATAAAAACTTGAAAAATTAAATTAAATGATGAGGGGATGAAATAAATCAAATTGAGAATAAATGAAAATAAAAATAAATCCTAAGGAATGATTAATACACTTGTGCAAGTAAATACTAAATTAGAATTTTAGTTGAGAAAGGAATAAAGCATAAATAAGTAAGCATAGAAAGGTATCTAGCCTAGTCTAACTAAAGAACTTTCATAAATTAAACACAACTAAGTTTTAGAAAGGTGTCACTCATTAAAAGGGAAATATAGGGAATAAAGGGACAACTAGGAGTGATTTTAGAAGAGATTTTAGGTTGGGTGAGGGAAATTGACATTTAATTTAATTAAATTATGGATTTATTAGTGCAACTAAGGGAACAAGTGACACGTGTATGGGGGAAATAATTCCTAATTAAATGATTAAAAAATTAATTAAATGTGCAAATGGAAAGTTGTAACTAAAAAAATTCTATAAAGGAAATGGATGAGAGGAGGAATGGATCTGGACTGGTATGAGTAAGGTTATTTTACAAAAATTATGACTAATTTTACTTGTGAGAGTTGGGATACCTAGCTTGGGAAAGAGAGTGGTAGCTCTACCTTGCGAGGCAAGTTGGGAGCTAGAGTATTCTAGTTTTGTTTGTGCGTGGCCCCTTTGCATCTCAGAGGGATAAAGGGGAAGAAGAGTACCCATAGTGTTGGATGGGAGGTACTGAGGAAGTCTCAACGATTAGAAAGAGAGAGAAAGGAAGGATCGACATTGTTGAAGAACATCTTTCGATTCCTTCGTCGTCGATTATGATACTCTTATTCTAAGATTTGAAATTGTATTAAGTTTTAATCTGTATAATAGAGTTCTTGTAATTTCTCCATAAATTGATTGTATTTATAAACTTGATTCAAAAAGTCCTTGAAAGATTTTATTGAAATCTAGAAGATAATTTTCTGAAAATTTTCGTGATTTTGATTTCTCAAAATGATTAATGGCTGCGAGGATATATACATGCAAAATGTTAATTTATTAGTTGTTTTCAGTGATTGCATATTAGATTTTTAATTAATTTATTATTTTTATAGATGTGATTTACGCATAAATGTCTCATGCTACATGTGGAGAAGGTTGTGTATTTATATGGTTGTGTTTGGGAAAAACCTTGACGAAATGAATAACCCTTTTGATTACTGATTTAGATTTAAATGTCTGGGAACAAAACTCTGTTTATGGTGTTGTCATAATTTTTTAATTATTTTTTTGTTAAACCTCTTTCTCAAATCGAATTGGTAGATTCATTCACTGTGTAGTGGTTAAAATATTTCCTAGAGGCTGGAATAAGAATTTTGTGAAGGCTCTATAACCACTGCTAATTGGAACATAGGTACCAATTTAGAGTTCCTTTGATTCCTGCCAATAAATCCATAGCATGAGATCTTTATCACTGCAAAATTTTAGGCAATGGAATTTGGAAAATATTATGGTCGTTGTGTTTAGATGAAACCATATTTTCATAAAACGAATTTAACTTACAAAATGAAATGCAAAATGATTAACCATGAGTAGTCAATTTATTCCACTTCTTAGAACATCGAACCTCATTATGTTCACTTCCTTGATTACTATTTATTATTTAAATTTTATTGTATTTTCCAATCAATTACCCAAAATGAAATTGTAGCTCACACATGTTTCACTATGTAGGCGGTCTGAATTTTAAATTCTGAGTTTGTTGTCAACCTTTAAATAAGCCATAATTTATCAATTGAGGGATTTCTTTTCATTTTCATGTATCTTTGATTTTTATTTTATAAATATCGATCGTGGTTTTCTATTGGTTCATTGTAGGAGGTTGAAGTCTAGTAGTTAATATTATTGATATTTCTGGCAATGCGACCTATACAATTTGAAGAGTGATTTTTTAAAAGATGTTGTATGATAGGATTTAAATTCGAAAATGATATTGAGGATACAAAAAATAAATGACTTTCTTGAGTGCCTCTATAATTAATTTAATGACCTTTCCTTAAGTTTAATCATTCCCAAACTCTATTTGTTGCCTGAAAATTTAAATTTGAATTTTTCATAAATTTTGTCATTTCAAGGTCCAGATCAAGGGATGGATCAGTGGCCAAATCAAGTGCCAGATCAGTGGTCAGGTAAAGGGCCATATCAAGGGACATATCAAGTGTTGGATTAAGTTTTGTATGAAAAATGTCTCTTTTGAAATTACAGTGTATTAAGCCTATTCGTGACTGGTTTTCCCATTTCCAGTTAATTGTTTTTGAATTGATTTCCTCGTTTTAAAACAGTGGTAACATCGTAGAGTTAACATCAAAATGAGTGATTTGAATTTGTTGATTAGCTGGGTGTATACCCGTTCACTCACCTCTTACCTGTCACTGCCACTTCTTAACAAACCCTACATTAATTATTGTCCCTTCCTCTAATCTACAGAATTAAAAAATAAAAATAAAAATTATGCACTTAAAATTAATTTAAATTATCAGAAATTAAGTGTTAGATGGATGACCGGATTAAGTGGTGGATGGAGGACCGGATTGAGATCTGGAATGAATTTTCATATTTTTCTGCACACCGGATCTGGGGCTAGGATAGATTCCAAAACTACTTCTTGTTCCTTACTTTGGATTTGTGATTTAGCCTGTGGATATTAATTATCTATGCTCAATTAAGATTTGTCTTCCTAAATCTTTAACATATTTATAATTTAGCATGTGAGTGCTTATTTAAGGTTTAATAAGACCTTATTTTCTTATTTCTTAAATGGATATGTAGGTAGTTGACTTCTATTTGTTACTTATTATGACCGGTCTTCCCTTAACTCCTCCAATGAATTTTTAAGATAGCAATTGAATTCTTACATACGGTTGAAATAATATTTAGTCTTCCTTAATACTTTTGAATGGAATTGTAAGTGAACATTCCATTCTTATAATATTGTTGGGTCTTCCCTTGGTTATTTTAATTGGGTTTATAAGTCAACACCAGGTTCTTTATTTTTGTTAAAATAAAACTTGATCTTCTTTAATTGTCCTTATATATGGATATGCAAGATAAAATATAATTTATCTTATCTCATTCTTGATTATGGGTTGACTTATTATAGCTTCTGGCAATGGAGATGTAAGGTATTCTTTGAATATTTCCATCTTTGTTTGTATGATTGAACCCCTTAGTTCTTTTAAATGGTTATGCCCGCAGTAGACTTCTTATTAATTAATATTATGATTCATGTTTATTAGTTTTATAAATTGGATGCATAATGGAAGGCAACATCTAAATTTAATGTAGTGCTTAAGAAGATTGATCTTCTTGTGGGTCCTTGCAAATGTATATATGACTTTAGCCTTTAGATTCCTGATATATATTCTTAGAAGATATTCCTTAATATGAAGATGCATAGTTGATTTACACGAGAGTAAGATTTATTTATGCTCCTTGGGTTATTATTCTTTAGGTAAGAGCCTCTTACTCATTTACACTCAATTTTGCTTGAAGATTTATTAAATAGAGTAAATTATTATTTGCACTATGATGAATAATTGATGATTAGATGAGATTGATGAGATAGTTTGGATTGTGTTTTATGTTGGGCTATGGGAATTAGACACCTCTTTGTTACTCATAACAGTTTCAAGCCCTCAAACCTTAAATGGTCAAAATCCATTGGATCATGGGCTTGATCTTTGTTTATCTGTCCTGGAGGTCCTAACCTTGCAGGGTAGGTTGGGTGGGTAGTGTCTTTATGTCATATTGATTTTATATTCATGTTTTAGTTATGTTATCTCATGTTATCCTTGTGTTATATGATAAATATATTTACACGATGAGTTGAGCAATTAAAAGTATTTGGCGATTCCAGTTGATCGTGATGAGTTGATCTTGTTTCACAATTCATGAGGCTTTTTTATTATGTGTCGTTATTCATTATGATGATGTGTGATTTTATGTCATTATTAAATATGTTGATGCGTTGGTTGTGATGTTATTTGATTATGATGATGAGACACTTGTAATTCCTTTAACTATGATTTCGCTGATTATGCATTGTTGAATTATGTGTTGACACTAATTTTCCTTATGCTTAAAAAAAATTACCTATTGTGCTTCACTTTTTCTTAGGCATAATGAAGGGGTGTTACAATCGGGTGGACCTTCTCATAGATTGGAATGAATACCAAGGGAGATAGGATACATTCATCATAAATGTGTACTTATAGTAAATGGGCCCATGCGTAGTCCTTCCTTGATCATGACAAGGAATAATATGGACTCAAGGTTCTTGAAGTGTTTTCCACGTGTCAGTTAGCATCAAGATGTCATTCACTCACAAGTGTGTACTTGTGGTGAAAGATTATGGTGTTCTCTTTGTTCTATTCATGGTGATTTGTCAAGGAATGATAAAGAATCAAGATGATAAATGCTATTACATGTGGACCCATAGTGATCCTAATATTAGAGAGAGTCAATTGACTCAGAGGGAGACTCGCAGAAGGATTTCCTTCTCGATTCAGGTGGGAGAGAGACATCTTGCAATATTGACAAACACGTGTCATGCGTTTAGGATGAAGTTTGTATACTTTAGGACAAGCTTGAAATGATGTAGAATGTCTTCCTTGTTGAGATGGAGTTTAGATGTTTGGAAATATCGGGAATAAATTCTCTTAGATTAATAATTAATAATATAATTATTGATTATTAAATACTATACATAATAAGTAAATGATAATAAAAAATAGTTATTGATTATCGAAGGGATGCATCATTTCATATATGGTCACCATATGCTCTCTATATATGGAATACTCATCATTTTAATAATATATCTACAATATCTCTTATGAATAAAAACAATGTCCATAAGGACGAAAAACGAAGCCTTCCTATCAGCTAGTCTTTTTATTTTTGCAGTTTCCCAATACCTGAGTCCTCACATAGTAACTCTTTAATTCTCTTGTTCTAAAAAAAACCTATTTTAGAGGTTATTCCTCAGTTCCACATGCTAAGTGTAACATCCCACTTTTGTGTGCACCCGATGTGACTTATTCTTGTGGACACTTGTGTGTGAGTGATTTGGTTCACTATATGATTGACTGATTTGATTATGGATCATGATGCTATTTTTAGATTTGATGATATGCTATTTTATGATATTTATATCGACATCTGTTATTGACTAGTTTTCCTGAGTGTGCAGGACTCTGGACATTTGAATATGTCAATGGCATCAATGGATATCCTTTGACCCTTGATCAAGTTAGGGAGAAAACGATTATGGTTTGAATGTTTTGATATTACATATGTGACATGCGACTAGATATTATGATGGTGATTGTTATCGCTAACACATTTTGTTGACAGATTCACGATGACGATATCTTCATAACCAGACTCACATTAGGATTAAAGGGGTCACGCATGAAAAATATAGCTATTAAGGGAGAGGTGTGGAAACAGCCCTACCACAACCTACTAGAACTCTCGTTGTGACTCGAACTATAGGTTAACGATTACCTAGTTCAAGAGATCCACGATGTCGTGAGGGAAGATTGTGACAGTCACTCACGATGATTCTAAGGGGTGTAAAATAAGGAAGGGTCCTTATTCTTTAGTGGCCCTTGGTCTCCAGCAAGGTCACCTGATAGAGTATTGACTCCAGGGATTTGACGTCTACCAAAATCAGTCAAAAGGCGAGTGACACCCTTGGAGCACGTAATGCATCTTGAAGGACATGTCACGCAAATAAAACAAAAATGCAAGTGAGTGGCACCCTTGGAGCATGTAGTGCATCTTGAGGGGCACATCATTATGTTTAAATATGCTATGTTAATAAACCTAGTACCTAGAAAAATATGCCTCCTTAGGACCTGGTCGACCTTAAAATGAATGATGGTATGAGTAAAACTTAATAACTAATTTTTGCTTAAAAACTGTCACCAATCCTAGTGAATTTAAAACCTAGGTCTAAGTACAACATGCGAACAAAAAAAACGAAATGGACATATAACAAGAAGGGGGGGGTAAAGAAAATTCAAACATTAATATTTAAAGTAAAATTTTAATGAACGACTAAATTATTAAAAGGGTAAATTGTTGTCTATATCTAAACTTGCTAAATATGAACAAAGAAGAAAAGGGGAAACTTAAGGAAAAGGGGAATGTCTAATATAGTAGGGAATATAGTCTTTGGAACCTTCTAATTGTGAACTCAAATAGGTTTTAAGAAAGATATCAGTCATTTAAGAAACGTAAGGGAATAAATGGACATCGAGGAGCATTTTTAGGAACACTTTTAGGTGGGTAAGGGAAATAAGAAAATTTAATTAATTAATAAATTGATTTTCTGGTGCAACTAAGGGATTAGGTGACATGTGTATGGGGAAGGTTTATCCTAATTAAATTTAATGAAAGGAATCTAAAGAGGTTTTGGTAAATTAATCACTAAGAAAACTATATAAAAAAGATGGCGGAAGAGGAGTATGGATCAGGATCGTCATGCGTAATGTTACGTTGCCAATATTTTTCTTGACTGAATTTTCTTGTGGAAGTTGGGATGCCCAACTCGAAAAATTGAGTGGTAGCTCGACATTGTGAGGCGAGTTGAGAGATATATATTTTTGGTTTGTGTGTGTGGCCTCTTTGTGGCTCGGGGGGCTAAGGGGGAAGAAGAGTACCCCTAGCATTGGATGGGAGGTATTAGTGAGGTCTTAGAAGTTAGAAAGCAAGAGCTGGATGGAGCACGAGCGTGGGACAACCACTTCAGATTATGCGTCTCCGGTCACGGTATTATTGAAAAATGTATTTGCAAAATATTGATTTTTATGTATTTTCCGTTTAGAAACTGTTGTGAATGTATTATATCTCTTGCAAGATTCTGGATGATGAATTTTTATAATAATGGTTGAAAATGGATATTGTGTATGAGTGGTTTTCCCGTGTTCTGGTGCGAACTTATCCTTAGTGATAATGAATAGGTCTTATGCTCGCCATTTGAGGATTTATACTTAAATTATGATAAGCTTGAGGTCTGTGATATGATTAGATTTAAATTATGATAAGATTGAGGTCAGTGATATGATTAGATTTACAGTGTGCTTCCTTCTTGTCGAAACAAACTAAGATTAATCAGCCTTCTTTTAAGGTATGTGATCATTTATTTCGAAGTAAGAGTACGTCAAAATATGCGATCAGGACGAGAAATGGATCTAATTTTTAAGAACAGAAATCTCTGCCAACTTCTGTTACATTATAGTATGCACCTTCTTCTTGGGTTTTCTAGACTTACAAACTGTGGGAGAGCTATGAATACTTGCAAAACCTTTTCCATTGATCACGAAAACATAAAAATCTGCCTGCGGCTTTGCTAAGTTTATCGCCCAAAATGGCTGAGAATACTCCATACTTCAGTGGGTAGAGAAGAAAATATTAGAAGCCTGAAAAAAAAAAGGGAAAGACTTGTAACCTCTTCATCTCTTACTCTATGATTGATATTGAACCCCTTCCCGTGAGATCCAAACTAGAAATCTTACCATATTTGGTAGAACTAGTATGAAGAAATGGTAAGTGTAGGGATGCGATATTTTACGTTCTTTAAAATGGGTAGGAAACCATCACGGGTACACAAACTCAATTTTTACTGCCCGCAGATTTCTATACTTCTACCATGATTTTTCCCCATTAAATGCTCGGCGAATTGGTGTGTAATCACTCAACCCATTTTCGTTTCTCCTTGACAGAGGGCACCATTAATGGGAGCGATTCTCCTGTGGTTCCCTTCATATGCTCGTGGTTCTCTACGACACTATACCAAAATATACAGGGTCCATGATACCGAGCTTATCCACCACCAACTTATCCACCGTCAGTGCCATCTGTGGTTTCAGTAGTCGTATCCTCTGCGTTGCTAAAAAATGTGATTCCTTTCCCTTACTGTGCATGGCGGGTTGCCAGAAAAAAAACTTATGCATGGTTTATTCAGACTCTGAGGTTCCCTTGGAGTCTCTGCGTGTTGGAAGGTTGGAAGACATATTTTTGGTCGGTTTTGCCTCTCCTGCGTTCTTTAGAAAAATCGTTTGAGTTGACAATTATCCCCGCCTGGCTGCCTACCCAACAATGTCAAATTGGTATATCTTCTTGTCAGAATATCTTTTTTTGAAATTCCTATTTTCCCACCCATCTTTCTTCTTTAATTAATTTGATGCACCTTCCAGATCCATGAGAGGACTCTGGTGGAACCCTTCCGCGGAGATAGATGACTGTATCTTGTAGCATCTAGAGAGTAGCAGCACTGAAAGGCGGCTTTGATTTTTTAAATTGGGAACTCACCCTTCTACTTTTCGTGCCTTGTACAAGAACCTTTTGTTCGTCTAACTTAAGTTAGGCTTCGCCCATTTCTCCAGATCCCTAGAAGGGCCCAAACATCCTTTTAATTCGTTCATGATTGACTGGGATCTTCCTCACCTAGTTAATGGTCAATTCTGCCAAGTTTATGGTAGGATGATCACTCAATTTTTCCAGGTTGCGTGTAAACCATATTTTTACTCCTCATCATCCCCGTGTACACCTTGTTTATGACCAGTGTTAAATTTCGAGTGATGCTAAATTTTTGATTTGTATATTTTAATAAACCCTGGCCAAAATAGTTGGGTTTCATACTTGCTTTTGATTTAAGATGACTTTATTTAACAAAAATATAGGTTGATTATATGGTTGTTTTTAGTGTACTCGAACATATTTGAGTGGAGAGGTGTTCTTTTATCTTTTTTGAATTTCTATGTGGTCTTCACACATTCCACATTTGTCACTTCTTAGTTGGTCCTTTTCTTTATAAAAGAAATGCATGACCTAAGTTGTTGACGGTTGTTTACCTGCACCTTAATGGTTAGCATATAGTTAAAGCAGATGCACCATGATTAATGGGTAGAGCCTCTTGCGCAATGACCCTTGGGTGTCGAAGAGTGACTCGTCAAATAGCTAGAACCATTGCACAGACTGTGTTCTAATAATGTATGTTGGGTTTACATTAGAACTTTTGCGCACAATGACAACTTGGTGTAAGGAGTGGTGGTTTAGCCACATGACTGCTTTTTATACACATCCTGTGGTTTTCACAGACACATATAACCCATCGTATACGTGACCCAATAAGAGACAATCGACATACACATAATTTTATAATTTACGCCCTATATTACTCAAAATTTGGAACCTAATTTAAAAATTTAATCCAGTGGAAATGAAGAGGAAGGGAAGTAGATTGAGACGATTTTTGATTTCATTGCCTGATGCTCCCGCAATCACCATTTGGATCTCAGAGGTATTTACGTCCAATTTGCACTATTTGGGTAAAAAATCAAAATTGTATAGTAATTTGTTGTTTTATTACTATTATAAATAATTTTTACCCACTTTATATAGTTTTAAGCCATGTTTTCACCTAATGGACTAAAACAAGGGTGGATTGAGTTGGTGTTTTTATTTTTTACCAAGGATTCTTGCAGATTTCAATGTTATGTTGGTCGTTCGTCACAATAGGTAGGTATTTTCACTACCCAACATATAGGATAGGTATTCATTCGATCATGCATTTTTGCATTGTCCTATAAATATGACTTTTTATGCCTTATGTACGAACCCAATTGTTGCAAAACAAAACCTTCCATATTCTATAAGTAGTGTCGTTATCAAGTGGTAGATACTTACCAAACATGGGTGCCCTAGTTAGACCCTCTGATTCATTTGCTGCCCATGCTACGATTTTTTCCTTAGGGTCGGGAGTCCCTTATAGATAATACATAACTTAATGTTGAGCCTTATTTTTCACTCATAAACATGCTACCTTATACCCCAAGGAATCCCAAATGAGTTTAATTTAATCCCTTTTCCAACTCGTCTTAAAAAATGAAAAGATTGTCGACTGATTTGTCCCTTTCACACTCATTAAAATTTGAATTGAAAGGTCATGAGTCTTAGTTAAGCTCTTTTCTGACTCGTTATCAAAAACCAAAAATATTTTTGAGTGAACTTGTCTCTTTCACACTCATAAATTGGATTTGAAAAGACGCCTATTTGGCACAATTTTATCCCTTTTTCACACCGAGTAGACTAAAAGTCATAAAAAAGGATATTTTTTGGCGTTAAGTTGTGATTGCATCTAATGCCCTGTCTTGCAATATTGAGCCTTTAGTTGGTTCTCTCTTTGCGTTATAAACCATTTTCCTCAAAAGTTTTTGCATCCTCAACCAAGAAGAGCCTTTTTTATATACTTCGCAATTTGACACCCTATACCTAGGAGGGAACATTCCCCCGAGTGTCCATCTCCTGCATGCATCTCCTTGCATTGAGAATAGGTATGTTCCACTGTTGGAACTAGTTTTTCTTACTTGTGACACTTGTTTCCTCCTCTGTATCATAGCATTCATTTGTCTATGAAAAAAAAAATATGGGCAGGAAGGGAGTATTATCTTATATTCGCAGTAATCCCGTTTCCTTTGAACAGAGCACAAAGTTATTGAGTCCATTTTTCATCATAATTTTTGGATTAGAATAGCCTTAGAAATATGATATCGTTAAAGATTCTTCTCTATCGACAAGTTACTCTTCCAGTCCCTATAGAAATTTTTATTGATGCCTCCTGCATGTTATGGTTTCACCATCAGGTCTATGTTGTCGGAGTGCTCCATATGTCTGATGATATTGTTCAAAAGAACTCAAGCAACCTATGTCGGCTACTCCTTAGAACTCTTGAATTTGCATGTCGTCCATACCCTCAATGTGTCTCAGAATCACATGATATTGTAGTCTTATCATGCACCCTGGACTTACTTTCATCATTTGTAGGTAAACTTGAACCCAACAGTTGACATTCCATCATTGGTCGTTCATTGGGTGGTTTCCATTGTGTTTGACGGCAAGACATCTATTCACACATTGGGATTTGTCAAATGTATTGGATTCCATTACCCTTATTGGTGGTTTCCTCTTCTTTTTCAACAATTTTCATCATTAGCTTCTATTAAGAGGGTCTTTTTCATGTACCGCTTTCATTTAGCACATGTAAAAGACACACAGGGTCATTGGTTCGTGAACATGTTCTTCATCCAATTTCCACCAAATCATGAATCTCCTACTTTGTACCTCGTGCTCACTGATGATAGACACCTTAATTCTCTCTTTTCAATGGTCTCTTTCCATCGACTTCAACTCATTTATTCTGGAAACAGGACCTAGATTCTTATGAGTACCTTGAGGCTTATAGTCATTAGTGGTAGGCTCTCTCACCATTGACAGCTGGGAATACATCAATGTCTCCTAATCGATGGATTCTTTAGGTGTTTGACACCAACTCCTTTATTCACACTTGTAAGAATGTACTCGGTGCCTTGATACCTACTTTCATTATTGATAGGATGTCTCACATTTGTTAATGGTATACATTAATGACCGGTAATAAAATGATGTCTCATTATGTTTGACCTCAACTCCTTTATTCACATGATGTAGACTTGCACCCTTGGCGGATTTTGTATAATACTTGAAGACATATATGTGGCCACAACTTTCCTAAGTTGTTGCTTCCTTTTTCATTGGACTAGTACCTATATGACTTCAGTACCTATTGTATACAAATATCTTCAGATTGGTTTTGAGACTAGTTCTACTGGGCCTTGTTCATGACTATGATAGATTTTGGCATGTAATCACATTTGTATTTTCCTATTCATAGCCATGGACACTTGTTTGGTATATTTTCACATGGATCTGCAGTGTAATTATATTGGCAGCCATGTATGCAAAGTCAGTGCAAAATGTAATGAGAAAATAGTTCTTCCAGATAGTGCCCCATCAATCCACTTCTGGGTTGTTTATAATGTATTTCAGCCATTGCAGATACTCCTCTGATCTTATGCATTAAGGGGCATCTATTATAGAAATATTTTTCTCACCCTATGCAATCTCGCATAGAAGGCCTTTTTCCATTTCCCCATGAAGACTTATCATCCCTGTTTGTAAAATCCAAAGCCAAAAATAAACATTTTTCCACATATACGCATCTTGAACACTATACAACACACATATATGCATGATTCTCCACTATAGCCCGCATACATCAGGATTTGTGCAAAAAAATGAAAATTAATATCGGGTTTCCATGTCATGACAAGAGATCTCTCATCCTTGGTCTTCCATATACTGGAAACGTTATGAATCGTCCCTTCAGTTCCAATTGAAGGCTATAAATGGGCCAATTCCGAACTATGGAAAAGAGGAGAAAGAATTCAACTTTGAAAGAAAAGTTACTCTGGAGAAATTATTTACTTCATATTGACTCTGCATCCCTTTTTCCTTTAATTTTGAACATAGTGTTCATCCCCCAAGATCTTCCCTTACTGATTGAGAACCTCATTTTCTATATTATATGATATTGCATTTGGTGGAGGATTGAAGTGGTGGAGGCCCAGCTAGAAGGAACTTAGTTTCTCAGTTCTGAACCGTGTCAACACAGAAGTCTGTAATATTTTCACTTCTGCTGATCATTTATTAATAGAAGTAATCATTTCCAGTCCAATTGATATCTTGCAAATATATGAGTTATTATCCATGGGCGTATTTGTTATGTATATTAATGGATTATGCTATCTAATGTGCTAACCTTTTATATTATCACCATATGCTTTCTTTGCTTTCTTGTTGAGAATTAGTTGCACGTATAAAGCTTTGGGTCAAAGTTCTCAACGGTGGACATCATCAAACATCTGGATGAGGTAGGCCTCTTAATTATCTCGCTTACACATTTGTTTATATAGCATGTTTTTGGGATAGAGTTGATTTCTGTAGTCATTTATGTCTATTGTGGTTTACCCTAGCCATAGAGAGTTTTTCCCTCATAACACATCTCGTGTTATGTAGGTTTCCCTTTTGTTTATCAACTTCCTTTCTAACGCCTTTAATTTTTCTAGGTGGATGGTTTAATAACTAGATTAATTGTGCCCCTAATAGAAATGTTGTTGGATTGAATCGAAACTTATGTTAACCTTGCGCAATGATTAATTATTGATTGATGAATGATAACGTGGTTGTACTTGAGACCTTAGCATGATGTGGATGCGTGCTTGATTTATAACTGTTATGTTCTTGCACCTTAAATTAATGTGGACTCACTATGTAATTAGTTCACTACTACGCTCTATCTCTTGTGGATTCTCTTTCCTTGTGGAGTAAATATTCTAGTCCTATTGTGCGTAACGTTGAATGTGCCCTCGGATTAATGCTTGTAAAATTTATTGCATCCATAATTCAATGTTGATTTAATGAGTATGTGTTTAAGATTGTGTAAGTTTTCAAGTAGATATCTTGTTGTGCCATGAATTTTGATGGTTTCACGCTTTCTCCACGAGTGACGTTGATTACTCTAACTACTGATGGGATCACACGTGCACCATGGAATAATTGCATTTTCATGTTGATTTCCTTGTTGGGTTAAGCATGCATCTGGAGTAAAATAGATGTTTCCCATGCACCTGAAAATAAAATAAATTTGTTTTCCTTGCGCCCTCTATTGTGTCCTTATGTTTGACTTATAAATTCTTTCTCTTACGCCTTGGAATTTAAGTTACATGCGATTTATTAGAATTCTATGGTTCCTTGATGATATTTGGATGATTTGTCAATAATATCGCTTTTAACTATGGTGTGTAGTTCTTAACACAACAAAAAAAATACCTTTTGTTTTTTCGTTGTGTTGACATAGCGATAGGTTCGTTTCACTAAGAAATATCCTTCCTCATCACACATGTGTATTTTCCAATTTTCCTATGTCTTAGTCCTTTTCCCAAAACTCTTTTTCCTCTTAGGAATTTTTGCAACTTGGAAATCCATGATTTTCAGGTTGTACAATCATCCAGATTGAATTCTGATACATGTCCTTTCATGCTCACGATTGGATTCATAGTTTTCCCCACTCATGGATTCATAATCATCCCTTTTTAACATGGTTTTTCCTTATGTTCCCTCCTTTATTAATTAAATAAAAATATTGTCTCTTACATATCTCGAGTAAATCATGACACATGGAAAGTCACTGTCTTGCATAATAATGAAATTAATAACAGTCAAATTTTCCTACAAATCCTAATTTTGAATTTTCCAACTAAGGAAATTTATTAACATGCCAAATACTTTATTTGAGTGGTATTACATACTCTCCCCCTTGGACTTAACACTATCCTTAGTGTTAAACTCTTATTCTGTTTGTTTCATCCTTGGAATAGTCTTAGATATGTCTTCCTCACGACATCCTCCAACTCCCAAGTAGCCTGCTTAGGATTGAAGTGCTTCCACTGCACTTTTACCTGAACGATGACCCGGTTGTGCAACATTGTTTCTTTCTTGTCCAAAATGCACAAGAGTTCCACCTGGAAGTCGCCTTCTAGTTCCAACTGTAATAAGTTCCAATCAATTACATGAGTAGGGTGATGAACACATATTTGTTTAACATTGAAATATGAA
Organism: Picea engelmannii; assembly: GCA_009831015.1. Lineage (NCBI taxonomy): Eukaryota > Viridiplantae > Streptophyta > Pinopsida > Pinales > Pinaceae > Picea > Picea engelmannii. Next base: position 437,197 of record ML777293.1, on the reverse strand, counting down.
AAAAATTATGAAATTTTAAATTTGGCGATAGTGTTAGCTGATATGCTACTAGGCCAATGTGTGCTAACACTTCAAAAGGTCCAAAAAATCTCGATGCTAGATTTGAACAATTTCAAATTTTCAACGAAATGTTTATTTCCTTCACCCAGAGATAAACATGATCTCCAATATAAAATTCTTTGTGTATTCGGTTTTGATCTGCATAGCTCTTTTGTTAGTCCTGCACCACTTTTAAATTTTGTTGAGCCTTTTTAACCATTGATTCCATTTTCTGTAACATGTCTAGTCCAAACATGATCCTATCTACTGGATCATCCCAGCTAATATGGGTCCTACATTTCCTTATGTAAAGGATTTTGAATGGACTCATTTTGGTTGAGGATTGATAGCCGTTATTGTTTGTGAATTCTACTAAAGGTAAGTAGTATTCCCATTTTGTTGGTTTATCCATTCCATACATTCAGAGCATGTCTTCAATAATCTGGATAGTACATTTAGTTTTTCCATCCGTCTCTCGATGGTAACTGGCACTAATTTTCAACTGTGTTTCAAGACCTACAAATAATGCCTTCAAGAAACTTGAAGTAAATTTAACATCTCTGTCAAAAATTACTTTCTTTGGTATTCCATGTAATCTAAAAATCTCTTTCATTAAAATTTATGCAATATGAACAGCTTTTTGAGTAGAATTTATAGGTATAAAACATTTATATTTACTTAACTTATCCACTACTACCATAATTGAGTCATTCTATTTTTTGCGGTTTTCGAAAACCTGTGATAAAATCCATTGATATTACCTCCCATTTTCATTCCCGTATAGGGAAAGTATTCAATAAACCTACAATATGTTGGTGTTCCTCCTTCACGTGTTGGCATTCTAAAGATTTGTCCAAGTAATCAACTAGATCAATTTTCATATTAGGCCAATAAAAAAAAAATCTCAGTGTCAAAATCATTTTCTAATATCTAGGATGGCTTGAATAAGGATTTTATAGATTTCATTAAAGATGAATAATTTTAAATCCATTGAATTAGGTATATATATTATGTTCTTAAATTTCAGAATTCCTTCTTGGTTGATTATGAAATCTATCCTATTTATTTCTTCTTCACGTGTCATCAATTTTCCCTTTATTTTTAGATATTCCTCCTCTCTTGTACCTACATATTTGATTTTTTCACCAAGGTCATTATCATATTTACTCACAATTATTTCATAAATGCCACCTTTCCTTCTTCTAAGTGTGTCTCCAACTTTATTTTCCTTGCCTTTAATATGTTTGATTTCAAAGTCAAATTCACTTAAAAATTCCAGCCACCTTTGTTGTCGTGCATTTAATCCTTGATTATTTAACAAGTAATTTACACCACTATTATCAGTTAGAATTAGGAACTTCCTTCCTATTAAATAATGACGCCATATTTTTAACGCATGAATCAAGAAGCTAATTCTAAGTCAAGTGTCGCATATTTGCATTCGTGATCCTTTAATTTTAGTGATTCATAAGAAACAGTGTGCCCTTCTTGTGATAAGACTTTGCCTAAACCTTCCTTACTAGAATATATACAAATAGTGAAATCTTTATAAGGGTCGACGAATTTAATAATTGGTGCAGTAGTTAACCGTTCCTTTAATTTATCAAAACTTTCCTAACACTTTTGTGACCATACAAACTTTATTCCATTTTTCTTTAAAGATTGAATACAAAGAGAAATTTTCAAAAAATTCTCAATGAACCTTCTGTAATATCCTTTTATACCCATAAATGATCATATATCTGCTACATTTGTGGGTCTCGGCCATTCTACACTTGCCTTTATCTTTTCTAGGTCCACTGTTATTCCATCCTTTGAAATTATATGTCCCAAGTATTCTATCTCTTTCTGGTAAAATTAACATTTGATGAATTTAACATAAAGTTGATGCTCTCATAATGTTTGTAGAACTATTTTTAGGTGCTCTTCATGTTCTTCTTCCCCATTTCAATAAATCAGAATATCCTCAATAAAAATAAAAACAAAATTATTTAGATATTGGTTGAACATATTGTTCATTAGGCACATAAAAGTGGTTGGTGCATTTGTGATTCCAAAAGGGATTGCCACAAATTTATAATGTCCATATCATGTTCGAAATTTTTTTTTGGTGGTGTCTTCATCATTGATTCTGATTTGGTGGTAACCAGATTTTAAGTCGATCTTAGAAAATATATTTTTCTCCTCCCACTTAATCAAATAGATCATTAATTCTTGGCAAAGCATACTTATTCTTTATAGTCATTTTATTTAACTGTCTAGAATCAATACATATTCATAGCATTCCATCCATTTTCTTGACAAAGAACATTGGTTCTCCCCAAGATGATACATTGGGTCTGATATATCCATTGTCTAGTAATTCCTATATTTGTATTTCCATCTTTGTTAACTCAGGAGTACTCATTATGTATGGTCATTTTGATATAGGGTAAACTCCTTATATTAAACAAATAGAAAAATATATCTCTCTTCTCAGAGGTAATTCTAGTATTTAATCTGCGAAAACATCTTTAAAATTTCTCAAAACCTCATACTCCTCTAATTTTGGTTTTCCATCTTCATCTTGTATATCGATTAACTAAATTGCATACAATTGAAACCCTTTTCGTATAAATTTCTTAAGATGCATGGATGATACCTTTCTTACTGAGATTGGTTTTCCAAGCCCCTGAACTGTTCTCTTTACCTTGTTTTCATCTTGATAAAAAATTGATTTTTCGTAACAATTTAGCAGAACCTTCTGTGATTCCAACCAATCCATACCAATAAGAATGCCATATGATCCTAAGGGTAACACATTTAAGTTAACCAAAGTAATATGTTCATTTATTCCAATGTCACAATTAGAAATAAATTTTGACACCTTCCTTTTTGTACTAGTGGCCAATTGTACTAATGAATACTTATTGTGTTTTATCCATTTCATCTTACATTCTTCTACTAAAGATGGGGTTATGTAACTTAAAATTTCCCCCGGGTATATTATAATAGAGACTTGTTTTCTTGTATCTTAAATTCAATTTCTACTACCATGGATTGATGATCCGCTTGTCTTCCTTCGAAGGCAACATTAATTATGTTTATGAAATTTCCCATATCTCCAACTTTGGTAGCTTCTAGTAGAAGGTGAATTGTAGCCCTACTTGTTGGATTTAAACATGGAAAATTTCTTCGCAAATATGGTTCTCAACAGTCCCAACATTTATGTGGTTCTCTAAGAGTGTCTACAATCTTCTTAAATCCCAAATTAACTCATTTGTTCCCTCCTTGAACTTGATGTGTGCTAGATGAATGATCATTTCTTTAAAATCCTTTTGCCATATTTCAGTAAGGAGTTGGTTGGAACCCTTTCTTTCATTCGTTTAGCTTATATTGTTTTCTTTCCTTCCATGAATTAGGAGTTTCATATTTCTATTTATATTGTTCATAACACATTCTATCCTTTCAGAACACTTCATTCAATGATTTAGGATTGCCAAATTCAATTTTTTCTTTGTATGACTTTGGTAGACAGCTTAGAAATCTATGAATTTTGACTTTATCCTCTTTGAAATAAGGTATGAATCTTAGTATATCTAGGAACTTATTAATTATATCATCCATTGACATTTTTCCTAGCCTCAATTCATAAAATTCCTTGGTTTTTCTTTCATAATAACTTTCCAATAGGTATTGTTTCTTAAAATACTTCTTAAACTCTGACCACTTCATTATTTTCTCATTTAATCCTTTTGCTAATTTCATATCTTCCCACCAGATGCTATCCTTCCATTTTAAGTTATAAATGGCCATTATAACTTTCATATTACTGGAATAATTATGAATCTCAAAATATTTTTTTATGTCTAGTAACCAAGCTTCAACTTCTTCGCCTGTTTTTGACTCTCCATCAAATGTAGAGGGTTTTGTCTGTTTGAATTCACCTTCTAGGTGGTCTAACTATTTTGTTTTCTTAGAATAGGGTGTTTGTAATACTTCTCATGGATGAGTGTTGCTTGCAGATCTATCATTTGACTTAGATTCTCTTCTTGATTTTTCAGATGACTGGTTGCTAGTTTCTTTGTTTACTAATAATTTCTTTGATTTACTCTTCTAAGCCATATTTTGCAATAATATCTCATTTATCTCTTGTTTCTCTTACTGTTTCTTCTTAATCTTGTCATTGTCTTCCTTGAAATTATTAAGATCCAATATGAGGCTCTTCATAGTTTCCAATACCTGAGAGGTTCAATTGTTCTCACTTTTTTGTTGAGGGTTTTGTTGGTTGACATTTCCATCAAGGTTAATTTCTTATTCATTCCATGTCGAAATATTGTAGGGTTGGATGTTTTCTTGTCACTTTACAAGGAAATCTTTGTCCGGGTCAGAAATTAAGCATATATAATTATGCTTATAATTTTGTTTCCTCCGATAAGGTCTAGTGTTGTCAACCTGTTCTCTGATACCATATGTAATATACCTACCAAATATACCAATAAAAAAAAATCTTCTTACAAACAAAGGAGAAAAGGGTTCGTTTGCATTAAGAACCTATACTATACAAAAGTACTAACATCACCAATACAACTTTCTCTTTGTGTCTCTAGGTCCTTACAATATTTTCTAAAGTTGTCCATTGATTTTAAATTATTATAATCCAAGCTATGTTTGCAAAGTCTTATCCTATATTTAGAAGTTACCAATATTACACTCTAGATAAACATGTAATATTATTCATATAAAATATTATTGGTATAATAATATTATTCCTATATAAAATCCTTCATATGTAAAATTCCACATTTAAGTGAAGATCATAGACGTATATTGTGCTAACATATTTAAGGTCCATGTAAAAACAACTCGAATAATCATAAATCCATTACACTAATATTATTGACGTATGTCGTGAACATATCTTAAGGCCAAGGTTCAAATGTATTTAAATGAACTCAAAATATTCTTAGAGAAATTAAAACGTTTATCCCTTGAGGTTTACTTACCTCGGTATTAAAGTTCAAAGGTAACACAAAGCTTCACGCTTATGATACAACGTCTCCTTCATGAATTGAATGCCTAATGCTAAGCTTTGAGTTTTACAAGTAATATTCCCATTACTAGGCTTACTCGCTATCACGTGCTAGAGCCTCTCCCTGTTTGACATGCATCCTCGAGAACCTGCTATGTATCTTGCAACATTAAACCTATCGCCATCCATCAAACATTGGGTTTTGGATGAGTTTTTGGTCCTATTTAGTTGATTGTATTCACATATTTCTATGGGATTTATTTAAGGTTTTACTCCGGTGTCATTGGATTTTATTCTTATTATGTTCCTGTATCCAAAGTTTCCTATTATTATAGGTTGTCCGAGTGGGTCGGTTCATGACTTTAACAACTAGTTACTCTTAACATGTTTTACCAAGGTTTGGATAGAGTAATATATATATATATATATATTCTATTTTCCTAAAAGCTTATACATAGATCGCCTTTGTACAACTGTTCTATGTACAAAATATTCCTTTAAAAGGAAAAATCCTTTAATCTTGGAATTCCACCCAGGTTTAACTCTTGGAGAACAAATAAGGTCCTTCGATCTATGTTGAATCCTTCATGAACCTGTTCTTTAAAATTTAAATTTGGACATAACAAATAATTTATCATATAATTTATATAGAATAGAAAAACTAAAAAACTTATCGAGTCTAATTATGTGTTGTGCTAGAAGGTACATAATCATTTTCTCCTCCCCTGTCGAATTCATTCTTTTTTTACAGGACTATGGAAATTAATCCAACCATTGTTAAAGTACGAGAATGCTATAGAGCGTCATCTCACAATTAACATTTTCAATGATTTCTCCATTAAATTTTACAAGAAACATTTATGTATCCATTAGCATTATGTTCTAAGAATTCATATGATATGTCATTCTTTCACAGTTTAATAATTCATTTATTATTAATAATTCATTTATTATTATTGTACATCCACAATTTAATGTCTCGTAGATTATTACTGTTTTGTTTCTCCCTATTATTAATAGCATTTGGTAACTGTTATTTTAAATGGATAAAAAACTAATGATGGGCCTCTTGTATGCGAGGACCCATCAAGATGGATACGCCACAGTCTCCCTTCCTATGGATATGATTCACGACTGTGCGTATTCACACTTCAAGAAACCATACTCGCTGGAATAAGTGACCTTCTCATATTAAATAAAAATATTATTTCCCTCATTAAATGCTACAAGGACTTAGTAGAATTTTGTACACTTTCTTATTAAATTATCGTATGGATTAATCAAATATTATACATTTCTCTATAGGTTGTAATCCTCGCAACTTAGGATGAGTCAGATATGAATAGGAAAGGTAATCGAGTTCCTTTCCTCGGATTCCAAGGAGGAGATCACAGAAAATTGTCTTCTTTGTAATTTTTACTAGGAATATTAACATAAAGGAAAATATAACACTGACTATAGTCAGTAGCTGAGAAAACATTATGCTGCAGTTTATTTAAAGCATTATGGAACTTTATTAGACCCGGTGATAGCTCGTTGTATTGTAACAAAACATCATATTTTTAATGTGATTATTTCCATAGTTTGAGAAATTGTTATTCATCTCATGGTTGCTTTGGGAAAATATATTTGCACAATAAAATATATATGTAAGTATTTGGAAAACATATATATATAATAATAATAATAATAATCTATTTTTAAGGTCACGGCTAAGCCAGCACACCAAATTGGTGTATGAGACCCGATTGTTTCTGGGACAAGAGATCCCCCTCCGCCTAGCGATTTGACTGGTAAAGTCTACGAAGGTATACATACCCTACCCCCCTCTGGATTTGAACTATATATATATATATATATATATATATATATATATATATATATATATATA
>ML777293.1:386663-427091 GCA_009831015.1 Picea engelmannii | reverse complement strand
GGGGGGGGGAAGACAAGAGAAGAAGGAGTATAGTATGGGGGAGAGAGAGGGAAACAAGGAGAGAGGGGAAAAGAAGAGAGAGAGAGATAGATGGGAGAAGAGAGGGAGTTAGAGAGAGATAACGAGAGATATGTAAAGAGACAGAGGGGGAAAGAGAGGGGAAGGGAGAGATAGAAGGAAGGAGAGAGAAAGAGAGAGAGAGAGAGAGAGAATTATAGGATGGGAGAGAGAGGAATGTGTAGAGAATACAGAGAGAATGAGTGGGTTAAAGAAAGAGGAAGGGGAGGGGGCAGAATGGTGGAGAGAGAGAGGGGGGGGAAGAGAGACACAAGGAGAGAGGGGAAGAGAGAGAGAGGGAGAGAGAGAGGGAGAGAGAGAGAGATGGAGATGGAAAGTGGGGGATGGACATAGTGAGAAAGATATAGGGAGAGATAGGTAAAATATATAGAAGACTATAGAGGGAGGTAGGGAGAGGGGGAGAGAGAAAGAGACGGAGGTAGAGAGAGAGACACACACACACACACAGAGGGTCATTTAGTGTTAATAGGAATGCGCACACATTTGTGTTCCTAATAATGTGCATGCCTTTTACGAATGCACACACACTTTAGGAATGTGCACGTGTTTCAAGAACACATGTGTGTTATTTTAAATTCAATTCTTTTGGGTGGAATTGAGAACTTTAGCATACATGTATGTTGACTTGGTTTCCTCAGATTTAGGTTTGGGATGACAAACCTAGTTGTTTGGTCTGCAAATTGATAAAAACCTCCATTTTTTTGAATGCCTCTCTATATCTCTGTTTTTATGTAATTTTTCTATAGGCTAGAATAGTGAGTTGTTGACAAAACTACAGATATAGATAGAGTCGGCTATGCATTCAAAATATATAGTTTTTTTTTTTAATTAATATTGTTTACTATTTTTAACCTATTTTTGTCTTTGCATATACCAAAATCCTAGAATACATACCTCTCTTATTTCTACTATAACATTTTGTTGGCTTATAAATTTATAAAATGAGTTATATGACACACTAGAGGAGACTGATATCTACGATATAAAAAATAAAAATAAATTATTTTGATCATGTTAAGAGCCTCTTATGCTGCATGAACAAAACGAATTTTAATTTAAATGATATATTGACTTGCATATTCTTAACCATTAGACCCACTGATGTTCTGTTTCAATATGAAGAGGATGAAATTCCTCTTAATGTAGACTATTAATGTGTTCCAACCATGGAAACCAAGAAAGGATGCAATTTCAATCATGTGGTATATACATTTATTTCAACAATGATATAACACAAAACAATAGATTATATTGATTTCAATGATGATATAATAAAAATTGATTTAGAGAATTCAAAGAATTGCAATGATTTTAGCAATAAGAAAATGCACAGGCATTAAGTAGTCTCATTGATTTCAAGAATGATATAACACAAAAAATAATGTCCATATATTTGAAATATGATACAATGAAAAATGATATCTCAGAAATTGGTTGCATTGATTTCAATAATGACATAATGAAAAACAATAGATGCATTTATTTCAATTATGATTCAATGAAAATTTATATAGGATAATCTAGTTGATGTCATCTCCCATGATTCAAACTAGTATATCAATATTAACTCCATATATATTGTGAGATGGATCAAATCCCTTCAAGTGCAAAAATTTTCTTTTCTCAAGGGTTATAATCTAAAAAATGTTTTCGCCTCCATGGATTTGATACCTCTCTACTTATGATAGATCTAGATTTAATATGGATCTACCCAAATATAGAGATACTTCCAAAGACTACTCTAATTAGAAAAAATGAAAACCCCTGTTCCAAACCAACCTACACTAATATTTGCATTTTTTGACATTAATTTTACAAGTCTTAAAGTGGACTAAATTGTTTTCACAATAAATAATGCACAACCATTAATTGGAAAAAAAAAAACCACATTTTTAAAAGGAATTTGTGGGAAAGTATTTCTTACATGTCATTTTGAGGGGAAATTACTCAAAATATTATAGAAACTAAACATTGTTTTTTTTCATAAATATTATCTCATGTACATTTTAATTACTACTATTTCAAGGACTATGCAAATTTCAAAATAATTTAAAAATCATTATACTCTTAAAAAAAATACTACCATGAATTGCCGATCATCCTAGTTTGAAGAAATAAACTAACTCTTCATAAATAATTTATATACATTCATATTAATATCATCCTAGTTTGACGAAATAAACTAACTCTTTATAAATAATTTATATACATTCATATTAATACAAAATATATTAAGATAAAAAATAATTCTGGTAAATATTTGATGTTTTAAAAATCAATGTTAATATACATTATGATTTTAATCTTTATATTTGTAGAAAAATATAGCTATAAATTCGATAATTTGTTATCTAATTTTTTAAAATCAAGTACTTAATATTTAAAATAATTTAAGCTATTATTTAGACAATTAATATTGAAAACATTTAATAACAATTTTATTAAGATCAATAATTTACATATAACACAATTTTTTTAAGATCAATAATTTACCTAACACACTTGTACACTCATAAATATGATTAATTTTTTATCTAATTTTTAAGATCAAATAATTAATATTTAAAATAATTTAAGTTATTGTTTAGACAATTAATATTGAAAACACTTAATCACAATTTTCTCATGTTTTAAACATAGATTCACTCAATCTAATTTTCTCTAAATCATTATTTATCTAATAATTTTCTACTTAATTTCCATAAATATCCAAAAAGAAAAAAAACCTTAAAATAATCATTTTATAAAAAATTTATCACTAATAATTCAATTACATACAATTACATACACTCTAAGTGTAAGTCATACTAATCACATTATTGAGATTAGCAAGAGCGAAGACTCAAAGTGTAAGTGATACTAATCATTATTGAGATTAGCAAGAGCGGAGACTATGTCTAGTGTGGTGTTGAGATCGTTTGGTCGAGCATATGAAAGAGAGCTTTTTGTTTTCTTTAAGCACTTTGTCCCATTCATTTTTGTCCCCTTAATCAATGGATGGATAACCTTATCTCGAAGAAAATTATTATTATGACACTTTTTTTTAACTATATCTTCAACGCAATTATAGATTTTGATAGGATGTTTCATAGATAAAAATATGGTAAATTTGAATCCTCATACATTTATTGTATTAGAACCAGTGTCGTATTTTTTTTTATAGCTTGAGGTTAAAGGAAATATTTTTTATACCTTGAGGTTAAAGGAAATATTTGGTTTGTGTTATATATAAATTTTTTTATTGAAAAATGTGATATAAATTTTTATTTTTAAGTTAATTATAGATTTGATAGGATGTATCCTAGATACAAATATGGTAAATTTGAATCCTATACATTTATTGTATTAGAAAAAGTGACGTATTTGTATAGCTTGGGGTAAAGTGACGTATTTAGGTAAAGTGAGGTATTTAGTTTGTGTTATTTTAAATTAAAAATGTGATATAGACTTCTTTTTTTTTTTTTTCGATAATTTAGAAAATGGGTAACTCTGTTCAATCCAACGAACAAATATATAATACAGTGACGTATTTTTATAGCGTGGGGTAAAGTGACGTATTTAGTTTGTGTTATATATAAATTTTTAAATAAAAATAGTGTTTTTTAATTTTTTTTTAATGATAATTTGCAACAAACAAATATATAATTACATAAAAGAATCGAATGAAGTTTATAAGATCAGTATTTTAATTTTATATAATTGTTTGAAATATTTCATATGATAATGTATATATAATTGTTTTGTTTTAAATGTTAAGTTTATATAATTGTTTTATTTTAAATGTGGGTTATATATATATATTTATATGTTAGATTTCTTTTGTTTTAAATGTTTTGTTTTTTTTTTTGAGTAAAAAGTGGAACCTTTCATATTAAAGCTTCAGCCAAAAAGGTGGATACATGACACATAGGCGCCAGGTGTCCTGCCTGTGTAGGAAACCAGGACATCTGGCTGTCTTACTGTAACCTGTCCAAAAGTTAAGGATATCATAGAGCCACCCTGCCCGTAGGAAACCAGGGGGTATGTTCAGAACTAACAACAATTTGAAAGTATAGTTACTAAGGCTATCGAGACTAACACCTAGAGGATTGTTGTCCTGAGAAAATACAACAAACATAAAGAAAAGCAAGTAAACTCGAAGACCAATTAACCAGTGCTTGCCTTGTCGTCCTTCTCTTCTGTTGCACGAACTGGTATTGCAAATGGCTGTGCACAGGTAGGACATAAACGCTTGGGCATGTCGGTGGAATAGGCTTCATAAAGCATGTCCAGTCTTTGGCTTGCACAGACCGCTCGAAAGATTTGGTCTTCAACCAGACTTCTCACTTCAAATATGAGCTGCAAGTGCTCCGGGAGTAGAAGAGGTGGCGAGGACGACCTCGCTTGCTTGTCATCACGTCCCAGACATCCTGGATCCTTAGTTGCACCCGTATCCTTGGCTGCACCGGCGTCCATCCACTGCTCCTCCTCGATGATGCAAGTTTCAGTGCCTGGGTCCGACAGAGCTTTTGCACAAGAGTCAGAGGAGGTCCTACCACGGGGAGTAATTCCAGAGCGAAAAGAGCGGGTGTGGGGGTCCCAATCATCAGGGAAGGTGACCATTTTCGTTTCCGAGAAATCCGGTGGGAGCTGAGTGCTCGAATCTTCTTCCACGATTGTGCCTGGAGGTGAAGTTGCTGCTAAGATTGCCCGCCTTCGTCGTTGTCTGGCAAGAGTTACTTTGGTTTGAAAATCGCGGTGTTGTTTCCGTCTAGAGGTAGCTGCATACCAGCCCGCCCCCCTGCGTGGTCGTCCCCTCAATCGCAACATACCTGAGACTAAGGTTAAAACCAAGTCGCCAAGAGCTGGATGGCAGCCTCGCTGCACAGGAAACTGCTTGGTCACAATGAAACACTGGAGAAGGCTGATGGGTGGATAAATCACAATGAATGCCATTAAAGCCATGAGCTTAATGCTTTGGTTGGTCGGACCAAGAGCGCTCGTGCTGGATCGCATCATGTTACGGAGGCGGTCTGAGTTGACGCTCTAATTGAATTGCGGAGTGTGTGGGGAGGGTCGGTATTAAAGCCCCCCGCCTCCCCTCGTCACCTCCCCTCGCTAACTTCGACGCGTGTCACCCCATCCGGGGTGTTTTGTTTTAAATGTTAATTTTATATAATTGTTTTATTTTAAATGTTGGTTTTATATATTTATTTTATACGTTAGATTTAAATATTTCTTGTGCTTAATGTTTTGTTCACAAGAAGATATAAAATATAATTGTTTGAAATATACATGATAATGCATACAATATAATTGTTTCAAATATTCATGATAATGCATATAATTGTTTTATATATTAGCTTTAAATATTTCTCGTGCTTGCTGCCCTTTCAAAAGAAGATTTAATGATAAGAAACTGTCACTTATATTGGTAAATATCTCATGATAATTGTTTTAAGTGTGTCATGTTCATGTCCAAATATAATTATTTGGGATGTTAGTTTTAAAGATTTGTAATATTTAATGATTTCTTTAAAAAAAAATAGATTTAAATTTTCAGGAACATGATTCGTATTTGTTATATTTAATGTTATTTAAAAACTTTAAATTTAATAATTTGTCATATTTAATTTAATGTTATTTAAAATCTTTAAATTTAATAAAAAAAAAATGTTGGGGGTAAAGTTACTTTTCATTTAAAAAAATACAGCGGATTGCATTCATTTTAGAATTGACAAAGCTGTAATGTATTCTATAAAAGCTGAACTGTGGTTATAAATCCATTTCTGCGCACTTAAATACACGAGTCCAATAAAATAACAATAATCCTCCTTGTGGAAGACAACGAAGTCCCATGGTTTAGATGTCGAGTGTTGTCTCCCTCGACTGAGAGGGAGAGGCCATGATTAAAAACAATAGAGTGAGGAAGGAACTCGGACTCCCGACTCACCAGTCGGGCACCACAGTCATGATCAATTTCATCATTAGTGACCATATATTTCCCAGATCATAACTTTAAGAACCGTCTTATTGAGTCATGCTTGCGCCCTGGGCCATCTACCAACCTTACGTCCACAGTAAACTCTATTCTTGCATATAGAGATTTCCAGAACATCATTTCCCCCTTGGAAACCCAGCATCATTTCCCCCTTGGAAACCCAGTAAGTGTAATTTTCTTTGTTACCAACTAAGGGAAGCCTAAACATGTGTAACGTCTTCAACCATCCATGTTGGTGCACGCTACGTCACAGAACTCTTACATTCTCCTTGCGGAACATATTGTAACATACCGAGTAACCAATTGAGCTATGCCACATGAATTTTTTGAACTGCATGCAATTAAAATATATAGACACAGAACTCTTGCGGAAGCATTATATATATAATATAAACATACAAATACATTTGTAAATACACTGATTCACATTGAAATAACAGTAAACATATACATGAATACACGGATTCACACTGAAATAATAGTAAACATATACATGCAACATATATAGGAAATACCCATAAAAATAACCACAGTTATAACAACGTGTAAATTTATCACACAATTGACAATTATTTTGGTAAGAATGTCACCAATTGCATGCATACCTTCCACGAACCTCCCAGCCTTAGACCACAATTTCATCACTCTCAACAGTGAGTCACCCGTGAGCTAGGACTAAACTCCACCCAGGGAAAGGGATTCCTAACCAGCCTAAAGGCTCATAGACAACACGAAAGACTTTGTCTTAGGTGCCAACTCAAACTAACAACCTACAGTCCCTCATTCCCCACATGCCCGTCCCACCCAGGAAGTGTGCCCCTTCTCTGCTCAACAGTCCTTCGGCTAACTCACTTCCTTTTTGGGTTTTAGCAACAGGCCAGACAATAAGTCTTAGAACACTGTAGTTGCAGTTTAGCACCTTCAGGAAATCAATTCCCAAAAATTCTCTCACCCAGAGAATTGTTCACGGGCTTAACAACTTGCCTCTTCAATATCCCACGGTCTTGACAACCCATTTCTTCAGTCCAACTCCCAAGCTAACCAAATACACCAATACAAAATAGCTATGGATACCGGTTCAAGTACAATCATGAAGATACGAAAGATAGCTCAATGGGTGTGTGCATGGTCATGGATGATTGACTGGATGACTATATGATGGAAGAAGATGATGGGCAAAATGATGGAAAAGATGGGAAAATGAACTAAGTCCAACAATATGTATGCATGTCCCCAAATTGACACTTGTCATGTTGGGAGCTACTTTGGCCCAATTGTACCCAACTTTAGAACTTAGGATAAAATAATTATCCATACTTTATGATTTAAGAAATATTAATATAATATTCCTTTTTGGATTAAGCTCCCTAGCTTAGCCCTTTTCCTTAACTTTTAGGCCACTCCCTTTCCCTAACCAGTGGATTTTAGTCCCCCATCTCTTTTATCACGGTCGGTCTACGTGCAGTGATGTATTTTATATTAATGCTGAGACATTTAGAAAAGTAGGTGCACTGGTCTTTAACATCTAATCTCTCTAGCCTAATCAAAACATAAGCATCCTAGCTTATAATAATGGCTCACCAGCCTATACAACACAACATATACACAAAAGGTTCCTTGGCCTCAAAATTGCACGCACTTATGTTGTTGCAAGTGGTATCCAGGAATGTGAAAACTTTCTCATTTTACTGCACAACACATGCGTGCACAATGCCATGAAATGTGCATACAAAATGATATCAAACAACTCACGAGCTTAAGTACATTTTCAATTACATTTACAATTGGGTTCGACCTAAATGGGATTTCCTGTAACCCTAACATCGGGAAACGAGTTGGGCTATCACAGATAACAAATGATAACAGCGGATCTGTTTAGAAATGAGAATTAATATTCCAGACAACTTTTCCTATGCAAATTCTCCTCCACATACGCAAGTTAGATTCTGTGTTATGAGAGGGTATAATGCATTATAGGGCAATTAGTAATTGATGGCATGCCCAACGATGATCCTCTAGATTTCATGTGTTACGATGTCGAGAGGGTCGATTATTGATTTGAACGTTTTTTCATTATAATTTCTAATGTATGATTTGCAAATTTTATGTGCTATTCGTCAGAGAAAATTTTTACTGCATTGCTTAATGAACACAATAAAAGGGATCTCTAAATCAGAAAGGCTACAGGTAAAGGATAACAAGGATGTTGTAATGACCCAAGAGTTTCACTAGGCATCCATGCTCCTTCCACTAGTCAACCCAATGAGTTGGGCGAGAATGGGGGCCCTCTTTATAGGCGAGTTGGGATCTTCGAGAGATTTCGTGTCGAAAACATGTTGCCAAGACCTACGCCAAGGGGAGTAGACTAAAAGAAAAAGAAAAAAAAGAACCAGATGACTCAGATGCCTTGGGCATGTACCATGCTAAGGGGAGTTGGACCAAACAATTATGCGACATACACCGACTAAGGGAGGGGACATTGGAACCAAAAATTAAAATTGGACAAGTCGTCCACGTTGCGATATGCACACTTGGGGGAGTTGGCCGGCTCACCCGAGGGGCACGTGCACATTGGATCGAATAATGAAAAGTTGAGTCACACCTTAGTGAAAGGGTGGGTCTGTTGGGTGTGCACCTATAAGAAGCCAAGTGAAGAGTCATTTGGAATCATGGAAGTTTTGGGAAAAAGGTGTTGAGCGAGAAAGTGAGCTAAGGAAAGAAGGAAATTCAAACTGAGACAAGGAGAACTTGGTAGAACCACATGCGTCTTGGTTATGAAGCACGAGGGAGAGGTTTTCTTGTCTTGATAGCCAAGGTGAAAAGGAAGGGAGTACAAGGAGATAGTTCACCAAAGGGAACGGTGCGAGTTTTAGTTCAAGGTTCTTTGTAACTGAGCGTAAGCTCTTTTTTAATAACTTTTCTTGTGCGATACAACTGTTGGCTTGGTGCACTGTTGTTTTGTTTATAAAGAAGCTTTTGGGTGTTAGTCCCATTTGGCTGCCCACATTCATGTTCTCTTTTCACTTTGTATCAAGGTATGTTTTATTGTTTAAACAATTCTAAGTAAAGAAACACACACACAACTTAAGTAACAACAAAACTAAGTGAAGGCATATCCTAGGTCGAGTAGTTTGGTGTGGTCTCATTGCCAAATGAAAGATTATGGTGCCACATGTTGACTAGTATCATGGGGTGTTTCTGGCATCCAACTCGGCTTGCTAGGCCCAACATGTAGTATCAAAGTAATCTTTTGCATAGACTTTGAAGAGGAGTTAGAGAGAAATGTTTTGCACAAACTTTGGCAAGTTCATTGAGCACCCTACTTAGGAAGAAAGGAAGTGAAGTTTGGGTTTGGTGACAACATAAAATGTAAGTTTCACATAGTTGGTAATGAAGGCGAAGTACAAATATTGTTGCATAAGAAAGATAGTGACACGGAAAGGGAGCCAAGGATAACCAAGGTAAGCGACATACTCTTAGAAAGAGTGATGGATCAAATCACAGATATAATGTGTATGCATGGTGAGAAGGTCGCACAACTAGAAACAAATATGAGTGGCCTCATGACAAGATTTAACGAAACTATCAAGGAGTTCCAATATGCTGTGAATTTGTTTTCCAGCACTCGAGAGGACAATCGTGAAAGGGTTAAGATTCTTTAGAACACCCTTGTGGGATAAAATCATTTGTTGTGCAAATGAAAATCAAGATGAAAGAGATGGAACCATATGAAGAGACTCGGAACGCAAATATGCTAGGAAAATTATTTTGGGACACAAACCACTACTTGGAACAAATGAATGGAAGTCCAAATGAGGCCAACTTAAAATTTTTTGCTATTTTCCTAACAGGAAGTGTGAAACTTTGGTGGAGGAACCAAGTTGAAGACTTTGAAGCTAGAAGGATCATCGAAAATAGAAAACCTAGTAGATATGAAGGGATCCTTGAAAGCAGAGTTTGGTCCTGGAAACCAAGCTTGCGTTGCTAGGAACCATTTGTTGGTTCAGTTTTTTCACTTCATAAATGGTTTGTAGAATTGGGCGTAGAGCGAGCTGCAACACCAAAACGTGTAGACTCTTGCAGCAGTGATCATTGCAACACATGAACTCTTGGACTTCAATGGTGAAGCGAGAACAGGTCCAAGAAACGATGAAGGTCGATGTGAGAAGTAGGAAGGAAAGAAAAACAAGGAGCAGGAAAAGACAAAGGCATCCAAAAACATTGAAGAATGTGCAAAGCCACTAGAAACACCGAAGGAAAAAAAACCCATTTCTTGTTCGATATGCGCCAAAGAGAATTATGTTAAGAATTGTCCATTGAAGAAAAAGGTGAATGAATTAGATCAGGAAGAGAAATTGTCTTTAAGTGCGATGAAGGTTTTGGGTGTTGTTGTGGAAGCACAACCGATATTCACTCAAGACCCTGATGTGACAGAGGGAATCTATGCTCACGAAGAGATGAATGGGAAAATTACTTTGGCGATGGTGGATAGTGGTGATACTCATAAATTCATGAGGGAATATGTTGTGCTAAATATTGGACTGCAGTTCAAGAAATCACAAACTTCCTTCAACGAAGTTAACATAGGAAGTTGGAGGCACTTCCAATAACATTCCTATCAATCTTTGGGAGTGGGCCGGAAATACGAACTTCACCATTGTGATAATAGATGATTATGAAGTGATTTTGGGGCATAAGTTCATGTGAATGGAGAAGGTAGTCCCCACTTTTCATGTTGATTGTTTGGATAACATGTCAGGACCAACTCCATTCCTGGTTCCTACGATCAAGGAGAGTAATGTCATCCTTAAGTTTGGTGGACAACAAACGATCTTCCACAGAAACTTGTGGAAAAGGTGAAGAGATGGTTGAAATAAAGAACTCAAACTACGCAGAACTATTGGAAGACTTAGAATGGTGAGTTGACAAGATTTAGGATATCTTGGGTAACATGGTTGAGGCCATGGGGAAGTTCGCAAACTTCTGTGAAGAAAGTGTGTCAAGGATGGTAGTAGAAGAAAATAAGAAGGATGAACTTAAGGAACAAAAAGTAGGCACAGTCACTATACAATTGTGCGAAAAATAACCGTGGTACAAACATGCGAGGAAGAAATTTAGACCCAACGCAGAGAAACTTCGAGCTCACAAGTGGCCTTATGATATCAAACTTAAGCGTCTCGTGGAAAAAAGAGAAACTATAATCTGTTCCAATGTCCCATTGTTAATATATTTAATGCATAAGTATGGTGATGCTTCGTAGCTTGTGAAGAAATAGAACTCGATGAAAGTGGTAGCTCGAGAAGCTTCCCCCTTTTTCTCTCAAAATCGAGCAAGGGATATTGGTTCGCTTTCATAAAGACAACAAGGAGCCAACTAGCCGATATCACCATGATGACATCAAAGATAATAGATAACTCTCGCTGAGACGACAATGAAACGACACTGTCACGAAGATGACATCAAGAAGAGTTGGTGCCATGGAGACAAACACCACACTGACTTGGAGGATGGGAGAGTTAAACATTTCTGAAGAGAATCGACTGATTTGGTGTTGGGGTGAGGTCTTGCAAAGTAGTTTAATGGTAAGAATATCTACCCTATAAACTAAGTCACAAGGGGATACAATGCACACTGGTAGCAGAAGAAACCAAAGTAACGACACAACAGGGAATCATGAAGCAAAATCTGAATAGGAAAAACGAACATCATTAGTGATCATGACTAGTGAAGCATGTTGGGATTGTCGAAATGACATGGACATTTTGTGGGGGTGTTGTAAAAACCCAGGATTTTTACCGGGCGTGCACGCTCCTTCCACTAGTCAGGCCAATGAGTTGGGCGAGCCCGAGCACACCCACCCTATTTACAGGCGAGTTGGGATCTTCGAGCGCTTTCCTGACAAAGACAACTTGTCAAGACTTAACTTTCCATGGAGATTGGGAGTTGAATGAGAGAACCATGGTGATCATGCATGCCTAATAGAAAGACATATGGTTGAGGACTCACGAGTTGAACTATGGGTGCTCTAGCACCATGAGCGTTGAACTGACTGAAAATTGAACCGAAGCCACCTTAGGCACCCAAGAGTGTGCCAAGCGGAGTCAAATAAATGACAAACAAAAAAAATCATTGAATGACCCATATTCCTTGGGTGCTTTTCATGCCAAGGGGAGTTTTTCCGAATGAATGTGCGACAAACATGGACCAAGGGAGCAGACTTGGGCACCAAAAACTGAAATTGGAGAAGTATGGCCAAGTTGTGATACACACGCTTGGAGGAGTCGGCTGACTCACCCAAGGGGCACGTGCACATATGCCTGGTCGACTCAAATAATGAAAGGTTGAATTGCACCTGGTGAACAGGAACATACATTTGACATGCACCTATAAGGCAAGTGAAGAGTCATTTGGAACGAAAAAAGTCTTGAGAAAGAAATTTGGATAAGGAAAGAATGAAATTCAAACTGAGCCCAGACGAACTTGACAGAACCGTAGGTGTTTTGGTTATGAAGCACAAGGGAGAGTTTATCTTGTCTTGATAGCCAATGTGATGAGGAAGGGCACACAAGGAAATAGTTCAACGAATGCAACTCCTTAGTTTCTTGTTGAAGGTTATGTGTAATTGAGCGGAAGCTCCTCTTGTATAAACTTTCTCATGGACATAAGCGTTGGCTTCACACACTACTATTTTGTTTATAAGGAATATTTTGTTTCGGGTAGGTCACAAGAAATAGCTCTGAGAAGGAAACATAATGACGATTGTAGGAGGTATATATGGAGGAAAATACCTTCCAACATGATTCTTAGAGATAAGAAGTCTCTAGGAGCAATCTACTCCTGAGAGCGAGACCATGCCAAATAGAAGAGACAATTTTAGTGATCATGGATAGAGTGAATCAAGACAAATTGTAGCACAACTATGGTGATAGATCCAAGTAGACGAGGTTGTACTACATCCATAGGGATAATATATTGAGTTACCACCAAAGAATGAGGAAGAGATACCTTCTGTGTCAAATGGAGTAGAGACAGAGGAGGAGTCACCTCCAACTCTAGAGGGAGTGTTGATGTTTCAGGAAAAATCATAAGACATTCTTCGGGTCCTATGTGGAATAGTAGGGGGAAATGTATAATCCATCCTAACGTGCCTCAGATGGTGATATGAAAGAACCAATAAATTGACTTCACAAGGAAAGCTCGATATGTCTTATGAGACATTGGTTCCATGAGGGAATCTCGATATGTCTTAGATATTGGTTTCATGAGGAAACCTTTATATGTCAAATATGGTCCAAGATGGAATTGCCTTTCAGAGGGATACAATTGAGCCTATTGATCAAATTAGTCCCATTGATCCCATAGCTCCAGGTGATGTTCCCAGAGATATTGCAATAGGTCGGACGAGACGTACATGGGCTCATGAGACTCTGCAGAAGTAGAAGGACATGCAACTCCTCATCGTACCTTCCGAGTGTGAAGGAGACTTCAGATATATTCATGCTATGGCACAGCTATGAGCCACATAATTCATTTTGAGCCTTCTTGTTATGAGGAGGAAACTAGTCATCCAGTATGGAGAGATGTCATGATGGAGGAGTATGAGTCCATCATGAATAATGATGTGCGGGATATTGTTCTGATACCTAAGGGGAAGTTTGTAGTAACTTCCAAATAGATCTATAAGATCAAACACACAATTCAAGGGAACATCGAGAGGAAAAAATGATATTTTTTGCTAGAGGATTATTTTATGTGGAGGGAATAGATTATGAGGAGACATTTTCTCATGTTGCTCGATACACTTCTATCTGGATGATTATTTCCCCTACAACATGCATGTGTTGGAGACATGTGTTGGAGAGTACATCAAATGGATGTGAAGATAACCTTTCTTAATGAAGATATTGAGGAAGAAGTATACATTGAGAAACCACATGGTTTTGTGATACATGAGAAGGAGTCTCATGTATGCAGGTTGATGAAGGGACTTTATGGACTCAAGTAGGCACCTCGAGCTTGGTATGCAAGGATTTATGGAAACCAGGTGATTTTGGGATTCATAAAAAGTGTCGTTGATCCCATTGTATACTACAAGTCTTTTAATGGTGAGTACGTGATTTGGGTCCTCTATATTGATGATTTATTCCTTGCCAGTATAAAGAGCCTTATTGTTGAATGCAAGTTTGCATTGGCCTATGAGTTTGAGATGAAGGACCTTGCTATGATGGAATAATTCTTTTGACTAGAGGTGTGGTAGAGAAATGATGAGATATCCCTGATTCAGGGGAAGTACGCATTTGAGATATTGAATAATTTTGGGATGTTTAATTGGAAGCTCTTCGCTACACCAATGGTGGTGAATATGAAGAAACTAGTGTGTATTATTTCGATTCCGATGAAATTGATCTGAGTATGTAAAAACAACTGATTGGATCATTGATGTATCTCGTTAACACCATACCATATATTTGTTATGTACTGAGTACACTTAGCAAGTTTATGAGTCAAGAGAGATAGACACATTAGATTTTTGTGAAGCATGTGTTGAGATACCTATGAGGCACAATTGGAAATGGTATGAGCTATACTTCAAGGATTGACATGATATTGTAGGGATATACTAACTCTGATTGGGCAGAGAGTTTAGTGGATAGGAAGAGCACCTATGGGTGTTTCTTCAATTTGATATCTTCCATGGTTTCTTGGTGTAGTAGGAAACATAATTTCGTGGCATCAAGCATCACATAAGAAAAGTACATTTCATTGAGTGTGGAAGTCCGTGAAGCAGTATGGATTCACCAACTCCTTTTCAATTTATTTGGAAATGTGTTGGATTCGACTGTTATTCTGAGACATGGTTCAAAGAAATGAAGTATTGGTGCAGTACCTTCCTACAAATGAATATGTTTTTGATGTTCTTACCAAACCAAGAAAAAGTTTGAGTACTTCCATGATAGAGTTGGCATGGAAACGAATGCCTCCCTCACTGAGAAGGAGTGTTGATGTTTTCATCTTGCTGAGACATTATCCTTATCGTAATCCTCTGTGACTGAGTTAAGTTGATCTGTGAGGACACATATCCTTAAAGGGATAAGTGGGACACTTATCTGAGAAGGGATAAGTGCATTTGCATATCCGAGAGGGGACAAGTATGTTGATATTTGAGGACACTTATCTGAGAAGGGATATCCAAATGACCCTTTTGTAGAGAACATGAAGAAACGTCCCATGTGGAGAGCACATGAGGAAATGTCAAGGGAGTTGAAATTGACATCACAAACTATGGGGAGTTGACCCTAGTGTTTCTAGAGGGACTAGCCTCTAGAAGTCCACATGGAGGTTCTATGTGTGACAAACATTCTCTAGATCGTACTCCTATGTGAAATGAGTTGAGTTGATCTCTGAGGACACTTATCTGAGAAGGCATAAGTAGGTTTGTGATTATAGCCAAACTTCCATTGTGGAGAGAACATGTGAACACATTCCTTGTGGAGAGCACATGAGGACATGTCAAAGGCATTTACCTTGAAGTCACACACAATGGGGAGTTGACCCTAGTGTTTCTAGAGGGAGTATCCTCTAGAAGCCCACATGGGAGTACCATGTGTGATAGACCTTTTTCTACTACAATGGATATGTACCACTGGCGGAGATTGTGTCTCTAAACAATAGTTGTGTACTACTACACTGGCAGTGTACCAATGTAGTGGTTGTGTGTCACTAGAAAACAATTGTGTGCTACAAGAAATGGTTTTGTACCACTGGATAGTAGTTGTCTACTACTATGGAAATATGCCTCCCTAGATAAATTTGAGTGTTGATTTTTCAACATCACACATACCTTCTCCTAGATTGGGTTGCAGACCAAGGGAGATAGAATACATTTTTTCATAAATGTTCACTTATGGTAAATGGGCCCAGGTATAGTCCTTTGTTGATCATGACAAAGAATAATATGGATTCAATGTGCTTTAATCTCTTTCCAAGTGTTAGTTAGCATCAAGATGACATTCAATCACATGTGTGTACTTGTGGTGAAATATCTTGGTGTGGTCTTTGTCCTAGTCGTGGTGATTTGTCAAGGAATGATAAATAATCAATATGTTATATGTTATTACATGTAGAACTTGAGTGAACATGATCTCAAAGAGAGTCAATTGGCTCAGGGGGAGAGTCGTAGAAGGAGTTTCTCCTCAATTCAGGTGAGAGAGAGACATCTCCCAAGACTGACAAACAAGTGTCATGAGTCTAGGGTGAAGTTCGTATACTTCAGAGACAAGATTAAGATGATGCAGAATCTCTCCCTCATTGAGAGTGAGTCTTGATGTTTGGAAAACATTGGGAAAACATTCTTTTAGATTAATAATTAATAATATAATGATTGATTATTAAATATTATATATACTAAGTAAATGATAATAATATAGAGTTATTGATTAATTAATGAACACATCCTTTCATGGATGGTCACCATATGTTATCTATATATGGAAGACTCATGTCATTGTAATAATATATCTAAAATATCTCATATGAAGAAAAAAAACATCCATAAGGACAAAAAGATAAGCCTTCTTATCATTCAGTCTTATTATTATGTAGTTTCCTAACACCTTATTGCCCAGACAAAAACTCTTGAGTTCTCTTGTTTTAAAAAATACTATTTTAAAGGTTCTTCCTCAGTTCCACATGCTAAGAAAAAACCACTTCCTCACACATGTGCATTTATCATTTTTCCTAGGTCTTAGTCCTTTTCCAAAGATCTTTTTCCTCTTGGGAATTTTTGCAGCTTGGAAATTCCTAATATTCAGGGTGTGTCAATTATTCAGATAGACTTCCAAAACATGTCCTTTCATTCCCAGGGTTTGCTTCATCTTGTTCCCCACTCATGGATTCATAATCATCTCTTTTTAACTCGGTTGTTACTTATGTTCCCTCCTTTATTAATTAAATGAAAATCTTGTCTCTTACATATGTCTAGTAAATAGGGATACTTGGAAAGTCACTGCCTTCCATGATAATTAAATTAATAACAACCAGATTTTCCAACAAATCCTAATTTCTAATTTTCCAATTAAGGAAATTTATTAACATGCCAAATATTTTATGTGAGGGGTATTACATACTCTCCCCCTTGGACTTAACACCATCCTCAGTTTTAAATTCTTATTTTATTCTATTCATCCTTGGAGTAGAGTTGGATATATCTTCCTCATGACATCCTCCAACTCCGAAGTAGCCTCTTTAGGACCAAAGTTCTTCCACTACACTTTTACTTGAACGATGAACGAGTTCCATAACATTGTTTCTTTCTTGTCTAGAATGCGTAATGGATCCACCTGGAACTCGCCTTCTGGTTCAACCTATAACAAGTTCCAATCAATTACATGAGTAGGGTGATGAACATATTTTTTTTAACAAATAAATATGAAAAACATTATGAAATTTGAAATTTGTTGATAGTGTTAATTGATATGATACTGGGCCAATGCGTTCTATCACTTCAAAAGGTTCACAAAACCTCGATTCTAACTTTGAGCACTTTCCAAGTGTCATTGAAATCTTTCTTTCCTTCACCAAGAGATAAGAATGATCTCCAATATTAAATTATTCATGTATTTTGTTCTAATGTGCATAGCTCTTTTGTCGGTCCTGCACCACCTTTAAACTTTGTTGATCCTTTTTAAACATTAATTCAATTTCCTGTAACATTTCTTGTCCAAACATGATCTTGTCTACTGGATCATCCCAACTAATAGGAGTCATACATTTCCTTCTACAAAGGATTTCTAAGGGACTCATTTTGGATGAGGATTTGTAGCCGTTATTGTATGTGAATTCTACTAAAGTTAAATAGTCTTCCCATTTTTTCTCTTTATCCATTACGTACATTCAAAGAATGTACTCAATAAACTATTTAGTACGTTCGGTTTT
This sequence comes from Picea engelmannii, assembly GCA_009831015.1. Classification (NCBI taxonomy): domain Eukaryota; kingdom Viridiplantae; phylum Streptophyta; class Pinopsida; order Pinales; family Pinaceae; genus Picea; species Picea engelmannii. Next base: position 409,099 of record ML777293.1, on the reverse strand, counting down.
TCAATCTGTCTCTGGATGGTAACTGGTACTAAAGTTCAACTGTGTTTCAAGAGCTTCAAATAATGCCTTCCACGAAATTGAAGTAAATTTAACATCTCTCTCAGTAATTACTTTCTTTGTTGTTCCATGTAATATAAAAATATCTTTCATGAAAAATTATGCAAGATGAACAACTTTATAAGTATACTTTACAGGTATAAAATGTTCTTATTTACTTTACTTATCCACAACTATCGCAATTAAGTCATGTTATTTTTTGAGTTTTTTGAAAACCTTGTGATAAAATCCATTGATATTACATCCCATTCCCATTCTGGTATAGGGAATGGCTTCAATAAACCTATAGAATGTTGATGTTCCACCTTCACCTATTGACATTCTAAACATTTTTTCAAGTAATCAATTGTATAGATTTTTATATTGGGCCAATAAAACTATTTTCTCAGTACCAAAATCATTTTTTTGGTATTGTGGATGGCCTGAATAATTACTTTTATGGATTTAATTAAAGATGACTAATTTTGAATCCATTGAATTAGGTATATATATTATGTTCTTAAATTAAAAAATTCCTTCTTGGTCGATCCGGAAATATGTCCTATTTATTTCTTCTTCACATGTCATCAATTTTTCCTTTATTTTTACCTATTCCTCCTCTCTTTTACCTATGTATTTGATTTTTTCACCAAGGTCATTATCATCTTTACTCAGAATTATTTCATAAATACTACATGTCCTTCTGCTAAGTGCATCTGCAACATAATTTTCCTTGCCTTTAATTTGTTTGATTTCAAGGTCAAATTCGCTTAAAAATGCCAACCACCTTGCTTGTCGTGCATTTAATCCTTGTTGATTTAACAAGTAATTTGTTCCACTGTTATCATTTAGAATTAGGAACTTCATTCCTATTAAATAATGACGCCATATTTTTAATGAATGAATGAAAGAAGCTAATTCTAGGTCATGTGATACATCGTTACGTTCGTGATCCTTTAATTTTTGTAATTCATTAGAAACTGTGTGCCCTTCTTGTGATAAGACTCTGTGTAACCATTCCTTACTCACATCTATATAAATAGTGAAATATTTATAAGGGTCGAAGAATTTAAGGATTGGTACAGTAGTTAACTCTTCCCTTAATTGATCAATACTTTTCTGACACTTTTGTGACCATAAAAAGTTTATTCCCTTTTTCTGTAAACATGTAATAGAAAAAGAGTTTTTTGAAAAATTCTCAATGAAGCTTCTGTAAGATCATGTTATACCTTATAAAGGATCATTTCTCCACTAAATTCGTGGGTCTAGGCCATTCTACAATTGTCTTTATCTTTTTTGGGTCCAATGTTATTCCATCCTATGAAATAATATGTCCCAAGTATTGTATCTCTTTCTGGTAAAATCCACAATTGATGAATTTAGCATGAAGTTGAAGCTCTCGTAATGTTTGTAGCACTATTTTTAGGTTCTCTTCATGTTAATTTTCCATCTTTGAATAAATAAGAATGTCATTAATAAATATCAGAACAAACATATCTAGATATTGGATGAATATAGTGTTCATTAGGCACATAAAAGTGGCTAGTCCGTTTGTGAGTCCGAAAGGGATTAACAAAAAATCATGATGTCCATATCATGTTTGAAAAGTTGTTTTGTTGATTTCATCATCTTTGATTATAATTTGGTGATAACGAGATCTTTAGTCAATTTTAGAAAATATTTTCACTCCTCCCATTTGATCAAATAGATCATTAATTATTGGTAAAGGGTAATTATTCTTTATTGTAATTTTATTTAATTGTTGATAATCAATACATAATCGGAAGGTTCCATCCTTTTTCTTGACAAATAACATCGGTTCTCCCCAAGGTGATAAACTGGGTCTAATATATCCTTTGTCTAGTAATTCTTGTATTTGTATTTTCAACTCTGTTAACTCAAGAATAATCATTATGTATGGTGCTTTCAATAAAAGGGAAACTCCTGGTATTAAATAAATAGAAAAATTTATCTCTCTTCTTGGAGGTAATTCTAGTATTTCATCAACGAAGACATCTTTAAAATTTCTCAAAACCTCATAGTCCTCTAATTTTGGTTTGTCATCTTCATCTTGTAATTTCAATAATTGAATTGCATACAATTAACACCCTTTTATTATACATTTATTAAGCTTCATGGATGATAATTGTCTTACCAAGATCAATTTTCTTATCCCCTAAACTATTATCTTTAGCTTGTTTTCGTCTTGATAAACAAATGTTTTTTCGTAACAATTTAGCAGAACCTTGTGTGATTCCAACCAATCCATACCAATAAGAATGTCATATGATCCTAAGGGTAACACATTTAAGTTAACCAAAATAATCTAATCATATATTCCCATGTCACAATTAGAAATATATTCAGACACCTTCCTCTCTGTACTAGTGGCCAATTGTACTAACCAATACTTATTGTGTTTTTCCCATTTCCTCTTATAGTCTTCTACTAAATATGGGTTTATGTAACTTAAACTTTCCCTCGGGTCTATTAGAATAGAGACTTGTTTGTTTTATATTTTACCTTCAAGTTATACTACCATGGATTGATGATCAACTTGTCTTCCTCCCAAGGCAACATTAATTTTGTGTTTGTAATTTCCCATATCTCTAATTGTTTTAGCTTCTTGTAGATTGTGAATTGTATCCCTACTTGTTGGATTCAAACACAAACAATTTATTCAAAATGTTCGTTCTCAACACTCCCAACATTTTGATGGTTCTCTAGGACTATCTACAATCTTCTTCAATCCCAAATTAACTATTTTGTTCCCTCAAACTTTTTTTGTGCTAGATGAATTATCATTTCTTTGAAATCCTTTTTCCATATTCCAGTAAGGAGTTGGTTTGAACCCTTTCTTACGTTGGTTTAACTTATCGTGTTTTTTGTCCTTCCATGCCTTCAGAGATTCATATACTTGTTTATATTGTTCATAACAAATTCTATCCTTTCATAACACTTCATTCAATGATTTAGGATTTTCAAATTAAATTATGTCTTTCTATGAATGTGGTAGACAACTTAGGAATCTCTAAATTTGACTTTATCCTCTTTGATATAAGGTACGAATCTTAGTAGATCTATGAAATTATTAATTACATAATCCATTGACATTTGTACTAGCCTCAATTCATAAAATTCCTTGGTCTTTCTTTCATAATAACTTTTCAACAAATATTGTTTCTTAAAATACTTCTTAAACTATTACCACTCCATTATTCTCTCCTTTAATCCTTTTGCTAATTCCATATATTGCCACCAAATGCTAGCCTTCCCATTTAAGTTATAAATGGCCATTGTAACTATCATATTACTAGAATAATCATAAATCTGAAAGTATTTTTTGATGTCTAGTAACCAAGCTTCCATTTCTTCACCTATTTTTGAATCTCCATAAAATGTAAAGGTTTTTATCTTTTTGAATTCACTTTCAAGGTGGTATAAATATTTTCCTTTATTGAAAGAGGTCATTTGTAATTCTTCTCCTGGCAAGTAGTGTTTCTTGAGGATCTGTCATTTGACTTAGATTCTCTGCTTGATTTCCCAGATGACTAGCTGCTAGTTTCTTTGTTTACTTTTGATTTCTTTCATTTACTCTTCCCTACCATATTTTGTAATAATATCTCATTTAGCTCTTGTTTCTCTTCCTTTTTCTTCTTAATCTTTTCATTGTCTTCCATAAACGTATTAATGTCCACTATGAGGCTCCTCATAGTTTTTAGTACTTGAGAGGTTGAAACATTCTCACTTTTATGTTCATGGTTTTGTTGGTTAATATTTCCTTCAGGGTTAATTTATTCTTCTTTCTTTGTTGACATACTATAGGGTTGGATATTATTATGTCACTTTACAAAGAAATATTTGTGCAGGTTAGAAAATAAACATATATAATTATTTTTAGAATTTTGTTTATTCTCGTAATGTCTAGTGTTGTGACATGCTCTCATACCATATGTAATATACCTACCAAATCTACCAATAAAAAAAATCTTCTTACAAACTAAGGGGAAAAAGGTTCATTTTCATTAAGAACATATACCATACAAAAGTACTAACATCACAAATACAACTTTCCCTTTTTGTCTCTAGGTCCTTATGATTTAATCTAAAGCTATCAATTGATTTTAAATTCTTATAATCCAAGCTATGTTCACAAGGTCTTTTCCTTTGTTTAGAAGTTAACTGTTTTACACTCTAGATAAGCATGTAATATTATTCATATAAAATGTTATTGATGAATAATATTATTCCTATATAAAATTATTCATATGTAAAATTCCACATTTAAGAGCCATGCTAACATATTTAAGCTCCATGTAAAAACAAATCGAATAATCCTAGAGACATTACACTAAGATTATTGACGTATGTCGTGCTCACATATTTAAGGTGCATGTAAAAACAACTCAAATAATCCTAGATACATTACACTAATATTATTGACATATTTTGTGAACATATCTTAAGGCCAAGATTTAAATGTATTAAAACGAACTTGAAATATTCTTAGAGAAATTAAAATGTTTATCCAATATGGTTTACTTATTCGGGTATTAAAGTTCAAAGGTAACACTAATATTCACGCTTATGATACAATGCCTAGTCCATGAATTGAAAGCAATGGTTATTATAGTTAAGAGTTCACCATACAGAGCACATGAATGCTAAGCTTTCAATCTTACAAGTACTCTTCCCATTACTCGACTTACTCACTATCACGTGCTAGAGCCTCTTCCTATTTGACACGCATCCCGAGCCACCTCCAAGGTACCTTGTGCCATTAAACCTATCACCATCCATCAGGCATTGTGTTTTGGATGATTTTTTGGTCGTTAGTGCAATAGTTTTCCACTATCATTTGTTTTGCATTGTGCAGAGGCCTTAACCCTCCCAGGCTTCACCTTGGTGAGAATACTAAACCATTTATCATTCTGGGTGGTCGACACCTACTTATCCATTTTTTTCTCTTTGAACTTACTCATTCCTCTCTTAGAGTTGCATAAGGTGTCTTCCTATGTTTTGGTTAAGAATTCGAGGGTTTCCTTGTGACTATTGCTATCCATTTCTGTGATGGAATTCAAAACTGGGCGCATTCCTTCACTTTTGGATATGGTTCACACATTCAGTTCTTCTTGCGAGTTAAGGATCACAACCCACAATCAAGTTCTCGAGGATGGTCACTGCCACTGTAATGGGTTCTTTATGAAATTTACTACAATACTTAATCCCTTTTACTGTGAGTAACTAATTGTTTTAGTTGTGCTTAATCAATTCGAATCTAGGTGCACATATACTATGCATATCCCATCTTCTTGATATAATTTAATTTGTCATAATTTTGGGTTTGGTAATTATATACTACGAGATCAAAGTCCTATTATTCCGGGAGAGACTTCATTTCATTAAAAGACTTAACCCTCTCATTATAGCATGATTTTTACATGTCTCTTTTTTGTGGTTTACTATTTAGTTGATTGTATTTGCATCTTTGTATGGGATTTGTTTAAGGTTTTACTAAAGTATCATTCGATTTTCTTCTAATTATGTTCTAGAATCTAGGGTTTCCTATTATTATAGGTTGTCTGTCAGTTCGTGACTTGAATAACTCGTTACTCTTAGCATGTTTTACCAAGGTTTGGACAGAGTAATATATTTTTTTTCTATTGTCCAAAAATCTTATACATAGGTCACCTCTATATAATTGTTTCATGCACAAACGTTGTCCTTTAAAAGGAGAAATACTTTAAACCTGTCACTCCACCCAAGTTTAAATTCTGGTGAAAAATTAAGGTCCTTCGATCTATGAGGAATCCTTCACGAACCTGTACAAAAGTATTTCGATACTCCTTTGTTAAACTTTAAATATGGACATAAGCAATAATTTAGCATATAATTTATACAGAATTAAAAAAAAAACTTAACGAGTCTAATTCTGTGTTGTGCTAGAAGGTATATAACCATTTTCTCCTACCCTCATGAATTTGTTATCTGTTTACAGGACTATGGAAATTAATCCAACCATTGTTAAAGTACGAGAACACTATAGAGAGTCATCTCATATTTCACATTTTCAACAATTTCTCCTTTAAAGTTTACAAGGAACAATTCTTTATCCATTAGCATTATGTGCTAAGAATTTGTCTGATATGTTATTATTTCACAGTTTAATAATTCGTAGATTATTGTTGTACATCCACAATTTAATACCTCGCAGATTATTACTTTTTTGTTTCTCTTGATTGTTAATAGTGTTTGGTAACTATTATTTTACATGGATCCAAAATTAATGATGGGACTCTTGTATGTGAGGACCCATGAAGATGGATACATCATAGTATCCCTTCCTTTGGAGATGATTCATGACTATTCTTATTCACACATGGCGATGCCATATTCATAGGTATAAGTGGGCCTTCTAATATTAAATAAAAATATTCTTTTATTTATTAAATGTTACAAGGACTTAGTAGAATTGTGTACATTTTCTTGTTAAATTATCGTATGGACTAATAAAATATTATACATTTATCTACAGGTTGTAATCTTTGTAACTTAGGATGAGTCAGATAGGAAAAATAAAGGTAATTGAGTTCATTTCCTCGGAGTCCAAGGAGAAGATCATAGAAAATCATCTTGTTTGTAATTTTTACCAGGTAGATTAACATAGAAGAAAATTTAACATTGACTATATATTTTGTACCCCCCAGAATGAGACCATGCCAAATAGAAGAAACAATTCTAGTGATCATGGATAGAGAAAATCAAGACCAACTATAGAAAAACTATGGTGATAGATCCAAGTAGAGGAGGTTGTACTACATCCATAGGGAGAAGATATTGAGTTACTACCAAAGAATGAGGAAGAGATACCTTCTGTGTCAAATGGAGTAGAGATAGACAAGGAGTCACCTCCAACTCGAGAGGCAGTGTTGATGTTTGAGGAAACATCATCAGACATTATCCCTAGAGGGTCCTATATGGAATAGTAGGGGGGAATGTAGAATCCATCCTAACCTGCCTCAGATGGTGATATGAAGGAACCAATAAATTGGTTTCACATTGAAACCTCAATATATCTTATGAGACATTGGTTCCATGAGGGAACCTCGATATGTCTTAGACATTGGCTTCATGAGGAAACCTCTATATGTCAAATATGGTCCAATATGGAATTTCCTTTCAGACGGATACAATTGAGCATATTGATCAAATTAGTCCCATTGATCATATAGCTCGATTTGATGTTCCGAGAGATATTGCAATAGGTCGGACGAGACCTCCATGGAATGTTGAGACTCTATAGAAGTAGAAGGACATGCAACTCCTCATCGTACCTTCCAAGTGAGAAAGAGACCTTGTAGATATTCATGCTATGTCGCAACTATGAGACAGATAATTGATTATGAGCCTTCTTGTTATGACGAGGAAACTAGTCATCTAGTATGGAGAGATGTCATGATGGAGGAGTATGAGTCAATCATGAATAATGATGTGTGGTATATTATTCTGATACCTAAGGGGAAGTTTGTAGTAACTTCTAAATAGACCTATAAGATCAAACACACAATTCAAGGGAACATCGAGAGGCACAAAATGAGATTTTTTGCAAGAGGATTCTTTTAGGTGGACGGAATAGATTATGGGGAGACATTTTCTCATGTTGCTCGATACACTTTTGTCCAGATGATTATTTCCCCTACAAAATCCATGTGTTGGAGAGTACATCAAATGGATGTGAAGATAACCTTTATTAATGCAGATATTGAGGAAGAAGTATACATTGGGCAGCCACATGGTTTTGTGATACATGAAAAGGAGTCTCATGTGTGCAGGTTGATGAAGGCACTTTATGGACTCAAGAAGGCACCTCGAGCTTGGTATGCAAGGATTTATGGCAACCTGTTGATTTTGGGATTCAGAAAAAGTGTCATTGATCCCATCCTATACTACAAGTCTGTTAATGATGAGTACGTAATTTTGGTACTCGACGTTAATGATTTATTCCTTTCCAATACAAAGAGCCTTATTGTTGAATGCATGTATGCATTGGCCTATGAGTTTGAGATGAAGGACCTTGCTATGATGGAATACTTCTTGGGACTAGAGGTGTGGTAGAGAAATGATGAGATATTCTTGAGTCAGGGGAAGTACACATTTGAGATATTGAATAATTTTGGGATGTTGAACTGGAAGCTCGTGACTACACCAATGGTGGTGAATCTCAAGAAACTAGTGTGTATTATTTCGATTCTAATGAAATTGAGCCGACTATGTACAAACAACTGATTGGATTATTAATGTATCTCTCTAACATCAGACCAGATATTTTTTATGTAGTGAGTACACTTAGAAATTTTATGAGTCAACAGAGATAAACATATTGTATTGTTGCAAAGGAAGTGTTGAGATACCTGGGAGGCACAATTGGACATGGTATGAGCTATAGTTAAATTATTGGCATGATATTGTAGGAATATACTAAATATAATTGGGCAGGGATTGTAGTGGATAGGAAGAGAACTTATGGTTGTTTATTCAATTTCGGATCTTCCATGGTTTCCTAGTGTAGTAGGAAACATACTTTTGTGGCATCGAACACCACATAAGGAAAGTACATTTCATTGAGTGTGGTAGTTCGTGAAGCAGTGTGGATTCACCAACTCCTTTCTGATTTATTTGGACATGTGTTGGATGCCACATTCTAAGACATGGTGCAAAGAAAGAAAGTATTGGTGTAGTACCTTACTACAAATGAATAGGCTTATGATGTTCTTACCAAAAAAGGAAAAAGTTTGAGTACTTCCATGATAGAGTTGGCATGGAAAAGAATGTCTCCCTTGCTGAGAAAGAGTGTTGATGTTTTCAACTTCCTGAGACATTATTCATATCGTAATCCTCTGTGACTGAGTTAAGTTGATCTGTGATGACACTTATCCAAGAAGAGATAAGTAGGAAACTTATCCGAGAAGGGATAAGTTGGTTTTCATATCCGAGAAGGGAAAAGTATGTTGATATGTGAGGACACTTATCTGAGAAGGGATATCCCAATGACCCTTGTGTAGAGAACATGAAGAAATGTCCCATGTTGAGAGAAAATGAGTACATGTAAAGGGAGTTGACCTTGACATCACACACTATGGGGAGTTGACCCTAATGTTTCTAGAGGGAGTAGCCTCTACAAGTCTACATGGGATTTCCATGTGTGACAGACATTCTCCAGATCGTACTCCTATGTGAACTGAGTTGAGTTGATCTCTGATGACACTTATCCGAGAAGGAATGTGTTCTCATGTTCTCTCCCTTTTGGAGAGAACATGAGAACACATTCCTTATGGAAAGAACATGAGGACATGTCAAAAGAGTTTACCTTGAAGTCACACACTATGGGGAGTTTACCCTAGTGTTTCTAGAGGGATTAGCCTCTAGAATTCCACATGGGAGTGCCATGTGTGATAGCCCTTTTTCTACTACAATGGTTATGTACCACTAGTGGATATTGTGTCTCTCGACAATAGTTGTGTACTACTACACTGGTTGTGTACCACTGGTAGTGACTATGTGTCACTAGACAACAATTGTGTGCTACAAGCAATGGTTTTATACCACTTGACAGTAGTTGTGTAGTACTCTTGAAATATACCTCCCTAGCTAAGAGAGAGTGTTGATGTTTCAACATTAGGTGGACCTTCTCCTAGATTGGGTTGCAGACCAATGGAGATAGGATACATTTTTTCATAAACGTGAACTTATGGTAAATGGGCACAGACATAGTCCTTCGTTGATCATGACAAAGAATAATACGGACTCGATGTGCTTGCATCTCTTTCCGGTTATTAGTTAGCATCTGGCTGACATTCACTCACACATGTGTACCTATGGTGAAATATCTTGGTGTGGTCTTTGTCCTAGTCATGGTGATTTGACAAGGAATGATAAAGACTCAAGATGTTATATGTTATTACTTGCATAACTAGAGTGAGACTGATATGAAAGAGAGTCAATTGTCTAAGAGGGAGAGTAGTAGAAGGAGTTTCTCCTCAGTTTAGATGATAGAGAGACATCTCCCAAGACTGAAAAACAAGTTTCATGAGTCTATGGTGAAGTTCATACACTTCAGAGACAAGATTGAGATGATGCAAAATGTATCCCTCATTGAGAGGGAGTCTTGTTGTTTGAACAACATTGGGAATACATTCTCCTAGATTAATAATTAATAATATAATGATTGATTATTAATTACTATATATAATAAGTAAATGATAATAATAAAGAGTTATTGATTATCCAATGGACACATCCTTTCATGGATGGTCACCATATGTTATCTATATATGGAACACTCATCATTGTCATAATATATCTAAAATATCTCATATGAAGAAAAAAAACATCCATAAGGATGAAAAAAGAATCCTTCTTATCATTCAGTCTTTTTATTATGTAGTTTCCTAACACCTTATTGCCCAGACAAAAAATATTGAGTTCTCTTGTTTTAAAAAATATTATTTCAAAGCTTCTTCCTTAGTTCCACATGCTTCCTCACACATGTGCATTTATCATTTTTCCTAGGTCTTAGTTCTTTTCTAAAGATCTTTTTCCTCTTGGGTATTTTCGCATCTTGGAAATTCCTAATTTTCATGGTGTGTGAATCATCCAAATTGACATCCAAAACATGTCCTTTCAATCCCAGGGTTGGCTTCATCTTGTTCCCCACTCATGGATTCATAATCATCTCTTTTTAACTCAGTTGTTCCGTATGTTCCCTCCTTTATTAATTAAATACAAATCTTGTCTCTTACATATTTCCAGTAAATAGGGATACTTGGAAAGTCACTGTCTTGCATGATAATTAAATTAATAACAACCAAATTTTCCTACAGATCCTAATTTCTAATTTTCCAATCAAGGAAATTTATTAACATGCCAAATATTTTATGTGAGGGGTATTACATACACTCCTCCTTGGAATTAACATTGTCCTCGGTGTTAAATGATTATTTCATTCCCATCATCCTTGGAATAGAGTTGGATATGTCTTCCTCATGACATCCTCCAACTCCCAAGTAGCCTGTTTAAGACCAAAGTGCTTCCACTACACTTTTATTTGGACGATGAACAAGTTCAATAGAATTGTTTCTTTCTTGTCCAGAATGCATAATGGATACACCTGGAACTCACCTTCTGGTTCCACCTGTAACAAGTTCCAATCAATTACATGAGTAGGGTGATGAACATATTTTTTTTAACAAATAAATATGAAAAACATTATAAAATTTGAAATTTGTCGGTACTGATAACTAATATGATACTAGACCAATGCATACTAGCACTTCAAAAGGTCCACAAAATCTCGATTCTAACTTTGATCACTTTCAAAGTTTCATTGAACTCTTTCTTGCCTTCACGAGGAGATAAACATGATTTCCAATATTAAATTATTCATGTATTTCATTCTGATTTGAATAACTATTTTGTCGGTCATGCACCACCTTTAAACTTCGTTGATCCTTTTTTACCATTGATTCCATTTTCTGTAACATTTCTTGTCCAAACATGATCCTTTATATTGGATCATTCCAACTAATAGGATTCATACATTTAATTCCGCGAAGGATTTCTAAGGGACTCATTTTGGCTGAGGATTGGTAGTCGTTATTGTATGTGAATTATACTAAAGTTAAGTAGTCTTCCCATTTTGTTTGTTTATCCATTACATACATTAAGAGTATGTCTTCAATAATCTAGTTAGTACGTTTGGTTTTCCATCTATCTTTGGATGGTAACCGGTACTAAAGTTACTCTGTGTTTCAAGACCTTCAAATAATGCCTTCCATGAAATTGAAGTAAATTTAACATCTCTATCATAAATTACTTTCTTTGGTGTTCCATGTAATATAAAAATCACTTTCACAAGAATTTATGCAATATGAACAACTTTGTAAGTAGACTTTATAGGTATAAAATGTGCATATTTACTTAACTTATCCACTACTACCATAATTGAGTCATGCTATTTTTTGACTTTTTGGAAAAAATGTGATAACATCCATTGATATTACATCCCATTCTCATTATGGTATAGGGAATGGCTTCAATAAACCTACAAGATGTAGATGTTCCACCTTCACCTATTGACATTCTAAAATGTTTTCCATCAACTTTATCGATTTTCATATTAGGCCAATAAAACTATTTTCTTAGTGCCGAAATTATTTTTTGATATTGAGGATAGACTAAATAATTATTTTTATTAATTTCATTAAAGATGAGAAATTTTAAATCCATTGAATTAGGTATATATATTATGTTCTTAAATTTAAAAATTCCTTCTTGGTCGATTCTGAAATATGTCCTATTTATTTTTTCTTCACATGTCAACAATTTTTCCTTTATTTTTATATATTCCTCCTCTCTTTTACCTATATATTTGATTTTTTCACCAAGATCATTATCATATTTACTCACAATTATTTCATAAATACCACCCATCCTTCTGCTAAGTACACTTGCAACATTATTTTCCTTTCCTTTAATATGTTTGATTTCAAAATCAAATTCGCTTAAAAATGTCAACCACCTTGCTTTTCACGCATTTAATCATTGTTGATTTAACAAGTAATTTACAACACTATTATCAGTTAGAATTATGAACTTCATTCTTATTAAATAAACACGCCATATTTTTAATGCATGAATTAGAGAAGCTAATTCAAATTCATGTGTCACATAGTTACGTTCGTGATCCTTTAATTTTCATAATTCATTAGCAATTGTGTGCCCTTCTTGTGATAAGACTCTTCCTAACCATTCCTTACAGGCATATATACAAAAAGTGAAATATTTATAAGGATTGGTGCAATAGTTAACTCTTCCTTTAATTTATCAAAACTTTCCTAACAGTTTTGTGACCATAAAAAGTGTATTCCCTTTTTCTGTAAAGATGTAATAGTAAAAGAATTTTTTGAAAAATTCTTAATGAAGCTTCTGTAATATCGTGTTATACCTTATAAAGGAACGTATCTCTGCTACATTTGTGGGTCTAGGCCATTCTACAATTGTATTTATCTTTTCTGGCTCCACTATTATTTCATCCTATGAAATAATATGTCCCAAGTATTGTAGCTCTTTCTGGTAAAAGCCACATTTAGTGAATTTAGCATAAAGTTGAAGCTCTCGTAATGTTTGTACCACTATTTTTAGGTTCTCTTCATGTTACTTTTCCGTCTTTGAATAAATAAGAATGTCATCAATAAAAATCAAAACAAACTTATCTAGATATTGGATGAATATATTGTTCATTAGGCACATAAAAGTGTCTAGTGAGGTTGTGAGTCTGAAAGGGACTATCAAAAATTCATGATGTCCATATCATGTTTGAAAAGTTATTTTGTTGATGTCATCATCTTTGATTATGATTTGGTGATAATGAGATCTTAAGTCGATCTTAAAAAATATTTTCACTCCTCCCACTTGATCAAATAGATCATTAATTAATGGTAAAGGGTAATTATTATTTATTGTAATTTTATTTAATTGTTGATAATCAATACATAATCGGAAGGTTCCATCCTTTTTCTTGACAAATAACATTGGTGCTCCCTAAGGTGATACATTGGGTCTAATATATCCTTTGTCTAATAATTCTTGTATTTGTATTTTCAACTTTGTTAACTCAAGAATACTCATTATGTATGGTGATTTCAGTAATGGGGAAACTCCTAGTATTAAATCAATACAAAATTTTATGTCTCTTCTTGGATGTAATTCTGGTATTTCATCAGTGAAGACATCTTTAAGATTTCTCAAAACCTCATAGTCCTCTATTTTTGGTTTGTCATCTTCATCTTGTAATTTCATTAATTGAATTGAATACAGTTGAAACCCTTTTCTTAAACATTTATTAATATGCATGGATGATAATTGTCTTACCAAGATCAATTTTCTTATCCTCCGAGATATTCTCTTCACCTTGTTTTCGCCTTATTAAAAAAATGGTTTTTTCTAATAATTTAGCCGAACCTTGTGTGATTCCAACCAATCCATACCAATAAGATGTCATCTGATCCTAAGGGTAACACATTTAAGTTAACCAAAGTCATCTAATCATTTATTCCCATGTCACAATTAGAAATATATTCAAACACCTTCCTTTTTGTAGGAGTGCCCAATTGTACTAACCAAGACTTATTGTGTTTTACTTGTTTCGTCTTATAGTCTCCTACTAAATATGGGTTTATGTAACTTAAACTTTCCCTCATGTCTATTAGAATAGAGACTTGTTTGTTTTGTATCTTACCATCAATTTCTACTACCATGGATTGATGATCAACTTGTCTTCCCCCTAAGGAAACAATAATTTTGTGTATGTAATTTCCCATATCTCCAACTTTGTTAGGTTCTTGTAGATTGTGAATTGTATCCCTACTTGTTGGATTTATGCATGGACAGTTTCTTCAAAAAATCTGTTCTCTACACTCCCAACATTTTGATGATTCTCAAGGACTATCTACAATATTCTTAAATCCCAAATTAACTATTTTGTTCCCTCCCTAAACTTTTTGTGTGCTAGATGAATTATTATTTCTTTGAAATCCTTTTTCCATATTCCATGAAGGAGTTGGTTTGAACCCTTTCATACGTTGGTTTAACTTATCCTATTTTTTGTCCTTCCATCCCTTAGGAGATACATATGTTTGTTTATATTGTTCATAACACATTCTATCCTTTCATAACACTTCATTCAATGATTTAGGATTGTAAAATTAGATTATGTCTTTCTATCACTGTGGTAGACAACTTAGGAATCTCTAAATTCTGAATTTATCCTCTTTGATATAAGGTACGAATCTTAGTAGATCTATGAAATTCTTAATTACATCATCCATTGACATTTTTTCTAGCCTCAATTCATAAAATTCCTTGGTCTTTCTTTCATAATAACCTTTCGACACGTATTGTTTCTTAAAATACTTCTTAAGCTATGACCACTCCATTCTTTTCTCCTTTAATCCTTTTTCTAATTCCATATCTTGCCACTAGATGTCATCCTTACCTTTTAAGTTATAAATGGCCATTCTAACTATCATATCACTAGAATAATCATAAATCTGAAAGTATTTTTTGATGTCTAGTAACCAAGGTTCCATTTCTTCACCTATTTTTGACTCTCCATCAAATGTAGAGGGTTTTATCTTTTCGAATTCACCTTCAAGGTGGTCTAAATATTTTCCTTTCTTGAAAGAGGTATTTTTTAATTCTTCTCTCGGCTTAGTGTTGCTTGAGGATTTGTCACTTGACTTAGATTCTCTACTTGATTTCCGACCTGACTAGTTGCTAGTTGCTAGTTTCTTTGTTTACTTTTGATTTCTTTCATTTACTCTTCCCAATGATATTTTGTAATAATATCTCATTTAGTTATTATTGATCTTCTTTTTTCTTATGAATCTTATCATTGTCTTCCATAAAAGTATTAGTATCCACTATGAGGCTCCTCATAGTTTCCATTACCTGAGAGGTTGAACTATTCTCACTTTTATGTTCGGGGTTTTGTTGGTTGACATTTCCTCCAGGGTTAATTTATTATTCATTCTTCGTCAACATACTGTAGGGTTGGATATTATCGTGTCACTTTACCACGAAATATTTATGCATGTTAGAAAATAAACATATATAATTATTTTTATAAATTTGTTTATTCCCGTAAGGTCTATTGTTGTGACATGCTCTGATACCATATGTAATATACCTACCAAATCTACCAATAAAAAAGAAAAATCTGACAAACAAAGGGGAAAAAGGTTCATTTACATTAAGAAATTATACAATACAAAAGTCCTAACATCACCAATACAAATTTATCTTTATGTCTCTAGGTTCTTATGATTTTATCTAAAGCTATCAATTGATTTTAAATTCTTATAATCCAAGCTATGTTCACAAGGTATTTTCCTCTGTTTAGAAGTTAAGAATTTTACACTATAGATAAGAATGTAATATTATTCATATAAAATGTTATTGATATATAATATTAATCCTATATAAAATTCTTCATATGTAAAATTCCACATTTAAGAGAATATTGTAGACATATGTCATGCTAACATATTTAAGGTCCATGTAAAAACAACTCGAATAATCCTACATACATTACACTAAGATTATTGACATATTTCGTGCTCACATATTTAAGGGGCATGTAAAAACAATTGAAATAATCCTAGAGACATTACACTAATATTATCGACATATGTTGTGAACATATCTTAAGGCGAAGATTCAAATGTATTAAAATGAACTTGAAATATTCTTAGAGCAATTAAAACATTTATCCAATATGGTTTACTTTCTTAGGTATTAAAGTTCAAAGGTAACACTACACTTCACGCTTATGATACGATGTCTCCTCCATGAATTGAAAGCAATGGTTACTATAGTTAAGAGTTCACTGTATAGAGCACACTAATGCTAAGATTTCAATCTTAGGAGTACTCTTCCCATTACTTGACTTACTCGATATCATGTGCTAGAGCTTCTTTCTATTTGACACAAATCTTGAACCACCTGCAAGGTACCTTGCGCCATTAAACCTATCACCATCCATCAGGCATTGTGTTTTGGAAGAGTTTTTGGTCCTTTGTGCAATAGTTTTCCACTATCATTTGTTCTGCACTATGGAGAGGCCTCAACCCTCCCAGGCTTCGCCTTGGTGAGAATACTAAACCCTTTCTCATTATGAGTGGTCATCACCTACTTATTGATGCAGGAGCATCAACTAAGGATAGTTTGTGTCTTGTTTGGTTTAATTATGTAACAGAATAGTGTAGTTGTTGATAATTGAGTTAAATAGGAATAAGTGGCTATTTAAGAGCTCCCTGCGTGGAGATTGAGCCACCTAGTTAGGTTGTTAAATACTGTTAGTAGTTAGTTGTCTAAATTTAGTAAAATTCCTAAATTTGTTGATTCTCGTAGTGAGATGGGGATTTATCTTAGGTTAGCTAGTCTAAAAAGGAGAATCCAGAGAGAGGGGAAAAAGAAAGAAACTGAAAAATAAAAGAGAATCTTTGTATCTGGTAGATTGCATTTCTTCGACTATCAAAAAATAATGAAATTGAATGGAATGAGTATTATGCACTTGCTTGTGTAAAGAAATTGAGATGAGATCTATATTTTCTGGATACCCTCAGATCTATGGAAATTTTATTGCTCGGATCCAGGGTATCATAAGTAAATGAATGAGTTTCATTGTTTTAACAATATCTACAGCCTAAGGTTCTAGTTGTACATTGCACATAGAGGTACAATAAATCTATCTAGCTACAGGCAGTGTGATATGGTCATAACTTCAAGTATCGATTCGGTGCTTAGAGTTTGATCCCATAGTGTTTAAAACTTCATTACATAAATTGGTAAGATTTGGGTTGATAACGCAATTGTGTCTTTGAAATAACACATAGGAGAAAATGTCCCGAGGGTACAAAGAACCAAGGCATGTTGTAACAGACCTAGTAGAATATATGTTTAGGAATTATTAAGTAAAAATTAATTAGGGGATTAATTGTCTTAACATGGTTTTAACTAAACAAAGATTGGCATAATAATACTAATTAAATATTTATTAATTAAATTAATTGTTATAATTTTGGTTAATTAATTAATTAAATTAATTACCTATCACATTGAATGAACAAGGTGATAAATTTAAAAAAAAGGATTAATAAATTATATTGTTTAAATTAAAAATGTTACGTATACAGAAGGGATAAGGGGCATTCATAAACGGATAGGGAACATTAAATAATTGGATAAGAGGCATTAACTATGGGTAGGTAAGGAAGTAAATGGGGTGAAAGGGTGGTGAAGGAGGGATATAAAGGGAGGAGGTTTACGAAGGCGAGGGGGATCATTCTATGGGGGAATTTTTATTTTGAGAGGGTTCTCTTGGATTGTGCAGAGGAGAGTTTGAGTTCTATAGTCGGGAGGATTAGTACAACGGGCACCGGTTTGCTGGGGGTTTTGGGCATGGGGACCAGGATATCCATATGGTATCTTGGAGCTAGGAAGTTGTCCTAGTTGGTAGGGTCGAATAAGATTTGGGCAGTGTTTGATCCAATTCAACAATGAACAACCAGATTGACGGAGGAATTAACATCAGACCAAGGTATTTTAAAATTATGTATTTATTTTATTCTGTTATAAAATTAATATTCATTGATAAATTTAACATGCGTATGAGCTAAATTAAAAGGAATTATTGAGTTACTGAAATCAAGTAGCAGTTACTGTTTTGTTTGTAAAATTAACTGATGTTAAATTAATTCGGCCACTACACATGGTATCAGAGTGCCTCGTTCACAATCTGGATCCTTAAGGGACAAATTCCCAGCTCCAACTCCAGCTCCCCCTAACCTGCAAACCAAAAGAACTATTATTTTTATTATATATAAAAAAATCTAAATATATATAAACAATACGAATTGAAAATGTAAAAACAAATTTACCAATGTAAAACAAGTGAAATATGAATACAACTAGGGTTGTTATATTCAAGTAATGATATTTTAAAAGAAAATTTCTAGTGAGATAAATGCAATATCATACGTATTGAACAAAATTTGGTTATGATGCGACAAATTCATTTAGCACCCCAAGTTACACTTTGATGTACTAAAATTGCAGCTAGATAGTTCTGGTTCCAATCAAACAATCTCAGTATAAGTGAGAGGCCAGTCATAAACAGTAGTACAAGTTGTATATCGACAACAAGAAAGCATTGGCTTTATATAGAATAAAATTTGTTGTAATAATGTCATAATTGGTCATTAAGATGTTAAAACTAATTGATTTAGATAGACAAGTGTGCCACTCCATTAGAAACTAAAATAGAGTAAGTTTACATATTTAATAGGGTATATTTACTTCTGGGTATATATCAGTATGAAAATTATAACTTTGAGGATTTTGACGAGAGGTGCATCACTTCAGCTATTAGTTTGATGTACCTTATGTTCCATTAATAAAGACAATGTGTAGATTATCTGTTACTATGCCAGTCTAGTACTTTGATGGTGTTCTTCTTTGTTTTATGAATGAATAATCCTTGACAGTGGCTGTGTGTAACTTCTATGGGTACATGCTATATACTTAATCTTAAACTATTTATTTTTGGAGCAATCATATTAAGCATAATAGGCTAGACATGTTTGTATCCAAAGTTCAGAACAGAATACAACAACCTTAGTAAAGTGGCCACAAAAAAACATAAAAACCTACAAATAAGACCACAAGAACAGAACCAGAACATAAAAGAAGAAAGACCTATGATGCTGAAATAATTAAGTATTTTTTATTTTATTTTTTAAATGAGTAAAAGAAAAAAAAAAAACTTAAATTATTTCACTTAATTAAAGGGTTTTGAACCTACAACCCCCACCAGGCAAAGTGCCTTAAAAAGAACACTAACACCAACGCACCCTCATAAGTCTTTACAAATAAATTCTTTTATTTATTTAGATTAATGGTAACACTGTCGGGATAAGAGTAGTATTATTATTAGGAAGATAAAGTATGAAGATTAAGACTAACTAGCTTATTACCTAACCTATTGATCCGAAGCCAGCTAACCGAGTTGAATCATAATTAGTGAATGCATCAAAAATCAAGTTAAAGGCTTATTTAGTGCCGCTAATCTTTGTATCCCAAGTATAAACTCCAATTGTCCAAGCGTCAGGTTCACGAGACCATACACACAATTCGTCGAGTCGAGCGCCAAGTCCCTCCACTCCATTCCACTAGTCAAAGAACGCTAAATCTCAATGCAACAATCGACAATGCCAACACTATGTGCCAAGGAAAAGCTCCCGAGTCAAGCATGAGAGGATATTTAGTTATGAGCGAAAAGTTAAAAGGGCTTAGACTAGGACAAGCGAGAAGGAGGCGACATATGCACTAGGAGAGTAAGCATAGGAAGTGGCGAGTATGGCGCAAGGCTAGTGTAGCTACAGAGCAAGGGAACCAATAGTTTTTTTCATAGGGGTGAAGAAATCAAACATAGACGCTTAATCCTAACCCTAACCTAGCCAATCCCATAAAGGAGTAATGTTTCTTTACAGACAAGTAAAGAAAACTTACACCTAACCCTGTTTCTAGTTTGAGTAGCACCAATTTGAAACATCCTGGAACTCACCCTGACAACTTTGGGGTGATGCAGGTTAAAGCATATAGGATGGTCAGTACTTGAGGGAGTAAAGGTAGGGGAGTGTCGTCTCAATCACTTCCAACACCGCCAGCGCCACCACCACCATCGCCCGAACTAGCCCTCATATTGCGCTCGTTGGAAGCCATTAATGAGACTTTAAAGGGACGACAACTGGTAGGGACTGAAGTGGAACCCCCACCATCTGGAATAGGTAATCCAGAAACGTGAAGGGATTTTGGGGGAGGAACTCCACCTGAAGACATCACGCGAGAGTTGTAGAAGATAAAACTTCCAGAGTTTGCCAGGGGTCACGCCAGTGAATGCGTGGAAGCATGGTTGGAAGGCATGACAAGGTGTTTTTCCTTAAGGGACTATGCATCCAAATCAAAGGCAAAGATCACAATTTTTTAGTTAAGAGACAATGCCTTGAACTAGTGGGGCAACCTTGAAAGACAATTGCACCTTACTCCAGACATAGTATCTTGGGAACTTTTCGAGGAGAGGTTCCGAAGGAAATATCTACCAGCATACTACGAGGACCAACAGGTAGGGGCATTTCATGCCTTAGTATAGGGAAACAGAACTGGAGAAGAATATGAGATCAGATTTATGGAACTGGTCAAATATGTTTCGTATATGGATAATGACCAACGAAAGGTAGAGCACTTCATCTATGGATTGAACCCTAAGATAAGAGCTATGGTACAGATGTGGAAACTATCTTCTATAGCGGAAGTGGTGGAAAATGCACATTATGCAGAGGAACACATGAACTTAACCGGGGGTATAAGACCGACATTTCTGCATCGTCCAGGATTTGTAGGGAAGGCATCGAGGACATTTCCTAGGGGAGGGGGCTCAAGGAAACTGCCATATGGTAACAAAGTTGCACCAAGGATAGTAGCCACAGGGATTTCAATGGCAATGAGTGCAACGTCTTGTTCATTTCCAACAACGCAAATAGGTCCATGACCATCTCAGGGAACAACGAATAGGGGCAGGAGTTCCAGGGGAAGGAACTCATTTCAGAGACAATCACATAACTGTACACAGGTTAAATCTCGTGTTACCTGTTGGGAGTGCAGAGGACCCCATTACCAGCGTGACTGCCCAGAGTTACATTCAGGGTTTGTGCATAGAGAAGGAAAGGCACCAATGGGAAGATCAAGTAGCAGCCACTAGATTTACGTAGTGGTTAATAACCTCCAGGCCGAACATCAATCCACGATCGTGGAGTCATCAGGTATGCTAAATCATATAAATGTTAGGATTTTATTTGATTCTGGTGTGGCAGATAGTTTCATTTCACCATCTGCATTATAAAAGAGTGGGTTGGCAGCCTACGAGCATGATGACTTTAAACAAGTCGAGATGGCTTCGGGGGAAAAACAAAATGTAGGACCTAGTGTTGATAATTGTATAGTAGACCTCGGAGTGTGTACTACCAGGTTGAAGGTATACGTCAGTGCTCTTGGGGAATATGACCTAATAATTGGGATGGATTAGTTAGCAGCTCACCGAGCTTTGGTAGATTGTTTCGAAAAGAGGGTTCTTTGTGTCGACGATGAAGGAAGACCAGTAGAGATCTAGGGTGTACAGAGAAAAGTGTCATTACGCTTTATATCAACTATGAACATTAAGAGATACTTGAGGCAAGGGTGTCGATTGTATGTAGTGGAAGCAATGAATGAAAGGAAGGGACCCTCATTGGATCAATACCCGGTATTGTCAGAATTTCAGGATGTTTTTCTGAATGAGTTACCAGGGTTACCTCGTGAGAGGGAGCTTGATTTTAATATTGAGATAAAACCTGGTGCAGAACCAATCTCCAAGACTCCGTATCAGATGAGAGCACCGGAACTTTGTGAATTGCAAATGTAGTTGAAAGAGTTACTGGACTCTTGGTAGCCAATTCACATTTTTCATTGTCTCATAAGCTGCCTACACCAATGTTTCACAAACATTGATTTTTCGTCGCAAAATTCGAATGAACGACGCTTTTATTCTTTGCGCCTTTCCGCACGCCTACCTTCGCTAAGTATCCACGATTGTAAGCATAAAAATTTCTCCTTTCAAGGTCACATTTCGATCATTATCTGAACTGCCAATACCTTGTGTGTCATTATGCATACTGCGCCTATCTTTTTATTGATCTTTACATGATCGGCAATGTCCTTTGATCGTTTTTCATACTTCGATGGATTGC
>ML777293.1:363243-379433 GCA_009831015.1 Picea engelmannii | reverse complement strand
TCTTATTGTTATACATGTCTTGTTGCTTCCAAGGAGATAAATAACATAGCAGTTGTTGATTCATTTTATGAATTATAGCTTTGTCTTATTCATTAATCGAATTGTTATATGAATTTTCTACAATAGGTTTTCCTTTTGCAGAAATTTATCATCATAAAACCGTTATGATTTCTTTCTTGTCTGTCCTGTAACATACTTCAAGAAGCAGTATAGCTGATCCTTTGCGAGAATATTGAGGGCTAAATGGTGTGAATTTCTTCCTCCAACCAGCTTAAGGAGTCATCATACGCAGGGCAGATTTGGAGCATTTCTAGGTTTGTTTGTCAATTATTTGCTTAGTATATTAGCTAGTAATTGAGTTAAGTAATATATTAGATCGTCTAATTTCGGTTAACTTACTTTCTTGTTCATAAATCATAAAATTAAAAAAGAGTTATCCTTCGTTGTTTTAGGACAGCAAGCACATCAGTTTCACAGGTTTCATTCAAATATGTAGATTGTAGATAATGCACATTTGTGAAAAAATTGTATTTAAATTAGTAATTAGGTATTTGATTTGAGTTATTAGTCTTTCGTATATATAATAGTTAGAGTAGTTTGTAGTTAGTTTTAGTTTATTGAATAGTTTATAGTTAGATTAGTATATTTAGTCTAGTTTATCTCATCAGCTGTATTTAATTTAGTTTTTTTTAGTTTGTTTATTATAGTTAGTTTTGCTTATTTAGTTTAGTGAGATGACTTAGCTCAGATCAACATTCCTCTTTGTCTTCCTTAGGAGACCTCAGAGCGGCCAACGGAGCCGTTAAACTCATCAGGGTGGTCCATACAAAACGGCTTGGGTTATTAGACAACCCCGGACCGGTTCTACTCTCTTAATTGACGGACGGTCCTTTTCGCCCGTCAACATGGACTTAGGGCTAATAAGGCCCAGTGTCTCACCTTGTGGCACACCGGTAATTTTTGTAAAGAAGAAGGATGGATCCTTACAACTGTGTATAGACTACAGGGACTTGAACCATGCTACAGTGAAAAATAGGTACCCGATGCCACGAATATATGACCTCTTCAATCAAATGAAAGGAGCAGCAGTATTCTCAAAGATTGATTTGCGATCAGGGTATCATCAGTTAAGGATTAAGGAAGGTGATATCCCAAAAACTACCTTTTGAACTCGGTTTGGACATTACGAGTTTGTTGTAGTACCTTTCATATTGACCAATGCACCAACAGTATTCATGAGCCTCATGAACAACGTATTCCAGAAGTACTTAGACCGTTTTGTACAAGTCTTTCTAGATGACATCCTCATCTATTCCAAGAATGAAAGAAAACATGAGGAACACTTGTGAATAGTGTTGTCCTACCTTAGAGAGAACAAACTGTATGGGAACCTGTTGAAGTGTTCCTTCTTCCAGAAAGAGATCCACTATTTAGGTCATATCATTTCCGACAAAGGAATCTCTATGGACCCAGAAAAGGTAAAGGCCATTATGGAGTGGCCGGTGCCAAAAAATGCCCATGAGGTGAGAAGCTTCATGGGGCTAACAATTTATTACCGGAGATTTGTAGAAGGATTCTAAAAAATAGTGAAACCCATCACCACTTTGCAATGCAATGGGGTCAGGTATGAATGGACAGAAGAATGTGATAATTCATTCAATGATCTTAAGAGGTTACTAACTAGTGCACCAATTATACGAGTGCCGTATATGGAAAAGGACTTCACAGTCTACATGGATGCCTCGAAGCAAGGGTTGGGGGCTGTGCTAATGAAGGATGGAGGAGTGATAGCTTACGCGTCAAGGAAGTTGAAGAAACATGAGGAGCTATACGTGACTCATGATTTAGAGTTGGCAACTGTAATGCTAGCTATGAAACTTTGGAGGCACTATCTTGTTGGGCAAAAATTTGAGCTCAAAACGAACCATGAAAGTTTAAAACATCTCTTCACTCAAAGAGATCTGAAATCCAGGCAAAGGAAATGGAGTGAGTTTATGAGTGAGTACGATTTTGGTATTTCGTACATAAAGGGAAAGGAAAATGTGGTCACAGATGCCTTGAGTAGGAGACCACGTATATTCTCCTTGGTAACCTTAAAGGTCAATCTGAGGGAACATGTGTTGACACAACTCCAACAAGACAGTTGGTATTTAAAGGTTACTTCAAACCTTCAGAGCGGGAGGTAGTTAGATCCAAAGTATGAAGGATATAGTCTGGAAACAAACGGACTATTAAGATATCGAGGAAGGATGTACATCCCTGAGAATGGGGATATTCGAAGCATCATAATGAAGGAAGCCCATAGAGCACTTTATTGTGCACATTTGGTTGTGAAGAAGATGTACGCAGATATGAGGAAGATCTTCTTCTGGGTAGACGTGAAGAGCGATGTAGTCCATTTCATCACCAAATGCCTGGAGTGTTAATAAGTGAAATCCGACCACCATCACCCGGCAGGCCTCCTATTGTAGCGAACCCCTTTCAGCTACTATGGCTTAATTTCTACTAAGAGAAGACTATAACACCACTCTATACATGATTCGTACAAGTATTATATGATCCATATGCTTTCAACAATTAAACACATTTAAGCAAATAACACATTTTAACAGAGTATTCATATGAGTTACTGCCATAATTAACAATCACTAGTGTTTCATACTAGTTCATATACACATCGGAAATCATGATAACATAAGCAGTAGAGTCATGCAAAACATGATTAAAACATAATCAGATACTTATCTTTTAACAGTGGTAGATTCCACCAACCAAGTGCAGGCCTTCCACGAACCTCCCAGCCTTAGACCACACTGCTCATTAGCATAGCAGTGGGTCACCCCTGAGCTGGGACTAAGCTCCACCCGAAGGCAAGGAATCCTAGGCTAGGATGAGGTTACAGGGAAAAAAACACAGAAAATCTGGAAGGATTCTTCCTAGGATGCCACCTTACGCCCACTACTAATAGACTCTCATTCCCCACATGCCTGTTCCGCTCAAGAGTATACACCTTCACAAGAACAGTCCATCGGTGCTAACCTCCCTCTCTGGGTCTCGGCAATAGGTTGGATCAGGAAGTCTCAGAGTCGGAGCTGGTGTTGGACACTCTATGGAAGAAACCTCTTCCAACAACATCCACCTCCCTCACCGAGAGAGAGATCACACACAGGCTCAATCATAACTCATGTTGGCCATCAAGCCACGCATAGTCCACCTCTGCGTGGTCACCATATACAACTAGAAATATAAGCACAACCTCTCAATATGCTCAACAATGGCTCGAGGTCTCTCAGTTATGGTTGCCAGGAATGCGTGATGAGTAATTCCTATAGGGGATGACACAGAATCCACGACTCAGAACAGAGGGTGAGACCAGCTCTTCAGAAACAACACAGGCTTTCCCACTGGTTCAACAATGATGGAATGGTTCAGGGTCTCAGATTCAGAGTAGAGCCTCCACGCATAGGTTCGATCAATCAGACAGAGGATGTGCACGGACTATCAAAGACAATACGGGGTTCTCCACTCTCAGAAATGCACGAGGTATTCTTGCGGTGGTTGGGTCAGTCGTACTATTCAGCGCTCCCTACATGCTCAGGTAATTGGGTGGAATGGAGGAGGAGGAATCTTTCTCGTGGGTTACCTCGTCTATTTTATTTGCATGCATTAGGGTGGACACTTTTCACCCTTAAAACTGCATGCCTTCGTCGGCATGCATTACCTTTCTTATGGTTAGGAACTTAGGATAAAACGTCAATGGAACATGTTCTTTTGGAATAATAGTAAAATATTATTCCCAGGATTAAGCCCCCTAGGCTTATCCCCTAGGCTCAACACTTAGGCGCTTTCCCACCTTCCAGCCCCTAATCCCTTGCCTACTGTATGGATGCCTAGTCCCCCTTCACTCATTCATCGTGGTCGATCTGCACATGGTGGTGTTTATATTTTATTAATTGTTCTGCGTGATTACATATACAACAACAGGCTCCTAGCCTTCAACACTTAGGCTCCCTAGCCTAACAACACATAAGCCTCCAGCTTATAAGAACTCATCTCACCAGCCTATAAATCATAATTACAATTCCTTTTAGAACATGGTTTACTACGGGGCTCAGCCTTGGGGACACTACAATTCCCCTCCCCTTATTTTTTCACTGTCCTCGGTTCAACTTTACACAGCATCTGCAATCTTTTGAAAAAATTTCAAAAATATGTGGGTACTCTACCCGCATAATGTCTGCGTACTCCCATGTCGCGTCCTCAGGACCGTACCACGTCCACTGGACCTTTACAAGCTCTATAGCTCGATTCCGTAGCTATTTTCTTTTCCTGTCCAATATGCGCATAGGATGCGCTTGCAGGACACCTTCTGGTTACACCTGAATCACATTCCAATTGATAACATGATTAGCATTAGGTACATATTTCTTAAGCAGTGAAACATGAAACACATTATGTACAGTCATAGATGCAGGTAATGCAAGCATGTATGCAACCATACCAATCCTTTCCAGGATCTCAAATGGCCCACAAAATCTTGCTACCAACTTGGCGCAACTTCCCATCTTTAGGGAACTCCTGTTAGTTTTCACTTTCAAGAAAACATGATCACCCACTTTGAATTCTCTATGGGTTTTGTTACTATCAGCGTAACTTTTCTACCTGTCCTGGGCAGCTTTTAGATTATGTTTAATTTTTATCATTTGATCTTCCATCTCTTTGAGCAACTCAGGTCCAACTACTACTCTGTCAGTTGGATTATCCCAACTCACTGGAGTGTTGCACTTTCTTCCATAAAGTGCTTCAAACAGGCTCATCCTCAATGATGCATGATACCCATTATTGTAGGCGAATTCTACCAAATGTAGGTAGTCTTCCCACCTTGATGGTTTATCCATCACATACATTCTCAACATGTCTTCTATTACTCTATTCACTCTCTCTGTCTGTCCATCAGACTCAGGATGATACGCTGTGCTAAAGTTTATATTTGTTCCGAATCCCTTAAACAATCCTTTTCAGAAATTCCAGGCGAATTTCAAGTCCCTATCAAACACAACTGTCTTGGGAATTCCATGCAAGCGTGCAACTTCTTTTAAAATTATATTAGCAACATTAGCTGCCAAGTGGGTGGTTTTTAGTGGAATAAAATGGGCAGCTTTAGTAAGATTTTCCACCACCACCATGATTGAATCATGATTCTTGCTTGTTCTAGGTAGTCCAGTGATGAAATCCATTATTACCATGTCCCATTTCCACTCAGGAATGGGTAAAGGCTGCAGCAACCCTGCTGGGTGCCTGTGCACAACCTTAACCTTTTAGCACTCCATACATATGGCGATGTATTCAATATAATGGCCTTTGATTGCTTCCATAGTCTTCTGATATCCAGGATGTCCAGCATAAGCCACGTTATGCATCTCCTTTAGAATTGCCAGCTTCAATTCTTGGACATTGGGTACATACACTCTGTTTTTATATAGAAGTAAACCATCAGCTCCCAAGGTGTAACTTTCCTTGGTTTGTGGTTTCTCACGTTGTTGTAGCTTTGCTACTAGACCTCTGTATTGCAAATCAGCATTGGCAGCTTCCAAAATTATGTCTTTAATCTCAGTTTTGTACATGCTAATGGCTGTAGCATGTAATTTGTGCACTTTTGATGAGGATGAAAAATACGCGACCACCACAACCCGTCACGCTCTTGCTTCTCACAGGATCGTTCTAATTCCCTCTTCTAGCTGAACTAGCTCTTTGGACTCCCAATGGAATCCCTGTGAAAATCTGACCCACAGGTCTTCTCTTTCCCTGTCTCGGCCTCTGCATCGGACTGTGAACAAATTCCCCATGGGAATCTGAATATCAGGCTTCGGGGTTTCAAACTTCCTGCTGTCGAGAATTCCTGACCTCTCGATTCCCTAATCACTGATGAGCTCTCTATCAGCCTTAGCCCCTCCTGGCAATGCCCTGGTCCACACGACCGTGCTCTCAAGACCGCAGCCTTATACCTTTCTATCGGGGTTTTGGACTTAAATTTCCCGATGCTTTCCAATCCCTGCTAGCCCTCAAGGCTAAGCCTCTGGTCCACATGACCCTTAACTCACAAGACCGCATCCTTGTCCCCCATCGGGGTTTTAGAATTTTCAATGCCAAAATGCAAACGTCCTCAGGACTCACGATTCCTCAAATCCTGACGCGCTCCCTACGCGTTAGACCTCCTGGCTAAGATCTGTTCCATATGACTGTTATCCCTGTGACCTCAATCTTATCCCTCGTTAGGGTTTCAGGGTTTCTAATGCCAAAATGCATATGCCCACGGGATTGCTGATTCTCCAAATCCCGACTCTTCTCTATACTGACAGCTGGCCCACAATGTTGTTTTCCCTCCTTTCGGGGTTTCAGGGTTTGTGATTTCGAAATGAAAAGACTTCATGTCCACGGAATCCATGATATGTTGATCTCCAACTTTATTCAAATCTCCGACACGCATCCCAAATGGATGGATAGTCCGGATTAAGACTCGGACTTCACCAAACGCTCAAACCAAAAACACTTACATGTATGAGTCCCGATGGCCCAAACGTCGATGACTTCCGATGGTTACCACCTGTCCCAATCAGATGGATGGCTCATATTATATCGAGGTTTCACTATGGATTTCCCCGACCTCTTTCCCATAGAACTCTTGATTTGCTGACTCTCTTTAGATCTTCGCCATGTGTCTCACCCTGATGAACGATCCAGATCTGATCTCACTGGTTCGAGACTTAAAGTGTCCCCATTTCCTCGACCTCATGATCTCCGATATCCTGATGGCCCAAACGTCGATCAACAACTTCTTTTTGGGACTTTCCCCGATCGCGTCCATTTCTACCATGCGTCCCTTCTAGATGGACGGTCACGATCCAATCTCGTGCTTTCGCGACTTCTAGTACCCTGGAAGTCTTTCCTTCCAAACCTCCGATATTCTGATGGGCTCCCAATATTTCCCACATGTCCCCACAAACAGACGACTCTGATCTCGTCAGGGTTTGGAGACTTGCGATGTCCCAACTCCTTCGACCTCAAGAACTACGATTTCCCAATGCCGAATATCCCCACTCTCTGTGGATTTCTGACACCTATCTCCCCAAACAGATGGCTTAGATTATGTGTCGGGTTTTTCACTATGGACTCATCCGATCCCCTATCCACGGGAATGCTGATATCCCGACTCTCTTTGGATTTCTAACACTTGTCTCCCGAAACAGACGGCTCAGATCGTTTCTGGGACTTTTCCCATGGAAATTCTCGATATTTTGTCCTCGATATCCCGATATGCGATATCCCGATGCCTGTCGGGATCTTCCTCCTATTTATAAGGTTAACTCCCTCGCAACTTCTACCGATCCGATGGCTGTCGGCGATCCTGAACCAGATCTAACAGCTCAAATTCGTTCTCCTGTGTGCTTACTCCAGAGACTAAACTCCAAGCATCTTCTCCCGATCCAACGGCTGACGGGATTTTGTGTGAACATATGACGGTCCACAACCTCCTCGACTTACACCTTGGAAACCCAGTCATAATCTCTTCACTTCTTTTCCAGATCTGATGGATGACAGGATTTTTCTCCCAGATTTGACGGTGAAGATCGGTTCTCCCGTGTGCTCCCTCTGATGCTCTCTGGATGTGGAATCTCCAATGGTCCAGATCTAGTTCCCAGCCGATCAGATGGATGTTGTTTCTCCCTCCTGAGCTCCTGTGTTTTCTTCCAAGACTTGGAAGAACTTCCAGTTCTCAAAGGCCTCAGCCTTTGCCTCCCTTCTCCGTTGCGAACTCCTCACTTAGAGTTCTCAACTACGCATGTAAAAACGATGTTCCTCCTGAGCTTCTCCTGTGACTTCGACCTCCAAGGAAACTCCACTCTTTATTTCCTTTCTCCTTTAGATGGAGAATATGGATGCCCTCCTAGCGATAATTCTTCTTAAGAAACTTCTTGCTGAGCCTTCAAGTTGTTCAGTAACCCCATGAAGATCCTTCAATGGACTCTTCCTCAAATTACAGAACTCAAAAGAGTTCTCTTCTTCCTTTCTGTGCCTACCTGCACAAAACCTCGATGCCCTCCTAGTAGAGTGTCTTCCTTCCATAGAACGTTCAACAATTTTGTCTCCCTATGCCCCTATGCACTTGCTCGATGCCCTCCTAGAAGAGCTATCAGAATCCTCAGTTATTCTGGTCCTTCTTTGAACTTCTCAACAGAAGTCTTCCTCTGTGCACTCCTTGCACTATCTCAATGCCCACATGGTAGAGCTTTAGAGAATCCTCAGTAATTCTGTCTGCAACTGTGTCTTCTCCCACACAGCCTTGCCTCCAAGGTATTCAACAACCTTGAGGTCTTCCTCCTGAGTTGATGATTTCAGCTTCTGTGTCACAACACGTCTTTTTCTGACTTCGCAGAGTTCAGAAGTGCTTCAATGCACTGGTATTCAGAGCCTGCAACACTCTGTCACACCCTCCTGGCATGAAACCACAAAGAACCTCTCAAGCCTAAAATAAAAAACAACCTGCAAATGCATAAACATAACATACATCTACAACATATATGAACACTCACAGACACCCATTTAACACAACATACATGCAGGAAAAAATGATCTTTGTATTAAATATGGAAAATGCTTGTATTTTACACTGGTGTTCCTGAGCTCTCTCTGGATCTTCTCAGACTTCTCTTCCACCCCACAAAATGAGATATGAAAATCTCTTTTACCTAAGGGGCTCTTAGAGAGATTCCCTCCAGGTCTACCTACTCTATTCAATTATAATAAATGGTTTTCTAGTCCAGCATTTGGACCTAGATCTCAGTCGATCTAGCATTAAATTCGATCTTATCTACAGCCTGCACAAAGGCACGGCTTCTTGGCTCAACAGCCTAAGAATTTAAATTACATTGAATTCAGATTTTAAATGAGTTTGTGCCTCTCTTCCGTGCAAGATTTGAATTTGCTGGCGTGGCTGGCTGGCTAACGTGGAGAGATGCTCCTGCATCAAACTCCTCAGCTATAAAATCATGAGCTCATGCTCATGCGCTTCCCCTCTAAGCGGTTGGAATCCTCCTAGATCTCAAACGAATATATGGAGCTTTTCATATTCTCCATTCGGTTGCTGCTACTGCTTCTGCGTTGCTTCTACTGCTGCTCTTCTTCTCAGCATCTCCTCGCTGGCAGTTTTTACTGACCCCAACATCAACTTTCTGATCTCCTCGATCACTGCATCCAGCTGCTCTAGTGGCTGGTTCTGTTCATGTAGTCTCCTTAGCTGCAAAAATTTTCTGCAATTGGGCAGATCCTCAAGATCTCCCATGCCTCCTTCATTAGTTTCCAACTTCACCTATTGGATGTGCATGCTCTGCACTTTCACCCTTCTCTCCAGGGCTTCTATCTATTCCCACAGATCAACAAAACAAATGTTGTTTGCCTCTTATTCCTTTACTTTTGCAACCTCCCATGTTGCAGTCTTTTCAGTCTCCTGGCTGAAAATATCGAGCCATTCCTCAGAATGCTCGTTTTCCCCTTCGTCTGCTTCTGCTTCTTCTGTTGTTATCTTCTTCTTTTAGCTCCCTGGCTGAAATATTTGAGATGTTCCTTAGAACACTCATCTTCTTCATCTGCTTCTACTTCTTCTTGGGTAGCTTCCAAAGTATGCTCCAATTCTTCTTCTTCCCAGACAGTCATCATCAACTGTGACTGTTCTTCTGTTGTTGCTGCATCACCTGCAACACGACTTCTGCCTCCCCCTGGGAAAATGGCAGGAATACTCCAATTCCCCCAATCATCAGAAGATTTCTCATATCTTCCTCCTCTATCAGCTGCATCTGCTGATATAAACCCATCTCTGAATTTATAAGACCCTCAAACAGTCTCATCTGCTCGGTCAGCTCCTCGGGTTTATCCAAATTCACATGCTCATCCCTACCCACCTAGCAGTATGAGATGTCTCTGCTTCCCTCCTGGCAAACTATGGAATCAACTAATTCCATCTCTGTTTCCTTGCCCACCTGGAAAACTGGAAACCTTCCGCTGCCCTCCTGGCAGTCTTTGATATCCCACAACGATCTCATTTCATTGCCCATATGGTGATGTGATATTCCTCGGTTGTCCTCATGACAGCCCGTGAGACCTCGTAGCGATCTCATCCTGTTGCCCACCTAGAAAACTGGAATTTCATCTCTGCCCTCCTGGCAGCTCTTGAGATCCTCAGCTGACCCCAATTCATTCTCCTCACCGAGAAAATTTCCAGTCTCTAGTTCACATACCTGAACCATCTTCTTATCCTGCTGCAGCTTCAATTCAAGCTCATATATTTTTTCCATTATTTTAGCGAGCTCTCTATCCATCCCTGCACGCTTTATTCCAGTTCTTTTCTTCTCAGCATGCTTATGTCCTTCAGTAGCCATGGCGTTGTCTCTGTCTGCTCTCCTAGCAAACCTGTTGTCATTCTGCACTAAGAGTTCT
Organism: Picea engelmannii; assembly: GCA_009831015.1. Taxonomy (NCBI): domain Eukaryota; kingdom Viridiplantae; phylum Streptophyta; class Pinopsida; order Pinales; family Pinaceae; genus Picea; species Picea engelmannii. Next base: position 368,942 of record ML777293.1, on the reverse strand, counting down.
ACCAGCCTCATCCTCCTATAGTCTCCCTAACAATCTTCCCGCTTGCTGCCTACCTGCAAACAATCCCTACAGAGTCTTCAGCACTTTGTCTTCTTTCACCTGAAATATATAGAAGAATTTCTTGCTCTGATACCACCTGATGCATATCAGAGTGCTCCTTACATCTTCTGGCCTCTTCCTACCTAAAATATACAGAGAAGAACAAGGCTCTGATGCCACCTGATGTAGGCGAAAAATACGCGACCACCACAACCCGTCACGCTCTTGTTGCTCACAGGATTGTTCTAATCCCCTCTTCGAGTTGAACTAGCTCTTTGGACTCCCAATGGAATCCCTGTGAAAATATGACCCACATGTCTTATCTTTCCCTCTCTCGGCCTCTACACCAGACTGTGAAAAAATTCCCCACAGGAATCTGAATATCGAGCTTCGGGGTTTCGGACTTCCTGCTGTCGAGAATTCCTGACCTCTCGATTCCTCGATCATCGATGATCTCTCTGTCGGCCTTAGCCCCTCCTGGCTATGCCCTGGTCCACACGACCATGCTCTCAAGACCGCAACCTTATACCTTTCTATCGGGGTTTTGGACTTAAATTTCCCGATGCTTTCCAATCCCCGTTAGCCCTCGAGGCTAAGCTCCTGGTCCACGTGACCCTTAACTCACAAGACCATAGCCTTGTCCCCCATCGGGGTTTCAGACCTTTCAATGCCAAAATGAAAACGTACTCAGGACTTGTGATTCCTTGAATCCCGACGCGCTCCCTATGCGTTAGCCCTCCTGGCTAAGCTCTGGCTCATATGACCGTTATCCTCGTGACCTCATTCTTATCCCTCGTCGAGGTTTCAGGGTTTCCAATGCCAAAATGCATATGCCCACAGGATTTCCGATTCTCCAAATCCTGACTCTTCGCTATACTGACAACTACCCCACAATGTTTCTTTCCCTCCTTTCAGAGTTTTGGGGTTCGCGATTTCGAAATGCAAAGACTTCATGTGCACATAATCCCCGATATGTTGATCCCCGACTTTCTTCAGATCTCTGACACGCGTCCCAAATGGATGGAAAATCCAGATTAAGCCTCAGGCTTCACCAAATGCTCAAACCAAAAACACTTACCTGTGTGAGTCCCGATGGCCCAAACGTCGATGAATTCTGATGGTTTCCACATGTCCCAATCAGATGGAAGGCTCAGATTATATTGGGGTTTCACTATGGATTTCCCTGACCTCTTGCCCACAAAACTCTCGATTTGCCGACTCTCTTTGGATCTTCGCCACGTGTCTCACCTTGATGGACGGTCTAGATATGATATCGTTGTTTCAAGACTTATAGTGTCCCCATTTCCTTGACCTCAGCATCTCCGATATCCCAATGGCCCAAATGTCAATCAACAACTTCTTTTCAGGACTTTCCCATATGGCATCGATTGCTGCCACCCGTCCCTTCTAGATGGACGGTCCTGATCCAGTCTCTTACTTTCACGACTTCTGGTACTCTGGAAGTCTTGCCTTCCAAACCTCAGATATGTCGATGGGCTCCCGTTCTCGCCCACGTGTCCCCACAAACGAACATCTCTGATCTCGTTGGGGTTTTGAGACTTGCGATGTCCCAACTCCTTCGACCTCAGGAACTCTGATTTGCCGATGTCGAATATCCCGACTCTCTATGGATTTCTGTCACCTATCTCCCCAAACGGACGGCTCATCTTATGTGTCAGGGTTTTGACTATGGACTTATCCAATCCCCTGTCCATGGGAATGCTGATATCCTGACTCTCTTCGGATTTATGACACCTATCTCCCCAAATGGACGACTCAGATTGTTTTCGGGACTTTTCCCATGGAAATTCCTGATCTTTTGTCCTCGAGATCTCTGATATCCCGATGCGTGTCGGGATATTCCTCCTGTTTACAAGGTAAACTCCCTCGCAACTTCTACCGATCCGATGGTTGTCGGTGATCCTAAACCAGATCTAACATCTCAGATCTGTTCTCCTATGCGCTTACTCTAGAGACTAAACTCCGAGCATCTTCTCCCGGTACAATTGCTGACGGGATTTTGTGTGAACATACGATGGTCCACAACCTCCAGGGCTTACACCTTGGAAACCTAGTTGTAAACTCCTCGCTTCTTTGAGAGATCTGACGGCTGACGAGATTTTTCTCCCAGATCTAACGGTGTAGATTGTTTCTCTCGTGTGCTCCCTCTGATGCTCTCTGGACGTGGAATCTTTAATGGTCCAGATCTAGTTCCCAGTCAATCAGACAGTTGTTGTTTCTCCCTCCTAATCTCCTGCATTTTCTTCCGAGACTTGGAAGAACTTCTAGTTCTCAAAGGCCTCAGCCTTTTCCTCCCTTCTCCTCTGCGAAGTCCTCACTTTGAGCTCTCAATTGTGCATGTAAAAACACTGTTCCTCCTGAGCTTCTCCTATGACTTCAACCTCCAAGGAAACTCCACTCTTTCTTTCCTTTCTCCCTCGGATGGAGAATATGAATGCCCTCCTGGCTGTCCCTCTGCCTAAGAAACTTGTGGCTGAGCCTTTAGGGTGTTCAGTAACCTCATGAAGATCCTTCACTGGACTCTTCCTCAAATCACAGAACCCAAAGAGTTCTCGTCTTCCTTTTTGTGCCTGTCTGCAAAAAACCTCGATGCCCTCCTGGTAGAGTGTCTTCCTTACATAGAACGTTCAGTAGTTCTGTCTCCCTATGCCCCTATGCACTTACTTGATGCCCTCCTGTCAGAGCTATCAGAATCCTCTGTGATTCTGGTCCTTCTCTGAACTTCTCAACAAAAGTCTTCCTCTGTGCACTCTTTGCACTAGCTCAATGCCCACCTGGAAGAGCTTCACAGAATCCTCAGTAATTCTATCTGCAATTGTGTCTTCTCCCACACAGCCTTGCCTCCAAGGTATTCAGAAACCTTAAGGTCTTCCTCCTGAGTTGATTATTTCAGCTTTTGTACTACAACACATCTTTGTCTGACTCTGCAGAGTTCAGAAGTGCTTCAATGCACTAGTATTCAGAGCCCGCAGCACTCTGTCACACCCTCCCGACGTGAAACCACAAAGAACCTCTCAAGCCTGAAATAAAAAACAACCTACAAATGCATAAACATAACATACATCTACATCATATATGAACACTCACATACACCCATTTAACACAGCATACATGCAGGAAAAACTTCTCTTTGTATTAAATATGGAAAATGCCTGTATTTTACAATGGTGTTCCTGAGCTCTCTCTGGCTCTTCTCAGACTTCTCTTCCACCCCACAAAATGAGATATGAAAATATATTTTACCTGAGGGGATCTTAGAGCGCTTCCCTCCAGGTCTACCTACTCTATTCAATTACAATAAATGATTGTCTAGTCCAGCATTTGGATCTAGATCTCAGCCGATCTAGCATTAAAGACGATCTTATCTATAGCCTGCACAAAGGCATGGCTTCCTGGATCAACAACTTAAGAATTTAAATTACATTGAATTCATATTTTAAATGAGGTTGCGCTTCTCTTCCGCACGTGATTTTAATTCACAGACGTGGTTGGTTGGTTGACGTAGAGAGATGCTCCTACATCAAATTTTCTTCTTAGTGCATCAACCACCTTTTTTTCTTTCCCTTTGATATGCTTGATATCAAAGTCATGTTCGCACAAAAACTCCAGCCATCTAATTTTCCTGGAATTTAAGGTCGGCTGATCAAATAAATATTTTAGACCGTTATGGTCTGTTCTCAACTTGAATCTCTTTCCCATAAGGTAATGTCTCCATTTCCTTAGGGCATGGACGATTGCTTCTAGCTATAAATCATGAGGGGAATAATTCTTCTCATGTTCCTTCAACTTTCGAGATTCATAACAAACTACAAATCCTTCTTGGCTAAGAACTCCTCCTAGACCCTCCTTACATGCATCTGTGCACACTACGTAATCCTTGGTTGGATCTGCAATATTCAAGATTGGAGCACTAGTTAGCAGCTTCTTCAATTGTTGGAAGCTACTCTCACATTCTTCAGTCCACTAGAACTTCTTCTCCTTCCTTTGTAAGGAAGTGATAGAATGAGCTATCTTTGAGAATCCGGCTATGAACCTCCTATAGTAGCCCGCCAGACCCATAAAATATCTAACTTCTGCCACATTCCTTGGCGCTGGCCATTCTCATATGGACTGTACCTTTTCAGGATCCATAGCGATCCCTTCTTCAAATATAATATGTCCTAAGTAATGGATTTGCCTTTGATAAAAAGAGCACTTGCTTAGTTTTCTGTACAACTGGTGTTCTCTCAACACCTGTAGCAACATTCTTAGGTGTTTTTCATGTTCTTCCTTTGTCTTGGAATACACCAAGACATCGTCCAGGACGACTATGACAAAATTTTCCAAATAATCTCTGAACACTCCATTCATTAAGCACATGAAAACAACAGGTGCATTTGTCAGTCCAAACGGCACTACTGTGAATTCATAATGAACGTACCTTGTTCTAAAGGCAGTATTGCTAATGTCCTCATCCTTTATTCTCACTTGGTCATATCCTGATCAAAGATCTATTTTTGAAAATATTTTGCATCCTTCAACTGATCAAAAAGATTATCAATCCTTGGCAGAGGATACTTGTTCTTGACAGTGACCTTATTCAACTGTCGAAAATCAATGCACAGCCTCTATGTCCCATATTTATTCTTCACAAATAGGACCAAGGCTCCCCCAAGGTGACACGCTGAGGCAAATGTATCCTATCTTTAGTATCTCTTTGAGCTGCAATTGCAACTCTTTCAGCTTTGGTGTACTCATTCTATAAGGAGCCTTCGAAACTGGAGTTGCTCCAGGCATCAGATTTATAGAGAAATCGATGTCCCTCTTCGGAGGTAGTCCAGGTACCTCCTGAAATATGTCGTTGAATTCTTTGAGTACTTTGTGGTCTTCCAGATTCGAGACTTCATCTCAGGATGCTTCTTCCACTCGAGCTGCAAATAATTGACAGCCTTTCCGGTAACATTTCTTCGGCTGCATGGATGAGATTTCCCTAACAGCCATGACTCTGGGAATTCCTTGGACTGTTACCTGATTTCCCTCCTCGTTCAAGCATGTAAACCTCTTGTTACGACAATCCATAAGGGCATGGTGCTGGTCCAACCAGTCCATCGCAATTAAGCAATCGTATGAGCCTAAAGGCGGAATGTTCAATTCAGCCTTAGTGCTCATTCCTTTCATGTCCACTGAACAAGACTTAACCAATTCGATGACCTTCCTCTTGGTCCCTGTGACCAACTGCACTAACCAAGACTTCTCATGTTTTCTTCTCGTTAGATGCAAACTTTCCACCACTCTAGGATCTACATAACTATGGCTAGCCCCTGAATCAATTAAAATAACAAGTGATCGGTTTTTTATCATACCTTCCACTTCAAGCATGTGTGATTGAAATTATGCTTGCTTGTTGTCCAGGGTTGCGTAGATCCTTGACATTCTGCTGCCCATATTTCCCACTGTTTCAACTTGCTGAACAATATGTATAGTTCTCGCTTTAGCATTTTTATGGGGACAATCTCTGTACTTGTGGTTTCCTTGACAGCCCCAACACTGAATGGGCGTTTGTCTCTGTCTTTGTGCTCCCTCTTCAGTCATTCTCGGCTCTCTAACTGATGGTTGTCCCTCAAGACTATTTCTGAATAAGGAAGGCTTGTTTCCCTTCT
>ML777293.1:323856-362959 GCA_009831015.1 Picea engelmannii | reverse complement strand
TACTTCAGTAGTTCTAGGAAACTTCGTTCATACTCATCAATAGTCATGCTTCCTAGCTTGAGTTCGAAGAACTCCTTCATCTTTCTGTCATAGTATCTTTTAGTCAGGTATTTCTTCTCGAAATACCTCTTAAATTCCTTCCACGTGACCTCTTTCTCTCTGATGTGCTACACTTGCACAAATTGATCCCACCACATGGATGCTTTTCCTTTCAGTTGGTACATTGCAATTCTTCCTTCTGTAGTTGGAAGTATTTCTTCATGCCAAGCAACCATGTCTCGACATCTTCCTCCTTCTTATGTTCTCCATTGAATGTTGGAGGCTTAATCTTGTTCATCTCCCCTTTCAATTCCTCCTTTCCAAATTTTCGATGTTTTCTGGTAGGGGATGGGCTTGAACTATTGTGTGTCTTCCTGTCAGAATGTCTTTGGGAGTGACTAAGATGTTGGCTACCACTCCTCGACCTAATTCTTCTCCCATGGGTTCTGTGACTCTCCGTCGTACTTGAGTCTCTTCCCTTCTCGAGTTTCTTCTCTATTATTTCCAAGCTCTTCAAAAATTTTAAGTTTAATTCACCCTGTCGATCCCTAACTTTCATTAGCTTTTGACTATCAGCTCGAGGAGCCTTGGCCTCTCTTTGCAATCCTTCAATGATTATCATTATGTGTCCTTCCTTATCCTTCTCTCTTCCATTCCCATTGGAGTTCAGTCCTTCGACTCCCAGGTTGACATCCTTTCCTTCCTGTTCATCTTCTGTTTCGGGGGTAATATGCACCTTTTCCCACTCCATACTTGGCGTTGGTTAACTGGAGTCCCAACCTTCGTTGAACTCTGCACACGCACTGTGAAATTAAATTCAAAGTTTTTCAGGCCATTACTCCTTCGGAACAATCCATAACATTTATAAGCCAATATGAACAAGAATGAAAGACATTTTGATTCAAATAAGTTTTCTGAGCTCTCGTTCGGTTATGCAATTTTCGTGTTTTCGAAACTTTCATTTTTGTCACTTTGGGATTTCAGGACATCAGGTTTCGGGGTTTCGGTCCACGAGGCTTTCAGACTTGCTTTCCTTTCCAACCCCCGACTTCTGAAATTATGAATTACTTTACCCTCCAGGCCCACATAGCACAATGGTCACCCACAACTACGATGGCACGTGGTATGTTCATGAGGGTCCACATCGCTTCTAACGACGTCATCGGGTCCCACCTCTCTCACTTCTCTTCTCGACCCACTGGCACGTGGTACATATCCATGTGTCCATGTCCATTCCTAGAAAAATCCAATGGTTAGATCTTTGTCAAATCTACGGCGCAGATCCTTTCGATATTTTGGGGTTTCGGGTGTCGGAAGTTCGTGCATCCACACATCTTGAACTTCCATTTGCCGAAATCACAAATTCACTGTCTACTAACTTGCTTGATCCAATGGTCAAGTTCTTCTCCCCATGATCTATGGTGTAGATTGTTTTGGGATTTCGAGTTTCGAAGGTGTTTACCTCTTCTCAGCTCCCATCTCCCAAAACGTTGATTTCTTCCTCAATCATACCCGCTACCTCAATCAATTTTTTCGTTGATTTATGCAGAATCAGAACCCTCGAATTACCTATGGAGGCCTAGTGCAATCTAGCTCTTTCTCTCTCTTTCCGTTCCCATGTGATCGTGGGTCATGATCATGGTTCAAATAAATGCAGTGCCTCTTTGTATTTCCTGCTTTAGCACTACAGTGATGTCGAATCGTTCGACTTTGCAACCACCATACCCCGACAGGGCTAGTGACCGATCAATAGGGACAAATCCCAATCATGGCTAGAGAATAGCCAATAAGAATAGGCCCTGTCGCACGGTTAAGTGGAGCACAGGTGGCAGAGAGGAAATGCGAAACGATAGTCAACAGGATAGGAGGGGGCCCCATTTCACATGCTACACTATTCCGGAAACCCCCCCCTCATTAAAGGCAGAAGGGAAAGGGGGTCCCGAAATCTGGCCTCAGCCATAGATCTGGGAAGGTGGACTCTGGCCATCCAGATCCTCTCACTACTTACCTTAATCTGCATTCATGCCCCAAATTAAAGCCGACATCTCTTCCTCACATCGGATGGTCGTTACAGACCCTGAGATTCCCCGAAGGAATCTCGTCCATTCATCGGGACTTAGCCACATGCTAACATCTCAACATTATGGGTCAGGATTTATCAAGGTGAGAGCCCGAGTTTTTGTCAACAGAACTCTCGAATCCCCGATCCCCAATTTCTTGAAATAGGTAATCTCTCGACACGTGGCCTTCTCAAATCGGATGATCCACGACTGCTCTGGGGTTTCCACCATGGAAAGTCCCGGTCCCTTGTTACCAGGACTCTCGATATCGCGATTCTCGATTTCCTGAAATGGGAGATATCACGACACGTGGCCTCCATCATTTGGACGGTCTAGATCTATTTCGATGCTTTCTCCCCTATTCAATGGGGTTTTAAACCTTGGATATCTCCTGATAGATCCAACGACTATCGGGTTTTCCAGCCGAGATCTTACGGCTCAGACGGTTCCTAACTAATTCGGGATTTTGCGTATCACGATTTCCGCACTCCTGTGCAATTCCAAAGGGCTTTAAATCTAGAGCACACTTTCTCGATCTAACGGTCACGAGGGTTCACCTTCCCTCCCGAACAGATCCTAAAGCTCCTACACTTCTGGTGTGGAGTCCTCTCTCCCTGTTGACTTATACCACACTGGCTACGGTTTCATAACGCCGCTATACCTCCTGAGCTTAAAAACTCGTCAAGTAACTCCTTGACACTTTGGATCAAACCAAGGTCTGAAATTAGCCTTCCAGACCCAATTTTCCTTCTCATTCTTGGTCCAAAGACCGCTCCACTGGCCCATCTAGTCTCAGTGTCGAAACCTTGGCTCTGATACCAAACTGTAGCGAACCCCTTTCAGCTACTATGGCTTAATTTCTATTAAGAGAAGACTATAACACCACTCTATACATGATTCATATAGGTATTATATGATCCATATGCTTTCAACAATTAAACACATTTAAGCAAATAATACATTTTAACAGAGTATTCATATGAGTTACTGCCATAATTAACAATCAATAGAATTTCATACTAATTCATATACATAGCGGAAATAATGATAACATAAGCAGTAGAGTCATGCAAAACATGATTAAAACATAATCAGATACTTATCTTTTAACAATGGTAGATTCCACCAACCAAGTGCAGGCCTTCCACGAACCTCCCAGCCTTAGACCACACTGCTCATCAGCTCAGCAGTGGGTCACCCCCGAGCTGGGACTAAGCTCCACCCCAAGGCAAAGTATCCTAGGTTAGGCTAAGGTTACAGGGAAAACAACAAAGAAAATCTGGAAGGATTCTTCCCAGGATGCCACCTTAATCCCACTACTACTAGACTCTCATTCCCCACATGCCTGTTCCTCTCAAGAGTATACACCTTCACAAGAACATTCCATCGATGCTAACCTCCCTCTTTGGGTCTCGGAAACAGGCTGGATCAGGAAGTCTTAGAGCCGGAGCTGGTGTTGGACACTCTATGGAAGAAACCTCTTCCAACAACATCCACCTCCCTCACCTAGAGAGAGACCACACACAGGCTCAATCACAACTCGCGCTGGCCATCAAACCATGCACAGTCCAACTCTATGTGGTCACCATAGCCAACTAGAAATACAAACACGGCCTCTCAACATGCTCAACAATGGCTCGAGGCCTCTCAGTGATGGTTCACAGGAATGCATGATGATTAACTCCTATAGGGGACGACACATAATCCACGAATCAGAACAGAGGGTGAGACCGGCTCTTCAGAAACAACACAGGCTTTCCCACTGGTTCAACAATGGTGGAATGGTTCAGGGTCTCGGCTTCTAAACCGATCCTCCACACATAGGTTCGATCAGTTGGACAGAGGATGTGCACGGACTATCAAAGACAATATGGGGTTCTCCACTCTCAAAAACACATGAGGTATTCTTGCGGTGGTTGGGTCGGCCGTACTTTTTAGCGCTCCCTACATGCTCAAGTAGTCGGGTGGAATGGAGGAGGAGGAATCCTTCTCATGGTTTACCTCATCTATTTTATTTGAATGAATTAGGGTGGACACTTGTCACCCTTGAAACTGCATGTGTTCCTCGGCATGCACTACCTTTCTTATGGTTTGGAACTTAGGATAAATGTCAATGGCACATGTTCTTTTGGAATAATAGTAAAATATTATTCCCAGGCTTAAGCCCCCTAGGCTTAGCCCCTAGGATCAACACTTAGGCCCTTTCCCACCTTCGAGCCCCTAATCCCTTGCCCACTCTATGGATTCTTAGTCCCCCTTCACTCATTCATCGTGGTCGGTTTGAACATGGCGGTGCTTATATTTTATTAATTATTCTGCATGATTACATATACAACAACAAGCTCCTAGCCTTCAACACTTAGGCTCCCTGGCCTAACAACACATAAGCCTCCATCTTATAAGAACTCGGCTCACCAGCGTATAAATCATAATTACAATTCCTTTCAGAACATGGTTTACTACGGGGCTCAGCCTTGGGGACACTACATCTACAACCACATGATGTTCCTATGTTCAAATAGGAAGTCATCTCTATGGATTTTGTTGTGGGGTTTCCTCTCACATCCCATAGACACAATGCCATTCTTGTGATAGTATATAATTTAACCAAGAGTGCTCATTTTATTCTGGTTAGAGACACTTATGATGTCACTAATGTGGCACATGTGTTTGTAAGCAAGGTTATCCGTTTGCATGAGATACCTAAGAAGATCATTTCAGATAGGGACTCTAGATTCACTTCTAGGTTTTGGACAAGTTTACAGTCAGCATTGGGGACTCAGTTGAACTTAAGAACATCTTATCATCTTGAAACATATGGGCAAACTGAGAGAGTAAATCAAGTCATGGAAGACATTCTTAGGGTGTATGTCATGGATAATCAAACCCAGTGGGAAAAGTACTTACCTTTGGTAGAGTTTGCCTACAATAAAAATTTTCATAGCTCCATCGGAATGCCACCCTACAAAGATTTGTATGGGAGGCCATGCATAACGCCATTGAGTTGGGATAGACTAGAATACTGAGTAACAGTTGGGCTAGAATTGATTCAAGAAATGGAGGAACAAGTGATTTAGATTAGGCAGAGACTAAAGGAAGCATAGGATAGGTAGAAAAGCTATGTGGATGCACACTGGACTGACCAAAGTTATAAAGAGGGAGACCAGGTTTTCATTTGTATCAGGCCTAATAAGAGTGCCACATGGTTCGGGAAGGGGACAAAGTTTTCGCCTCTATTTATAGGACCATTCAGGATCCAGGAGAAAATTGGACCCATTGCATATCGTCTCATACTGCCACCCCACTTGCATAAAACTCATAATGTATTTCATGTATCTGTTTTACGTCATTATGTTGCTGATGAAACACATAAACTAAATTGGAATGAATTGCAGGTATCGGACGTGGGAACCTTCATGGTAGATCCGTTACACATATTGGACCATAGAGTCCGACAGCTCAGGAACCGTCTGGTAGACCAATTTAAGGTCGATTGGGATAAGTATAGTCCAGGATCTGCTACTTGGGAAGATGCTGAGACACTACGGAGAGATTATCCCTCACTTTTTTGACCACCTCGAGAATATGTTTCTCGAAGTTTGGATGTATGCAACACCACCTTTTGACTTAGATAGCCAGGATTACCTAAGACCTATATACTTTATTTTCTAGTCACAATGAAACTATTAAGTGATACACCTAAAATTTAAATGTATGAAATTTTATGTAAGATCAAATGTTATTGATGATGATGTAGGTAATGCGATCTATTATGTGAATGTAAATTTTGCGAATGTTTAAATGATTATTGATGATGATGTATACGATGCGACATATTGTGAGAATGAAGAATTTTATGAATGTTTAAAATACTATTAGAATGATGTTAGATATGATGCAATCTATTTTGGTAAATGATAATCTTATGAATGGGTGTTGAAATTGAATTATGGGATATTGAAAGATCTATTTCTAATTGGAAAACTTTGATGTTAATTTATCGGTATGGGGATACCAAATTGAAATGATGATAGTATGCAATTACATGATGATAATGCATAGAAATGTATGAGTTGTGTTACAAACTAATCTGCAGGTTAAGGGCTATGAAATAGCCAAGGGATAATGATGATGAAAGTGGATATCAAGACCACTAACTGAGAAACATTATGGTATGAATATTGTATGTGAAATTTATATTGGTTTGGATGCATTTCTATGATATGTGGACCAGTGCATAATTTCAGGTGATGACACTGCCTAAAACCGAATAAATGATGACAAAACCCCCAACAACACGGTGCCACTGTATATTCCATTGTAGGGTGTGGACCCTAATTATGATTAGGAGGGGTGGAGGCATTTCCCACCATGTATCCTCCAAAACCTAAAGTCATGGGAGGACGGTGTTAGTTCACGCTCCCCAAGATGTGTCATGATGACTGTCAGATGCTTGCTAGGGAAGCTTGGTCAAGATAGCGACACTTCCGCTTACGGGTTCTATTTGGAGTTAGGTCAATATAGTTGATGCTTCAAGATAGTCTAGCAGAGGAAGGATAGGAATGGAGATGGAAGTAGGTTAGGGAGGAAGGATGAGTAGTAATAGTTGAGAAGGTATGAAGATCTATCTTGTGGTGGAATTTAATGTTTTCCCTTCAAAAAAAACAAAATGTGTATATATGAATATTCATAATTTCGTAACTAAACCACAATTGTCTAAATAAAATTGTTGAAATGGATAATTGTAATTAAATAATTTATCAAACAATTGATTGGTTCTTGTCTTTTATAAGAGACTAGTCTTGTTGACTGGATTGGATGCATACATAAATTACTAAAGGATGATAGTTTTGATTATTAGTACATGCACGAGACTTGTATGTACTAGCTGCACATGCATTTCTTGTACATATACACTAGTATGCAAGAGTTTTCTTGACTTACTGATAATGTCGGTTAATTGTTATGAATATGTGAACCATGTTTCTTTTCCTTTGTACCATAAGACACCTTAACTTCGGGACGAAGTTTCCTAAAGGGTGGGTGTATGTAACAACCCTAGTAGAATATATGTTTAGGAATTATTAAGTAAAAATTAATTAGGGGATTAATTGTCTTAACATGGTTTTAACTAAACAAAGATTGTCATAATAATACTAATTAAATATTTATTAATTAAATTAATTGTTATAATTTTGGTTAATGAATTAATTAAATTAACTACCTATCACATTGAATGAACATGGTAATAAATTAAAAAAAAAAGATTAATAAATTATATTTTTTAAATTAAAAAGGTTACATATACGGAAGGGATAAGGGGCATTAATAAATGGATAGGGAACATTAAATAATTGGATAAGGGGCATTAACTATGGGTAGGTAATGATGTAAATGGGGTGAAAGGGCGGTGAAGGAGGGATATGAAGGGAGGAGGTTTATGAAGGCGAGGGGGATCATTCTATGGGGGGATTTTTATTTTGAGAGGGTTCTCTTGGATTGTGCTAAGGAGATTTTGAGCTATGTAGTCAGGAGAATTAGTACAGGGGGCACCGATATGCTGGGGGTTTTGGGCACAGGGGCCAGGATATCCATATGGTATCCTGGAGCTAGGAAGTTGTCCTAGTTGGCAGGGTGGAACAAGGTTTGGGCAGTGTTTGATCCAGTTCAGCAACAAACAACGAGATCGACGGAGGAATTAGCATCAGACCAAGGTACTTCAAAATTATGTATTTATTTTATTCTGTTATAAAATTAATATTTGTTGATAAATTTAATATGCGTATGAGATAAATTAAAAGGAATTATTGAGTTACTGAAAGCAAGTAGCAGTTATTGTTTTGTTTGTAAAATTAATTGATGTTAAATTAATTCGGCCACTACACATGTCATTTTGGGATTTGATAGTAGAACTGATACCAATAGAGGAAAGGAACCAGATTTGGCTATATATTATAGATGGTTGTCTTTTAACTTATCTCCTGTCATCAATTTTTGGTATCAAAGTAAGGACTTTCTCAAAAAACTAGAGAAAGGACATGGTTGTCCAAATTGGTAGAGCTCGAGGTCATGGTAGAGGCCGACCAACAACAAATGTAGAAGTTTTAGAGGAGATGAGTGAACAAAGAGCACATATGGAAGCTATGGATTGGGGAAGACAGAGAGATCCAGAGGTAGGGGATGTGAGTGAGCATGAAGAAGAGGAACAAGGAGAATAAGCAACACCCATGCAAGAAACACCTGAATTAAGATATTTTCGATCAGTTCTAGGAGAAGCTTCGAGGCCAAAACCTAAGTTTCCTACCTATGAGGGATGCCTCAATGTTGAACATCTCATTGATTGGATTAGTGAGTTATACAAGTACTTTGAGTATGATGAGATTGAAGAGAACAAAAAGGTTATATTAGCAGTGAAAATATTGAAAGGGCATGCATCCTTATGGTGGGATAGTGTAAAAGCTGAGAGGAGAATAAATAACAAGCCATTGATCAAGAGCTGGGATCAGATGGTGTTCAAGATGAGGGACAAGTTCTTACCCAAGGATTACCAGTTGACTCTGTATAGGCAAATGCAGAATCTGAGACAAAGATTGCTGATTGTAAGAGTGTATACCGAGGAGTTTTACAAAGTGAACTTGAGAGATGGCTATGTAGAAGGATCAACATAGAAGACTGCTAGATATATAAATGGGTTGAGAATGGAGATTCATGATGAGATCATCACGATGTCTGATAGAACAATGGAAGAGGCATACCAATGTGCCTTGATAGAAGAAGAAAAGATACTGAGGAAGAAAAACTTTAGTAGAGTAAGAGGTTCAGCCAAAGGAAGAGGGAAAATAGTTGGAAGGGAGAAATTCGCAGCCCAAAAATGAGAGTCCAACAACTCAAATCAGCAGGAGCAACAAAATAGGGGCAATGACTCAAGAGGAGGAAGACCCTACCATGAAGGTAGACGTAGAGGAAGAGGAAACAAAACTGTCTTTAGATGTTACAGATGTAACAAATTGGGTCATAGATCTTTTGAATGCCCAGAGAAGGAAAACATAGGACCGAGAGGGGCCTATGTAGCTCATAATGAGAAGCAACAAGAGTAGTTTCCAGTGGCTAAAAATTTACCTAAGACTGGAGAGGCTTTGATGATAAACAAAGTCTTGTTGAAGCCTGAGAAGGAAAGTGCAGAACCTGCTCATAGGAAATCCTTGTTCAGGACTATGTGCAAGGTCAAAGGAAGATGTTGCAAGATGGTGATTGACAATGGGAGCACTGAAAATATGGTTTCCATAGATATGGTGGAGAAGTTGAGCTTGAATAAGAACAAACATCTGGTTCCTTACAAAGTATCCTGGCTACATAAAGGGCATAAAAAATTCTGGTAAGTGAACAATGTGAAATTTATTTGCAAGTAGGCACTTATAAAGACAAAATTGTATGTGATATTATGCCCATGGATGTATGTCATGTCCTTTTGGGTAAACCATGGTAGGTTGAAAGGAAATTAGTGCACAATGGTGGGAGGAACTGTTATAGTTTTGATAAGGACAGAATGAAACATGTCTTACTTCCTTTGCAAGAAGGTAGTACAGTAGGGCAGTAGGAAACAAAAGTTTTAATGCTGACTGGTAAGAAGTATTTGCAACATATTGAGGAGAAAGAATTAAATTATTCTCTGATATGTAATCCTAAAGTGGTGATGAAAAATCATATTGTTTCAAATTTGCGTGAAGAAGTTCAAGAAATGTGGGTTGAATTTGGTGACATTGTGGTGGATGATTTACCCAATGAATTACCACTCAGAAGAGATATCAACCACCACATTGATTTCATTTCTGGAGATAGATTACCCAAAAGGGAAGCCTATAGGTTGACACCTTAAGAGAATGAAGAGGTCAAAAAGAAAGTACAAGGACTACTAGACAAAGGGTTGATTAAGAAGAGTTTGAGCCCATGTGCAATATCAACAGTGTTGAGCCCAAAGAAGGGTGGTGAATGGAGGATGTGCATGATCTCATGATCTATTAATAAATAACCATCATATATAGGTTTCCATTGCCTGGGATGGATGAAATAATGGACTGTCTAAGTGGGGCAACGTACTTTACTAAGATAGATCTGAAAAGTGGATATCATCAGATCATAATTACAGAAGGGGGTGAGTGGAAGATGACATTCAAGACAAATGAAGGACTCTATGAATGGTTGGTTATACCTTTTGGATTATCAAATGCTCCAAGAACATTCATGAAATTAATGAATAAAGTCCCGAGGGATTTCATAGGTGAATTTGTGATAGTTTATGTGGATGATATATTGATTTTTAGTCAATCAAAAGAAGATCATTTGAAGCATCTGAGATGTGTCTTGGAAATGTTGCATTTAGAGAAATTGTTGGTGAATATCAAGAAGTGTTCATTCATGAAATCTGAATTGGTATATCTAGGATTTGTGGTTTCGAAAGATGGTTTGAAGATGGATACAGAGAAGGTGAAAGAAATCTTGGATTAGCCTTCACCTTGAAGCATTTTTGAGGTGAGAAGTTTCCCTGGCTTAGCAAGTTTTTATAGGAAATTTATAAATAACTTTAGTTGTATTTGTTCTCTAATTATTGAGACAATCAGGAAAGACAAGAAGCCATTTAAATGGACAACAGAAGCAGAAAGTAAGTTTCAACTATTGAAGAAAAAGATTACTGAGAAACCAATCTTGAGGTTACCAGACTTTGGAAAACCATTCCAAGTTACATGTGATGTTAGTGGAGTAGCCATTGGAGTAGTGCTCAGTCAAGAAGATAAATCGGTGGTCTATTTTAGTGAAAAACTAAATGATGAAAAAAAAAATATTCCTCGTATGAAAAGGAATTATGTGCTATAGTTCAATCATTGAAACATTGGGGACATTATTTGATGCATAAGAAAATTGTACTGTATTCAAATAATCATGCTTTTCAATACATAATGCAGAAACCTAAGTTGAATCAGAAACATGCCAAATGGGTGGAGTTCCTGCAAATTTTCACATTTCTTTTGAAGGATATTAGTGGACAGTCAAATCGTGTAGTTGATGCATTAAGCAGGAGAACCTTAATTGTACAAGAAAATCAGATACAAGTTGTAGTATTTGAACATCTTAGGGATTTATATGAAACTTATAATGATTTTCAGAAAGCATAAAGAGATTGCAAGAACCCTATAGAAGTGGCATAGAATTGTGGACTGAATATATGTTTCAGGATGGTTTAGTATTCAAGGGAAACAGATTATGTATTCCAAGGTGTTCAATAAGGGGAAATCTAATTCAAGAAAAACATAATGGTGGAATGGCTGGTCACTTCGAGAGTGATAAGACTTATGGAAAACTGAGTCACTTCTACTTCTGGCCAAGGATGAGGTGTGAGGTTGAGAATTTTGTGACTGGATGTAGGATCTGTCATCATGCCAAAGGAAGAAGTCAAAGCATAGGCTTCTATAGATCATTTCTTGTTCCTACTAGGCCTTGGGACTCTGTAAGTATGGACTTCATTTTGGGTTTGCCAAGAACTCATAAAGGAAATGATTCAATCTTTGTGGTGGTTGATTGGTTTAACAAAATGAAACATTTTATTCCCTGTTTTAAGACAAGTGATGTCGGTCATATAACAATTTTTTTCATTAATGAAGTGGTGAAGCTGCATGGTTTGCCAAAAAGTATTTTCTTCTGACAGGGATGTGAGATTCACATGTCACTTCTGGAGGACCTTGTGGAAGAAGTTAGGTACTAAGTTGAACTTCATATCATCTTATCATCCACAGTATGATGGGTAGACTGAAGTGGTAAATAGGAGTCTGGGAAACATGCTAAGAAGCCTAGTTGGGGAGAATCCAAAACAGTGGGATAAAGTATTGGCACAAGTAGAATTTGCTTATAATGACTCACCTAACAGAGCACAGGTATGAGCCCATTTAAAATTTTGTATGGTATGGATCCTAGAGGGGTGTATGAACTATGAGATTTGGTGCAACTGGAAAAGAGGAGTGTAGATGGAGAATATTTTGCAGCTATAATCAGTGAGCTACAGGAAGACGTTAAGGAAAGGCTACATAAAAGTAATGCAAATTATAAAGCAATATATGATTCTAAAAGAAGAGAAAATAACTATGAGTTAGGAGACCTAGTATTGGCTTATCTAAGGAAAGAGAGGTTCCCTAAAGGGGAGTATAACAAACTGAAATTGAAGAAGATCGGAACATGTAGGATTTTCAGAAAATTTTATGCCAATGCTTATGAGCTGAAAATGCTAGCAGGAATTGGCAAATCTCATATTTTCAATGTTGTTAATATTTATCGTTTTGTAGAAAATGATACTAGACAGATAGTAGGAGGCAAGGATCTTGATGATGAATACCTGCAGTGGTTGAAGAAAATTCCAGTAGCACAAACAATAGAGGTTGAAGAGATCTTGGACACAAAATTAGCAAAGAGTACCAGACAAAAGGACTATCTCGAGTATTTAGTCAAGTGGAAAGCACATCCTGTAGAGGATGCCACTTGGATGAGTGCAAGAGAGTTAGAGACTAAATTATTTTCTATTGTTGATTTGATGAATAGGGGTTCATTGCTTTTCACCATAGGAGTATGATGTAGGAGCATCGACTAAGGCTAGCAATGTGACCATGTTGTCACATGTTGTGGTCTGAATTTAGCGATAGTTTGTGTCTTTTTTGGTTTAATTATGTAATAGAACAGTGTAGTTGTTGATATTTGAGACAAAATAGGAATACATGTCTATTTAAGAGCTCCATGCATGGAGATTGAGCCACCTAGTCAGGTTGTTAAAGACTGTTAGTAGCCAGTTGTATAAATTTAGTAAAATTCTTAAATTTTTGGATTCTGGTAGTGAGATGGGGATTTCTGTTAGGTTAGTTGGTCGAAAAGGGAGAGTCAGGAGAGAGGGAAAAAAGAAAGAAACTAGAAAAAAAAGGGAATCTCTGTAACTGGTAGATTTCATTTCTTTGACTATCAAAAATAATGAAATTGAATGGAATGAGTATGCACATGCTTGTGTAAACAAATTGAGATGAGATCAATATTTTCTTAATACCCTGAAATCCATGGTAGTTTTATTGCTTAGGTGCAAGGTATC
The DNA here is from genome assembly GCA_009831015.1 of Picea engelmannii. Classification (NCBI taxonomy): domain Eukaryota; kingdom Viridiplantae; phylum Streptophyta; class Pinopsida; order Pinales; family Pinaceae; genus Picea; species Picea engelmannii. The sequence continues at coordinate 349,741 of ML777293.1, read as the reverse complement.
GTTAGTAAAGGAACGAGTTTCATTGTTTTAACAATATCGACAGCCTAAGGTTCTGGATGTACATTGCACACAGAGGTACAAGCAATCTATACAGCTACAAGCAGTGTGATATGGGCATAACTTCAAGTGTCGATTCCATGCTTAGATTTTTATCCCATAGTGTTTAAAATTTCATTACATCAACTGTTAAGATTTGGGTTGATAACACAATTGTGTCTTTGAAATAGCACATAGAAGAAAAGGTCCTGAGCATACAGAGAACCAACGGATGTCATTTTGGGATTTGATAGCAGAACCGATACCAATAGAGGAGAGGAGCCAAATTTGGCTATAGATTATAGTTGGTTGTCTTTTAACTTATCTTTTGTCATCACTTATCCATTGTTTTCACTTTAAGCTTACTCATTTCTCTCTTAGAGTTGCGTAAGGTGTTTTCCTATGTTTTGGTTAAGAGTTTGAGGGTTTCCTTGTGACTATTGCTAGCGATTTCTGTGATGGAATTAGAAACTGGGCACATTCGTTCACTTTTGGATATGGTTGATGAATTCGGTTCTAATTATGTTCTAGTATCTAGGGTTTCCTATTATTATAGGTTGTCTGAGAGGGTCAACTCGTGACTTGAATAACTCGTTACTCTTAGCATGTTTTACCAAGGTTTGGATAGAGTAATATATTTTTTTTCTACTGTCCCAAAATCTTATACATAGGTCGCCTCTATACAATTGTTTCGTGTACAAACTTTTTCCTTTAAAAGGAAAAATACTTTAAGCTAGGCGTTCCACCCGAGTTTAACTTCTGGTGAACAATGCAGGTCCTTCGATCTATGAGGAATCCTTCACAAACCTGTACAGAAGTATTTCGAGTCCCCTTTGTTAAACTTTAAATATGGACATAAGTAATAATTTAGCATATAATTTATACGAATATAAAAAACAAAAAAATTAAGTCTAATTATGTGTTATACCGGAAGGTATATAATCATTTTCTCCTACCTCCTGAATTCATTATCTGTTTACAGGACTATGGAAATTAATCCAACCATTGTTGAAGTACGAGAACACTATAGAGAGTCATCTCATAGTTCAAATTTTCAACAATTTCTCATTTAAAGTTTAGAAGGAACAATTCTTTATCTATTAGCATTATGTGCTAAGAATTTGTCTGATATGTTATTCTTTCATAGTTTAATAATTCGTTGATTATTGTTTTACATCCAAAGTTTAATATCTTGTAGATTATTATTTTTTTTGTTTCTCTTGATTATTAATATTGTTTGTATCCATTATTTTACATGGATCCAAAATTAATGATGGGCCTCTTGTATGTGAGGACCCATGAAGATGGATATGTCATAGTCTCCCTTCCTTTGGAGCTGATTTGTGATTTTTCCTAGTCAAACATGGCGAGGCCATACTCGCAGGTATAAGTGGGCCTTCTAATCTTAAATACAAATATTCTTTTATTCACTAAATGTTACAAGGACTTAGTATAAGTTTGTACATTTTCTTGTTAAATTATCCTATGGACTAATAAAATATTATACATTTATCTACAGGTTGTAATCCTCGCAACTTGGGACAATTCAGATAGGAAAAATAAAGGTAATCGAGTTCCTTTCCTCGGAGTCCAAGGAGAAGATCATAGAAAATCATCTTCTGTGTAATTTTTACCAGGTAGATTAACATAGAAGAAAATTTAACATTGACTATATAGTCTGTAGCTGAGAAAACAATTTGTTTCAGTTTATTTAAATCATTATGGAAATTGGGAATTTAAAGCATAATAAACTTCCATAATAAAGTACATGTTAAATTTCCCAAATCTCTTTTTCCTCTTAGGAATTTTTGMATCTTGAAAATCCYTGATTTTCATGGTGTGTCAATCATCCAGATTGACTTCCGACACATGTCCTTTCATGTCCATCGTTGGCTTCATCTTGTTACCCACTCATGGATTCATAATCATCTCTTTTAACTTGTTTTTTTCTTATGTTCCCTCATTTATTAATTAAATAAAAATCTTGTCTCTTACATTTGTCCAGTAAATGAGGACACTTGCCAAGTCATTTTCTTACACAATAATTAAATTAATAATGGTCAAATTTTCCTACAAATCCTAATTTTGAATTTTCCAATTAAGGAAATTTATTAACATGCCAAATACATTATTTGAGAGGTATTACACCCCCTCTTTCTCTCTCTCTCTCTCCCCCCACTCTACCCTATTCTCTCTATTTATATCTCTATCTCTATCTCTACCCTCATCTCACTCTTGTGATATATATGCCTACCTCTCTCTCTCTCTCGGACCCTCTCCCTCTCTACCAATCTCTCCCTGAATCTCTCTCTCTCTATCTCTCTCTCTCTCACACACACACCAAAAAAAAAAAACCTATTCCTCCCTCTCACTCTCTCCCTCCTTATGTCCTTATATATAACTCTATTCCTCTCATTCTTTCTCTATATACCTCCATCCTTCTCCCTATTTCTCTCATATGCCCCTCCCTTATACACTCCCTATACCCCTATATCACTCTCTCTCCCCCTTTGTAAATATCTCTCTCAAGAGGGGGAGATAGAGGAGGGGATAGGGGAGAGATATATAGAGTGGAGAGAGAGATAGAAAGGGATATAGAGAAAAAAAATAGGGAGAGAAAGAGGAGAGGAAATAACAAGAGAGAGTGAGGTGGAGAGAGAAGTAGAGAGAAGGGGTCGAAGATGGGGAGAGAGGGAGAGAGATAAATAAATAGAGAGAGAGAGAGAGAGAGAGAGAGAGAGAGAGAGAGACGGGGTGGGAGTTATGGAGTGAGGCAGAGGGAGGAATGAATAGAGATGGGGAAGAGAGAGGGATGGAGGTATGGAAAGAGAGATAGAGGGGACGAGAGAGAAATATAGAGAGGTAAAGATAGAGAAGGGAGGCATATAGAGAACGATATAGGTATAGAGTGAGAGAGAGAGAGAGAAAACAAGAGGAATAAAGAGGGAGAAATAGATCGATGGACAAAGAGAGAGGAGGATAAAGAGTAGGGTAGAAAGGGAAAGGGAGATATGGTGACACTAATAGAGTGATAAAGGGTGGGAGAGATATTCAGTGAGATAGGGGGGGGGATATAGATAGTGATACTGAGAGGGGATAAAGGAGGAGGGGGGAGATATAAATAGGGGTATAGAAGGAGAAATGGAGAGAGGGTTACTCGGAGTGGCGGGGAGAGATACGAGTAGGAAATATAGTGGGAGGGGAAGTCAGAGAGAGGGATAAGGGTGAGAAGTATATTGAGGGAGAGAGAGTAGTAGAGGGAGGAGAGAGAGGAAGAGGATGGTAGAGAGTGAGTGAGAGTGAATGGGAAAGAGAGAGAGAAAGAGAGTGGTGGGAAAGAGAGTATGGTAGAGAGAGAGTGTGTGCTAGAGAAGGATAGAGAGAGGGAGGGACAGAATGAGAAAAATGGAGGTGGGTAGATATAGAGTCATAGACAAAGGGAGGAATATATTGATATAAGGGTTAGTGGGAGAGATATGCATAGAGAGAGAGAGTGAGTTAATGAGACAAAAATATTGTTTGGGGAAAGAGAGAATGTGGGGAGTAAGGAAAAAATGAGGGGGAGTGAGTTTTTCAATATTTGCTCTGAGAGAGAGAGGGATAGGGAGGGAAATAGAGGGAGGGTAAGTGATCGAGAAGGATAATGGTGGGGGAGAGATGGAGGGGAGGAGAGGGGATATAAATATGAATGGGGAGATATAAAGTGAATGATCAAGTGGGAGAGAGAGTGAGGTTGAAGAGAGAGGGAAATATAGTGGGAGGGGTGTAGAGAGGGGGAGAGAGAGGTTGAGTGAGAGTGAGTGATAGAGAGAGGTTTGGAAGGAGAGAAAGAGGGAGAGAGAAATAAGGAGTGAGGGGGAGAGAGGGGTAAATGTAGGAGAGAGAGAGATAGAGGGAAGGGGAGAGAGAAAGATAGATAGAGAGAGGAACAAGAGAGGGAGACAAGGGGTGAGAGGGGGAGAGAGAGATAGATGTGGGAGAGAGAGAGGATATAATAAGAGATATATAGGGATGGAGAGAGAGAGGTGGATATGATATGGGGAGAGAGGGGTGGATAAAGAGATATGTGGGAGGGAGGGAGAGAAAGACAAGAGAAAAATTGGTAGAGTAGGGGGGGGAGAGAGGGAAACAAGGAGAGAGAGAGNGAGGTGAAGAGAGAGAGAGAGGGAGGGTGAGAGATAAAGAGAGAGGGACATGGGAGTGAGTGAGGGATAAAGTGAGCGAGGAAGAGGTAGAGAGAGAGTGGGGGGGGAGGATTTATGGAGGGATCAAGAGAGAGAGAGAGAGATAGGGTGGGAGAGGGAGGAATGTGTATATAAGACAATGAGAGTGAGCGAGGTAAAGAGAGAGAGTGGGGAGGGGGAAACATGGGGGAGAGAGAGAGGGGGGAGGGGGAAACATGGAGGAGAGAGAGAGGGGGGGAATACAAACAGAGAGAGAGAGAGATGGAAAATGGGTGGTGGACAGAGAGAATGAGAGATAAGTAGAGATAGGTAAGATAGATAGAGGACTATAGAGGGAGGTAGGCAGAGGGGGACAGAGAAAGAGAGGGAGAGAGAGGGAGAGAGATAGAGAGATATTTATTTAGAGTTAATAGGAATGTGCATGAATTCCTATTCTCAATATCGTGCATGCCTTTTAGGAATGCACACACACTTTAGGAATGTGCATGCGCTTCGGGAACGCATGTGCATTATTTTGAATTCTATTTTTGGGGGTGGGATTGACAACTTTAGGGTACGTGTATGCTGACTTGGTTTCCGCAGATTTAGGTTCGTGATGGAAAACTTGGTTGTTCAGTGTGCAAGTTGATAAAAACTTCCACTTTTTAGAATACCTCTCTCTATATATTTTTTTGACTTCATGTTTCTATAGGCTACATAATTCAGTTGTTGAAGAAACTACATATATATATAGAGTTGGCTATGGAGATTCAATATATATATATATTCTTACTATTTTTAATCTATTTTTGTCTTTGCATATACCAAAATTTTAGAATACATACCTCTCTTATTTATAATATAACTTTTTGTTGGCTTCACCATTTGTAAAATGAGTTATATGAGGAGACAAATATCTATGATATAAAAATAATTTTTTTTTTTTTTTTATCATGTTAAGATCTATTATCGTGGACGAACAAAAAGAATTTTAATTTCAAGGATATATTAATTTTGATGAATTTTAAAAAATTTAAAAATTAATATTATAACTATCCAAAATATATCACCTCCTATAAGAAAACACATGTTCTTAACCATTAGGCCCACTCGAGTTGTGATTCAATATGAAGAGGATGAAAATCCTCTTAATGTATACTATTAATATGTTCCAACAATGGAAACCAAGAAAGGATGCAATTTCAATCATGGTAGATACATTGATTTCAACAATGATATATCAAAAAAAAATAGTTTATATTGAATTCAATGATAATATAATAAAAAATTATTTAGAGAATTCAAAGAATTGCAATGATTTTAAAAATTAGAAAATGAACAGGAATTCAGTAGTCACATTGATTTCAACAAAGCTATAACACAAAAAACAGGGTGCTTATATTTCAATTATGATACATGATATATCAACAATTAGTTGCATTGATTTCAATAATGACACAATGCAAACCAACACGATGCATTTATTTAAATCAATGAAAAATTATTATCTAGTTGATGGCATTGCTCATGATTGAAACTAGTACATAAATATTAACTCGATATGTATTCTGAGAGGGATCCAATCTCTTGAGGTGAGCTCGGATGGGGTGACACACATCCAAGATGGCGAGGCGAGGTGGAAAGGGGAGGTGGCGAGGGGAGGCGGGGGGCCTTTATTACCCGTCCTCCCCACACACTCCGCGATTCATTGTGTGCATCAACTCCATCCATCTCCGTAACATGAAGCTACTCAGCACGAGTGCCATCGGTCCGACCAGCCAGAGCATTAAGCTCGTGGATTTAATGGTGTTTATTGTGGTTTATTTGCCCATCAACCTTCTTGAGGGCTCCATTGTGCTCGAACAGTCTTCTGCGCAGCGAGGCTGCCACCCAGTTCCCGACGACTTGGCTCTCACCTCCGTTCCAGCTATGCCGCGTTTGAGGGGGCGACCACACAGAGGGGCTGGTTGGTATGCAGCCGCCTCTAGACGGAAAAGACACAGAGAATTTCAGAGTGCAGTGACTCTAGCCAGATGGCGTCGACGACAGGCAATTCGGGCAGCAGATTCACCTCCTGACACAATCGTGGAAGAGGATTCGAGCATTCAGCTCCCACCGGATTTTTTGAACAAGAAAATGGTCACCTTCTCGGATGATTGGGACCCCCACGCCCGTGTCTTCCGCTCTGGAATTACTCCTCCCGGCAGAACCTCTTCCGACTCCTGTGCTAAAGCCTCCTCGGACCCAGGCCCAGAACCCTGCATCATAGAAGAGGAGCAGTGGATGGACGCCGGTTCAGTCAAGGATGCAGAATGTCTGGGAAGTGATGACAAGCAGATGAGGCCGCCCTCGCCACCTCTTTTGCTCCCGGAGCAGTTGCAGCTTATCTTTGAACTCAGAAGCCTAGTCGAAGACCAAATCTTTCGAGCAGTCTGCGCAAGCCAGCGCCTGGACATGTTGTACACAACTTACTCCAACGATTCACCTAAGCGACTATGTCCTACCTGTGCACAACCATTCGCCATTCCAGCTCGTGCAACAGAAGCGCAGGACGACAAGGCGAGCCCCGGATAAAAGGTCTTAGAGTTTGCATGTTTTTCTTTATGTTTGTTGTTGTACTTTCTCAGGACAGTAGTCCTCTAGTTGTTAGTTTGGATAGCCTTAGAAACTCCATTATCAAACTGTTGTTAGTTAAGAATATACCCCCTGGTTTCCTACGGGCAGGGTGGCTCTATGTTTTCCATAATTTTTGGACCTGTTACAGTGTGATAGCCAGGTGTCTTGGTTTCCTTCACAGGCAGGACACCTGGCTCCTATCTGCCATGTATCCTCTTTTTGAATGAAGCTTTAATAGGAAGGTCCCACTTTTACTTAAAAAAAAAAAAAACTCTTGAGGTGCAAACATTTTCTAAGTGTTATAATCTAAAAAAGGTTTTCACCTCCATGGATTCCATGGATTCGATACCTCTCTATGTATGATAGATCTAAAGTTAAGATGGATCCACTCAAATATAGAGATACTTCCAAAGACTATTCTAACTAGAAAAATGCAACCCCATCTTCCAAACCAACCTACACTAAAATTTGCATTTAGACATTAATTTTATAAGGCATAAATTAAACTAATTTTTTTTCTCAATAAATAATGCACAACAATTAATTGGAAAAAAAAAATCAAAAGTTATTGGTGGGAAAGTATTTCTTACATGTCATTTTGAGGGGAAATTAATGAGAATATTGTAGAAGATAAATATTTAGTTCTTTTCTTTGATAAATATTATCTCATGTACATCTTAATGACTGGATTATTTCATATAGTTTGAATGTCAAAAAAAATTATTTCACTTAAATAAAGATAAAATAAAATAGGAGAAACATTCGAGAAAAAAAAACTGTTAAATCATTTCTTTTAAGATTCATATTAATACAGAATTCATGTTAATACATGATGGTTTGTGTAAATTTCTAAATAATTTAAAAATCGAAGTCAATATAAATCTTGATTTTAAATATTATACTGGTAGAAAATGCAATGAATAATAACATTCTAAGTTGAGAAAAAAAAACACTTTGTAAAATATTTCTATCTAATTTATAATAATACAAAATCTATTAAAATAAATAGTAGATCATACACATTTCTAGATGCTTTAAAAATGAACGTCAATACAAATCGTTATTCAATCATTATGCTTGTAAAAAATACTAATATGATAATACAAAATCTATTAAAATAAAATGTAGATCGTTATTCAATCATTATGCTTGTAAAAAATACTAATATGATAATACAAAATCTATTAAAATAAAATGTAGATCATACACATCTAGACGCTTTAAAAATTAAGGTCAATACAGATTATACGGATCGTTATTCAATCATTATAATTGTAAAAATTACTACCATGAATTGACAATCATCAGTTTGAGAAAACTAACCCTTTGTAAATAATTTTTATATTATAGATTTATATTAATATATAATATAAAATATATTAAGATAAAAAATAATTTTTGCAAATTTTTGAGATTTTAAAAATCAATGTTAATATACATTATCATTTTAATTATAATTGTCAAAAAATATAGTTATAAATTTGATAATTTTGTTATTTAATTTTTTAAGATTTAATATTAAAAATAATTTAAGTTAATTTAAAATCTAATATTTAAAATAATTTAAATTATTATTTAAATTATTAATATTAATAATATTTAAATACTTTAAAATAATTAAATTTTAAATTATTGTTTAGACCATTAATATTGCAAACATTTAATAGCATTTTTCTTAAGATCAATAATTTATAACGCATTTTTTCAAGATGAATAATTTACCTATAACATTGCACACTTGTACAATATGAGAATGATAGTTTAAAAAATCAATGTTAATATACTTCATGATTTTAATCATTATACTTGTAGAAAAATATAGTGATAAATTTTTTATATAAAATTTTAATATCAAATAATTAATATTTAAAGTAATTTGAATAATTTATCTATAACATTGTACATTTGTACATATTTGTACATTTTGAAGATGATATTTTAAAAATCATGTTAATATACATTATGATTTTAATAATTATACTCGTAGAAAAATATAGTCATAAATTTGATAAATCTTTTTATCTAAAATTTTAATATCAAATAAATAATATTTAAAATAATCTAAATTACTATTTAGACAATTAATATTGATTTTTTTTTTAATATAAGTAGTTTACCTATAACATTGCACACTTTTACACTCTGACCAAGGCTATCATAAGGAGTTTTCCTTGTAGATGGAAAAATATAGAAATATAGTAGTTTGTATAATTATTTGGAAACTAACTAATCATCTAACTAATTATTTGGAAACTAACTAATCATCTAACTAATCATTTGGAAACTAACTAATCATCTAACTAACTATTATATTTTTAATATAGTAGTTTTCTTATAATCTAAATAATCATCAGTTTGAGAAAGAAATTAACTCTTTGTAAATAAAGAAATTTGAAAGAATGTCTATCAAATAATATATTTATGAAGCAAAGCAAGCAATGCAGATGGAAGAAGATGAGATATACTATGTAGTGGGTATAAGAAAGCAAATAGAAAGATTTGAAAAAATGTCTATCATATAATGTATTTATGAAGCAAAGAAGATGATCTTGTAACTGTTTTTTTTTTGAAACATGATAAGTTGAAACAAGAATTTATCTGTTGTAAAAGCATTTACATAAACAATGTTGGATGCAGGATTTTTTTGATTGACAGCACTAAACCACCAGATAGATAAGACAACAATTATACCGCCAATTTTGTTTTGAATAAAGACTGTATTATTTGATGAAGAACAGTTTTATTTTGACAGCAATAACTTAAGAGAAAAATAATTATCTTATAAAAGACAATTTTTTTTTGTAAAAAATCTATTATATTTACTAATATAAATATATTTTTCTTTACCAAAAAAAATATTTTTTTATGATAATTTAGATGATGGGTAACTCTGTTCAATCCAACAAACAAATATATAATAAAGTGACTTATTTTTATAGCTTGGGTAAAGTGACCTATTTAGTTTATGTTTTATATAAATTTTTAAACGAAAATGTTATATATATATATAATAATTTAGAATATGCCTAACTCTGTTCAATCCAACAAATAAATATATAATTACATAAAAGAATGAAATACAGCTTTTAAGACCTGTATTTTAATTTTATATAATTGTTTGAAATATTTCAAGATAACGCATATATAATTGTTTTGTTTTAAATGCTAATTTTATATAATTTAAATGTTGGTTTAATATATTTCTTTTAGACGTTAGATTTGAATATGTCTTGTACTTAATGCTTTGTTCAAAAGAAGATATAAAATAGAATTGTTTGAAAATTCATGATAATGCATACAATTGTTTTAGATGTCAGTTTAAAATATTGCTCGTGCTTGTTGGCTTTTCAAAAGAAGATTTAATGATAAGAAACGGTCACTTATATTGATAAATATAATATGATAATTGTTTTAAATGTGTCATGTTCATGTGTATATAATTGTTTGTGTTTTAAATGTGTCATGTTCATGTGTATATAATTGTTTGAGATGTTACTTTTAAATATTTGTAATATTTAATTAGTAAATATCTCATAATAATTGTTTTAAATGTTTCATGTTCATGTGTATATAATTGTTTGAGATGTTACTTTTAAATATTTGTAATATTTAATGATTTGTTTAAAGGAAGTTAGATAATGTTCAGGCACATTACTCGTATTTGTCATATTTAATATTATTTAAACTTTAAATTTAATGATCTGTTTTTATTTTTTTTTGTTAGTGGTAAAGTTACTTTTATTTAAAAAAAATACAGCCGATCGCATTCATTTTAGAATTGACAAAGCTGGTAATTCCACCTGTATAGGCCCTAGGAAGTCCGGTTTTAAATCCATTTCTGCGCACTTAAATACAATGAATCCAATAAAATAACAATAAGGCTCCCTGTGGACGACAACGAAGTCCCATGGTTTAGATGTCTAGTGGTGTCTGCCTCAAGTGAGAGCATCAAGACCATGATAAAAAACAATCGAGTGAGGAAGGAACTCGGCCTCCCGACTTACCAGTCGGGCACCACAGTCATGATCAATTTCATCATTAGTGACCATATCTTTCCCAGATCATAACTTTAAGAACCGTCTTATTGAGTCATGCTTGCGCCATGCATGAGACAGAGCACAGGTTTCATATATATCCAGCCAAGACATATATATATATATATATAAACCCAGTACAATGAACAGTATGTATCTATATATATCTCCACTGCTACTGGTATCGAAAATGTTTAGAACTTTTAGACACAACCTAATTTTTTAACTCTGGCCATGGGTCTACCTGCTGGAAAATTATTATCGTGTGTGCTTACTTTTCGTGTAGATGATGGAAGGCTGAATGACTATACATGCCCTATTCTACATAGGGGTTTTCACCGAAAGCTTTGATATCACATGAAAAAAAAAAGCACATGAAAATAAGCATGAGAGAGAAATAAAATAGTAACCCATAAATTATATATGAGATTTATTCTTGAAAATTCAAATCCTCAGAAAATCAGTTACCTTAATCTAAGCTGGCCAGTGGTGATCCTGGTCAAGTGAACCTTCACAGGGCACATTACAATGGAATATCAATAGTGTTTTTAAGGCTTTTATAACATACAATTTTTGGGCTCTAAAACTAACGGTCATCAAAACAATGTGTTCAAAACATGTCTAACAAGGTTTTTTATTAGTATATCCAGTTATATGTAATAAATATTTTAAATTCCATAATAAAAATTTTCATAGTTATTTGATCTAAGTCGTCACCCTCTTGCCAAGTGAACAAGTTATATGTAATAAATATTTTAAATTCCATAATAAAAATTTTCATAGTTATTTGATCTAAGTCGTCACCTCCTTGCCAAGTGAACATTTAGAGGGCACATTACAATGAAGTATTAATAGTTTTTTAAAAGATTTCATAACATGCAATTCTTGGGCTCTAAAACTATGGGTCATCAAAACAATGTGTTGAAAACATGTCTAACAAGATCTTACACTAGTATACCCATGTAATAAATATTTTTAACTCTATAATAATCTTTTTCATAGTTGCCTTTAACCTTCTTGGTAGGCTTTTGTACTCACACATAGGGTCACTTCATATTTCTTCATCATTAAACCAATTTAATGAGAAAGTCTAGATTAACCTCACTTTCATATTATATGAAATGGATTTTTGTACTGTCAAATGTATTTGTCAAATGTATTATTGAACACTTTATTCATCATCAAACCAATCTAATTAGCACATAAAAATAATATAAATACTATACAAATAAAATAATCAACCAAGAACATAATAACAACAGAGCTATTAGTTCCTTACCAAACCCCTAACTAATAAATCTGCCTCACAATTAGACTATAACCAGTATTTTAAAGTCTATCATAACATGTAATCCATAAGCTTTAAAACCATCAATCACAAAACCAGTAAAGTTCACCCAACAACTTGGAATCTTTCAGCACATCAAACTTAACCTAGCACGGACGTCATCTCAGTTATTTAACACTGATTTAGCAGTTTCTTGTACATGTGAATTGAGTTTGGAAGCTGAACAGTAATCCAGTCGTTTAGAAGATTCCATGAGTTATCCGTTTGAATGAATGGATTTGTGTGTGTCTATCCACAAGGGTTTTGAGACGACGGTATATTCCTCTCAGATCATCGTAGACATGTGGTGATGTTGTATTCAAAACCGAATAAATTTGTTGACAAAAGAAATCCTTGCGTGTAATGCAGTGGGCTGCCGATCGAATGTTCTGGCCACCGGTTATGCAAAGGAAAAAGGTCGCAGTAGAGTTTTGAAGAGAGACGATGATAATAGTACTGAAATCACATTGTGAGGTTGGTTTTTTATTTTAAATTTCGTCTCTACCTTCACTCATAGGGGCGCCCTTGGCCATCTTGTAGATTTTCCAATGACAAAATTAGAAATATTTCATTCACACATTTCGTCAAACACTTAGTAGTCTAGAGATAATTGTTTTCTTAAATTTCAGAAATGCATACCCACATTCATAAATTTCTATAAGAAGAAATGCACATCGTTAAGCAAAATATGCAGCGGAAATACATAGTGGACAACAGCCCATAACACACAGAAATTTAGGGAAATGCCAGGGAAAACCCCAATGTGAGGAAACCCAATGAGAGAGAGAGAGAGAGAGAGATTTATTATTCAGCTTCAGGAAAGTACATATCAGCAGCAGCAAAACAACATTTCCAACCAAGGAAAATACGTCACAACACCAAATCTGTCCCATAGAAATCTGCCTCATTTTCTGTGTCAAAATTGTACCGTTGTCCTACCTCTTCTATACCTCATTTTTCGTGCCCACAGTCCACTATACAGACTATTTCGTATGGCCCAAAAACAACCACCAAAAATTTGAAAATCACCTTGAAAACCATGCCAAAAATTGCCTCGATTTTTGTGCCAAATCTGTACGGCTGTACGGAATCATACGGACTATGCGGATCCGTACAATATGACCTCCCACAATAGAAAAAATATTTTGGCCAAATATTCACAAAAACGTTTTCTCTGGAATCGTGCCCACTTTTCTCGAAAAATGTGCCCTCTTTGTTGCTCAGTTTCCTCTCTCAAGAATACTCAGAAAATCTCTCTAACTCTCCTCCCGATGTCCTCTCGACATTCGACATGTCTTGCACACTACCGAATGCATTCTTTTATGATCTGAAAATGACATTTGCCCCCCAAAAATGTCTTTTCACCTTCTCCAACCCTAGATCCAAAGGCTAAGATTAGATCTTTCATTTTCCAAGATCAAGGGTCATGATTCATTCCCTCCAAAATGTCTCATTTAAAATTAAAGTGAATTTCACTTTATTACATAAGTGCTTTATGAAAATAAAGTCACTTTAAAAATAGAAGGTACACTTTATTAAAAAGTCACTTTAATAAAAGAACCACTTAAACAACTTTATAAAAACTATTACAAAGTTAAGTTCCTGGTAGTGTAAACATTAAGGTAACATCCACATACAATGAAAAACATGTGGAGTACCTCCCGAGCTAAAAAGATAACACTCCCTCTTAGCGAGAGATGTACTCGTTGTCATCTCCATCATCTGGTCCCATCACACTGTGCTCTGTAGGATCTCCCTCTGAACCTGGAGCCATCCGCAACACCTGCACAAAACTCGAACTAAAAGATCTTCTCTTGGCAACCTCCCGGAACCCTGAGCTCACTTCATCTTGAGCATCGGTTCGATAAACCTGGTTGATCTTTTTGCCAGTGCCTAGAAGAGACTCGCTCTCTTCTCTCAGAATGCAAGACTGATACCTTGGCGCCACTGCAGTCTCAGGAGCCTCGTCATGCTCCTCATCTGACGTTGAATCATACATCATAGGCTGTCCTCTCAACATATACAACCTATCCACCCGGTTACCGATCAGTTGCAGCTCTATCGAGTCCACTCCCTCTCTGTAGGTAAAGACATGTTCCCTCTTGAACAATACGCAATATCCTACATCCTGTAAGGCTGAGAATGAGAGCAAGTTAACACTCAACCCTGGAACAAAGAGAACTCCATGAATCTCCAAGAGTCCCACAAACGCAAGTTTAAATCTAACATTCCCAACTCCACGTACAACTCTCACCATACCACCTTCATTTACCACCTATCGGCCAAGACCAATCTCTGTGAAGTCTGGGAATACTCACCAGATTCCTGTCATGTGGTTAGAGGCTCCGTTGTCCACAATCCATTTGACATCACTTCCGAATCCTCCGCTATCGACACTAGGAACTAGGGTAACCAAAGAAAATTCCCTATCAAACTTTGAAGCGAAGTCCTCTATGGCTATTGTAGCAGCTGTCTCAGGTCCCTCTGACTCTTTTTTCTTCTTTTTCCTCTCAGGACAATGAGAAGCAAGGTGCCCCAACTGATTACAACAATAACATCTGACTTTACTCAAGTCCCTTCCAGAACTTCCTTTTTTTTTGCTCTTTGCCGCAAGAGCAATATTCTCCTTAGCTCTGTCTATCTTATGATCACTCCTCTGAAATATTTCTCGGATCTCCTCCCGAGGGAAATCATCCCATAGTCTGCTCCAATCTGATAGATGCTCACGACCCACCACACACTTCACGAAGACTTCCCAATCTTTGGTGAAGCCATTTAAGGCTATCCTCACCAACTCAGAGTCTGAAATGACTTCTCCAATAGCTTCCAGCTCATCTTTAACTTGAGCCACCTGGGTAAGATAAGAAGAGACACTCTCCTCCTTACCCATCTTGGTATCATGCAAATTATCCCTCAAGGCCATCTTTCGGTTCTTGTTCTTCGCCTCGAACAAGTTCTTAAGTGTATCCCACATCTCCTTGGTAGTCTTTTTCTTAGCCAAGTGTGGGATAAGGTGATCCTTCATCCCATCTAGAATAATCCTCTGAGCTCTAGCTTCCTTGACCTCATGCAAGTCCAAATCAACATGATCTGGTGTGGGAGCTGCTACAACAGAGCTGACATAGTTACAGATCTTGTTCTCCTTGAGAACAACTGACAAACAAAACTTCCACTGTAAGTAGTTGGAAATTGCATCCAACCGATCCTCATATCTAATGCTTGCAGCCATATTCCCTGTCACACCTCAAGGAAAACAATCACACCCTTTTTCCCAAATATCACACTGCCCACTGCAAGAGACAAAGCTCTGATACCATGTAGATTTTCTAATGAAAAAATCAGAAATATTTAATTCACACATTTTGTCAAACACTTAGCAACCTAGAAATAACTGTCTTCTTAAATTTCATAAATGCATACCCACATTCAAAAAATTCTATAAGCAGAAATACACATTGTTAAACAAAATATGCAGCGGAAATACATAGTGGACAACAACCCATAACACAAAGAAATTTAGGCAAATGCCAAGGAAAACCCCAATGTGGGGAAACCCAACACGAGAGAGAGAGATTTATTATTCAACTTCAGGAAAGTACA
This sequence comes from Picea engelmannii, assembly GCA_009831015.1. Lineage (NCBI taxonomy): Eukaryota > Viridiplantae > Streptophyta > Pinopsida > Pinales > Pinaceae > Picea > Picea engelmannii. Next base: position 333,965 of record ML777293.1, on the reverse strand, counting down.
TATCAGCAATAAAACAACATTTCCAGCCAAGGAAAATACCTCACAACACCAAATCTGTCCCATAGAAATCTGCCTTGTTTTCCATGCCAAAATCCTACCGCTATCCTGCCTCTTCTGCACCTCATTTTTTGTGCCCACAATCCACTGTATGGACTATTCCGTATGGCCCAAAAACAACGACCAAAAATCTGAAAATCTCCTCAAAAAACATATAAAAAATTGTCTCAATTTCCATGCCAAATACATATGGACTGTACGAATCCGTACAGTACGGCCTCCCATAGTAGAAAAAAAATTTCGACCAAATATTCACAGAAAATTTTTCTCGTGAATCATGCCCACTTTCCTCAAAAAATGTGCCCTCTTTGTTGCTCACTTTCCTCTCTCAAGCATACTCAAAAAATCTCTCTAACTCTCCTCCCAATGTCCTCTCTCAACATTCAACATGTCTTGCACACTACCAAATGCATTCTTTTACAATCTGAAAATGACATTTTCCCCCCAAAAGTGTCTTTTCACCTTCCCCAACCCTAGATCTAAAGGCTAAGATTAGATCTTGCGTTTTCCAAGATCAAGGGTCATGATTCATTCCCTCCAAAATGTCTCATTTAAAATTAAAGTGAATTTCACTTTATTACATAAGTGCTTTATGAAAATAAAGTCACTTTAAAAATAGAAGGTACACTTTCTTAAAAAGTCACTTTAATAAAAGAACTACTTAAAAAACTTTATAAAAATTATTACAAAGTTAAGTGCCTGGTAGTGTAAACATTAAGGTAACATTCACATACAAGACAAAACATGTGGAGTACCTCCCGAGCTAAAACGCTAACACATCTACCCACCTTACGTCCACAGTAAATTCTATTCATGCATATAGAGATTTCCTGTAACGACCCTAGTTGGATAAATGCTTAAGAAATTATAAAGTAAAACTAATTAGGGGATTAACTGTGTTAACAAGGTATTAATTAAACAAAGATGATTTAATGATATTAATTAAGTGAGTTATTAATTAATTAAAGGATATAATTGTAATTAATTAATTAATAATTTAACTACAAACTGCATTTAATAACTTACGTGATGCATTTAATAGATTAAAGGTATATGATATAAAAGGTTTGCGTATACAACAAGGGATAACATATGAATCTCGAGAAGATAAAATCATTAACGAGAAAGGATAAGGGTAATAAATGGGTTAGGTAGGGAGTAAATGCGGGGGGAGAGTCGGTGCAGGAGGGATAAGGAAGGGAAGCAGTTGGACGAGGGGATTATTCTATGGAGGTTGGGGGAATGGATTTGGGAGCTCTGGATTTGTAGAGAGAGGGAAATTATGGAGTAGGATTGATACAGTGCACCGGGGTTGCTGGGGGTTTTGGGCACAGGGGCCAGGATATCCGTTGATATCCTGGAGCTAGGGAGCTACCTAGTTGGCAGGGAGGAATGGTTTTGGGTAGTGTTTTGCAGAAGAAGGAAGGAAGAAAGCGGTAGACAAACGGAGGTTAATAGCATCAGGTTCAGGTATTTATTTCAAATTTATGCATTATTTTAATTAGATATTAAATCAATTATTCATTGATAAATTTACATGGGTAAGTGTTAAAACATTTTGGAATTATTGAAGTTTTATAAACCTAGTAGAAATTACTGTCTTGTTGGTAGAATTACTAGATTAAAACCGTCTCCTACATTTGGCATCAGAGCGCCTCGTTCACAATTTGGAGCCTTATGGGTCAAATTCCCCTCCGCCTAACCTACAAACCAAACCAAACGCAGAAATTTTAAAACTAATATAAAAATAAATGCATTATAAATTTACCAAAGTAAAACTATAAATAAGTTTCAATTTGCTTCATTTCTTTACACAATTGATTTATCTTTTCACTTGTTAATTTGCATTTGGTTCATTAACAAATTCATTCTTTCATAAATTTATCATGGTTAGTAAATTCGCTCTAAGTAATCTGAGTCGGTAAAAATCAGGTCTTCATAACGCTTTGATGAATGGTCTCATGTTTCAACATATGGACATTTTTAATTCCTTTTTGGACTAATTCATACAAATCAGAAATAACCTACAATATGTTACTATTTTTTCATTTATATTTTTTTTTATATTTGTTTTAAGAAAAGGAAAATAGCAAATTCACAAAACAATGGGGTAAATCCCTGAGAATGAAACAAAGAAGGATCCTGTGCAAAGGAAGAAGGAGAACAGGCACTCCTATAACAGAGAAGACTTGATAGATCACAACCGGAGGCCAAGAAAATACTTGGATCCTAATTCACATCAGAATTAGAGGAGGAGCCTGTAGCCCCGTTAAACACTGTGGGAGTACCAATGTGAGCCAGATGATGTCATTCCATAAAATATCAACCACTCCATATGAATTTTTTTTTGAGATTTCCTGACTGTGAATTTCTAGAAGAAAGCCCTAGAGGTTAATAGAACAACTTGTAAAAGATTTTTATCACAATTAGTGGTGTCCACCGAGGCAAAGTTAGCAATTAAACAATGAGCAAAATTTAAAACCTATTTGACCTATATTTAAATAGCAGTGCAAAATGGACAAGAGTTAGTCATTTACTGAAACTGGTTTTTACCAGACAAATAATTTTCTTCGAAGAACATTAGATCCCTTTGCACCGCGAAATGGAGTTGTTAATTCTAGAATTTAATAATAGGACATAGGCTAAAAATTGAACGTGTATCTTACAAAGCACAAGGGATTGCATGATAAGAATGAGTCAACTAATCTAGATCCTAGGTTTCTGTAGATGTCATAAGCTTTCCCGTATAGTTGTACTTTTGAACCCCGTTAACTTAATTTGGTCATTTGTAAACATTAATATAATAATTTTTCTTTCTTGGGTCGAATGGTGTTATTGCAAGATCAATATACAGTCAAATTTACTAATTTTATGATCTGGCCATATGTAAGTTTGCATTAAAAGCATATCTGTCTATTGACAGTATCCAAATATGGACAGTCATTGCGAATTTCAACTAGTCGTTGGCGCCTCTCTTGAACGGCCCCGTTCTCATCCCTGTCATCCTCATCCTCTCCATATCCATCCTCGTCATCGCCATCGTCTCCGTAGGAAGTAAGTGGAAGAAGTCCATTGTCTGCAGATTCAACGGTCATATCTTGCCACCTCTTCTTGTTATATGAATGATCTTCCATGTCTCGACGCTGAAAGAATGGATTGTTGTAGTCGTTTCTGCCTATCTCCCCCATCAGGAACAATGCGTTTGCAAAATTTTTGTTACAGCCTCTTCAGAAGGTCGTACAGAACTTTTGTCTTTGCCATAGAAACCACTGAATCTGAGTGTCGAGTGAAAATGGAGTCATAATCAGCCCTATATTCTTGGCTTTGAAGAAAGCAGGTTTCAAGGTTGTGGCTCCAACCACTGGGAAGTTAACACCGCCGCTGAATTTTGAAGTGTTTCTTATCCTCAGATACGGATCTAAGAACGACAGACCAGAAGCTTGTGCGATATAATCAACGATCAATCGTCTGTCCGAGAAGCGGCCCGTTGCTTTGCCAAAATATGTTTCGCCATCAGGCAGATTACCAGCACGATCACCAGCAGCTACCGCTAACAAATTCAGACGGGTGTATGGTTTTGTTAGAATACGTGGGCACGTGGGCCTCATGCCAGGCCACACGTTGCCTATTCTATGGTTTCTACGTCCCATGGCAGTGGCGCATTGGTAGTTGTAGTTGTTATGGGGAAAAGTCTCAGGGTCAAACCCGTGGGCTTCCCCTCCTTGGTGTGATTGGATATATGTTTGTAATCTTTGTTTCATTTAACAACTCAGGATTCCACTTTTAATTTTAATCCATTTGTAAAACAAACAAAAAAAAACATATTTGAGTTTCTCATCTTAATTATGATTAGATTATGTTTTTATTATAAAGAATGCTAAATTCTATGAATAAGAACAAAGCGTGATCACTGCATATCGAACTTAATCAAATAAACAATGCTAGATGAAATCTTTCAAAATGGAAAGCTGATTTCCAGTATCTAGAACGAACAAAATCCTACACCCACGTTTAACCATACTGAGTCAAGACATTTCAATATGCTTCTCATTTTCACAGACATGAAAAAAGAGAGGCTAATACATCCTATCTAAATAAAATAACTTATTTATGATTCCTCTTTAGATCCAATGCCAGAGCCAACACCATTAGCTTGATTATGCTTCCTAGCATACCTCTGGTTTCTTAGGAATTTTGGGTCCATGTGAAAAAATTAAATCACTGAGAAATTGTTATAAATGTCCATACATACAATTCCAGAAATTAAATTATATCACAAAGCCCTCGCAATGAATCTGTTATAAGCCCAAGATTTTACCGAATATGGGCAATAAAATAAGAAATGATAATAGACAATAATATAAGAAATGATAACGTACTCTTCGCTACTGGTTCCCAAGACAATTTTTTTCGCTATTTGTAAGTTGTTAACATGTTGACATTTTAGTATTTTCTTTAATAAATTGTGGTGGATATTGCTTGGTTTAGGACTGGCCCTAATATTTGTCGATTGTCAGGATTGGCTTTAAAATCATTATGGGAACATGTGAATACTAACATCTTTGTAGTTGGTCGAAATGTTCTTCGATTACTTAGTTCTCATAACTTGCATTGACATTCATCAAATGTCAAGAGAAACTGGAATGGTTCACTAGTGGTTGCGGAGGATAATGTACTCCCAAGGGATGGGATATATTCCTCAATATTCTTGTTATCGCATTAGGATGTCCTTGGGTATGGAAATAAACTATATTTATATGATTATCATGCTTTATTGATGTGAAATACCTTTTGTTATGGTTTCTAGCTTCAGAGGGCTAATGATGTGACCTTGTGAATAGTCACCATGAGACCTAATATTTAGATACAACCTTACCTACCTCTTAACCTATTGAAAAGTGAGGGACGATACATTTTAGGGGGTTGAGACTTATGCTTGAAAGGGAGTACTTGTGATAGAGATTTGGGAATTAAGATTGTAGATATTTTCCTTAGGATTATTGATCCTTGAGAAGCCTTACTCGAGGGAGAGTAGGACTTAGCATATCTATTGGATGGTAGATAGGGCTTGGATACATTATATCCTATGAGAGGTGTTCATCCTAGACTTGGTTGTGTGGGGGCATCATATGCCTACCAGTGATATTCACACTATAGTAAGGGGATTTTATTTTCCCTTGTCACATCGCAAGCCTCTAGGGAGGTGTTGAAAATTGCATTAAAAATTCCATATACCATTGGGAGGTTCATGAATTGCTTTTTTTTTTTTTTGTTGACATAGACCTTCTTTCTCTTGATTTTTATAAGGAACCTAATAATTTTATTCTTGAGATTAAGATCCCAACATGGGGTGTACCACTAGCATCACTAGCCATATGTCAGTTGGGAGGACAAGTGTTCATGAGTGCATATTCCCCAACAATTGGTTTCCCAAGTATAGAAGGCATTGTTCCTCTTCGCTACTGGTTCCTCTTGCCATCTCTTCGTTGATCAATCAAATATTCAACAATTAACCAATATTCTCATCAACAAATGCAACAATGCAGTAATGTCAACCATAGATTAACCAAAGCTAAAGAAAACGGTACTATAAACTCAACCTGATCTTGCATGATAATTTTAACATAAAGAGAGGATTGGAAACAAAATATTTCAAAGATATATTTCTTCACTAGCCTATCAAGAGTCATCAACACTAAGAAATTGAAACAAACTCTTATAGATAAGTACCAGTACACTGATGAAAGAATATAAACCACTGAATACCATCCCTGAGACTGGAATTTAAATGAGCACATTCTTTGATAATTAGCATAATCATTACACTTCTCCAGGTTGTATGCATTGTGGAACTGGAATAATTCCTTGTCCCAGGAAGAAGAGGGTTCGATGAAAGGCAGAGATACCAGGTTTCTTTCGATTGTCATTAGTCTAGATAACTACTGAAAGTCGTAATTTTGCAAGTTGGTTCCAACATTTATCGCCCATTTGTTACTTTACTTTAGGTTAAATAGTTATACAATGACAACGAAGAGAGTAATAACAAGTTTTATTTGAGAAATTGTGATTTTAGCCCAAGGACTTAGGTAACAATAAGTTATGTTGACCTGAATATATAACCGTATGACTGTCGTAATATCCATATCTTCCTTTCTAATGTGTGTCTTGTAGTGATATTTATCGAGGTTTTATTACTCGATTTGAGATTTTGAGGAGGTGTTATTGTGCACTGCATAAAAAGTGATGCAAATTGTGCATGTTCTCCTCGTTTAATTACAGTTAACCCTGAAAGTTACTACTTAATCTCTAGGAGTTCTCATAAATGTAAAAAAAAAAAAAAAAGGAAATAAATTAAGAACCTGATAATATACATTTAGAGGCGTTGTAACATGCATGGTAAAAAAATAAAAAATAAAAAAAAATAATAAACGTCTTCCAATTACCTCCATACTACGGATTTAATAATTGTAAAATTTATCAGTTGAGTAGGTTTTTCTCGTATATCCTAACTTTGTTATTTTAATTATATAAAGAATGTTGTTAATTTAATTAAAATAAATAATCAGAATTGGAGTGATTATGGACGCGAGCTTTCTCAATCATAAACTTCTATGGAGGATGACAATAGTAAGCCTATTTTCCTTAACTACGTGTTGCCTTTTAAATTCTTTTGCTTTACATACTTATCTTGAATGGTAGCTAAATCTTGATGACGATTTGTACATATGATTCTAAGAATCAAACCAAGTACTTAATTTCTAAATTTAATGACTATGTGAGAGACTCATGTTTCGTTGTCAATAGATGGAAAAAAATCCATTTCTGGAGAATTCTTTTAAATATATATATATATATATATATAGGGGTTGTCCTCCTTATTGCTAACGTAATTCTTGTTATATATATATGCTTCCATATTTTAAAATATTAATGTCAATAAAAAAACAAAGAGGTATTCACATTAAATTTACTAACCTTGGGTGTCCTTAAAGTAAGATCTTATATTTCCATCCAAACTTGGAAATGCGAGATAAATTAATAACTCAAACCTCATTAAAATTCGACCTTATAATAAGGATAACATGATAGTCAATAGATAGAATGAAGTGAGCTTCTCAAGAAAGAAAAAAAAAAAGGGTTGGATCATGTTGTCATTTATGCCAAAGGTGTGATTGATTGATGTCATCGATTGATATCAAGTGATTGATTGGTTGATTGATGCCAACTGATTTATTGATTGATGATTGATGTAATGTAATATGTATTGTCATTGATGAGAATGCATAGATGAAGAAGGATCAATAAGTTGTCATTGATATGATGAAGATGGATATATGTGGTTTCATTGGTATATGATGCATTGTTGGAAAAATGTATAGATGACTCATTGTTGTCTTATCATGATTGATAAGGTGCAAAAATGGATGAACTCCAAAGTTGTCCCCTTATGGTGAAATCCCTCACGGGGAGATGCTTTGTGGATTGAGTTATCCTAGAAGAATGGTTGGAGGACCCATGCTTGTATGTGGAATAATGAGATGAAGATCAATGAAGTTGTTGGTGAAACTATCCTAGATGGATAGTGCTTGTCATACCATTATCGGTGGTATATGGAACAATGCATAAATCCTCATGGTTCGAGAGTTATGACCTTATGAAGTTGGAGGACCCTCACATGTTGGTTTGAAGCCCACAAGGTCAAATAAGTCAAAGTGCTTAAAAAGAACAAATCATTATTTAAATAATAAAGTAAGTGACAAAGTCAAGGTGGATTATTTAGATAATAAAGAGAAGTGACCAAATCAAGAAAGATTATTTAAATGATAAAGTGAAATGAAAAAATCAAGAAGGCATATTTAAATGAAAAAGTAATGGAGAACTTTATATTTATGGAAAGTGGTTAACCCTAAAAATAAAGAAAATAGGCTAAGCGACCTAGAAATGGGTTAACTGACCTAGAGGAGGAAAGTATAAATAAGATAGTAATGGTCTCTTGCAAGCAATCATTTTTGTGGATCGTTGGAGAGCTTCTTGTGAGAATATATTTTGGAGTATTCATGGAGAGCTTCCTGTGAGAGCTTCTTATGAGATCATTTTGGTGTGGATCTCTTCATCATGATTGAAAATCTATTCTGAGAGAGAGGAGATTAGGATGATCTCATGGATGCATTGAAGTTTTGGCAAGTCCGAGATCATTATGGTGAAATTCTCAAAATTACAGAAAAACCCTATTTTGGTGCATACAAGTGCTGTCTGTGTAGGCTGTCAGTGTACAGGGAGCATACAGTGGATAAAATCATGGAGATTTGTGGTTGAGCTAATGACAAGTTGTTTAAGACTAATGCAGGTTCCGGATATGCATTCTATAGGCTCAGATCTATCATCGAAATACTGGTATGATTACATTATTGTCTTGATGGATAATATATCTTGTTGTGTTGTGAATGCTTAAGGAATTCTTGGTATGGTTGTTGTGATGTGGTTTATGTTGGTTGATGGAGTGAGCAATACTCTTGTGATTCAGTTGTGATATGATTTCTATGGTATACTAGTTACTTATACATGATTGAGTTAGCATTCATATTTATTGGTTGTGAAGGATGAGTAAGCTATTGGAGAGATTGGATGTGTTGTGCCTGGCTGCGAGTCAGTTTGGATAGTGAGAGATAGAAGAGAATGATAAATTGGTTGCAAAGGATCTGAGTTGATCCTGAAGTATAAACCCTAATATCTCAGAAGGTATACGTAGGTTTTTGTATGCATTGGTCGTGTACATATGTGAGCTGTAGTGAGCCAGGGCGCGTACACATGCGGGTTGCACTACTGACAGGTTGTGTGCATGTTTGCAGATTGATATATGTTGAGGATTGTTACCTCATCTCAGTTGGTGTTGAGTGTGTAAGTTGAGTGTTGCATGATATAGCTGGTGCTCTTGTACAGTTGTACTCTATTCAGTTGTTGTTGAAAAACCCCAAGGATTGTAGTCCGTAATAAAAAGAAAATTGTACATACATCTTGTGTTCTTTGTGTTCCTTGTAGTGATGACTTGTTGATGATATATTGTTGATATATGTTGTTGATATGTGTTCACATCTAGGTGGTTATAAATGAAAGAAATGAGTAATGAGTAAAATGTTGAATGCTAACTAATGAGTTTTGTGTAAGAGAGAAGTTTTGGGAAAATATCCCCAAACTCATTCACCCCCCTAAGTGTGGTATGTGTGTCCAACAATTGGTATCCGTTTGCATGAGATACCTAAGAAGATCATTTCAGATAGGGACTCCAGATTCACTTCTAGGTCCAGTGGGACAAGTATAGTCCAGGATCTGCTACTTTGGAAGATGTTGAGACTTTATGATGAGACTATCCCTCACTATTTTGACCACCTCAAGAACATGTATCTCGAAGGTGGGGTGTATGTAACACCACCTTTTGACTTAGACAACTAGGATTACTTGAGACCTATATACTTTATTTTCTAGTCACAGTGAAACTATTAAATGATACACTTCAACTTTAAAATGTATGAACTTTTATGAATGTTTAAATGTTATTGATGATGATGTATGTAATGCGATCTGCTATGAGAATGTAAATTGTACAAATGATTAAATGTTATTCATGATGATGTATGTGATGCGACATATTGTGAGAATGTGAATTTTATGAAGGATAAATTCTATTAGAGTAATGTTGGATATGATGCAATCTATTTTGGTAAATGATAATCTTATGAATGGGTGTCGAAATTGAAATATGGGATATTATGAGATCTATTTCTAATTGGAAAACTTTGATGTTAATTTATCGGTAGAGGGATACCAAACTGAAATGATGATAGTATGCAATTACATGATGATAATGCATAGAAATGTATGAGTTGTGTTACAGACTAATATGCAGGTTATGGGCTATGAAATAGCCAAAGGATAATGATGATGAAATTGGATATCAGGACCACTAACCGAGAAACATTATGGTATGAATATTATATGTGAAATTTATATTGGTTTGGATACATTGCTATGATATGTGGATCAGTGCATAATTT